>CM074783.1:21249901-21407839 GCA_037355745.1 Pseudo-nitzschia multiseries
GTACAAGGCTGTTATTTCTGACTAAAATATCTGACAACAGATCCTCCGGCTCTGTTAAAGAGGTTTTGGATCAAACGTTCTCGGACGGAGTGTTGATTACAAGAACCAACACCCTAGTCAAATAAGTCGGATGTAAGAAGGCAGATTATGAAGTGATTTTTTTTTTGTTGCGAGGTAGAACAGATCATGAAGTGATTGTTTTTTTTTTTGGTAGGTAGAAAAAGTGATTTTATTTGTTTGTCGTGAGGTAAGAAAAGTTTATTAGTGTTTGTGTGGGAAAGATTTTTTTTTTGTCGTGAGGTAGAAAAAAATCATCGATCGATCGAAGTAGGTACATCCTGTACAATTCTACAGGATTTTGTACAAGTGTAGATTTCTACACATTTTTAGTACTGGATAATTTTCAGTATTGAATCCACGTAGGTTTCTACACGGGAAGATCTTTACACCTTACTAGAAAATTTTCGGTATTTAATTCGTGTACGTTTCTACACAAGTAGATTTCTACACCTTTTTAGTACTAGATAATTTTCGGTAGTGAATCCGTGTAGGTTTCTACGCCTGTAGATTCGTACACGTTTTTTGTACTAGATAATTTATGGTATTGAATCGATGTAGGTTGAGAACAAGCTAAACACATGGTGGAAACCTTGTATTGCGCACCCTGTTTGGATGTAAATGCTGGTACATGGTACAGGGGGATAAAGAACTTGCGAGAAGTCCACATGTAAGAACAAATAATTACTGACTTTGCGAACCGGATGTAACCCTAACCATATTGGGATTTGCGAACCGGATGTAACCCTAACCATATTGGGAACAACTTTGCCACACAGAATGCCCAAAATGATGTGGTTTGACTGTACAAATGGCAAACATGGGGGTATTTTTGGTGCAATTCTAGGGCACAAACTGAGTTATTGGGTAATGACTACAACAAGTATCCTGGTCCAAGCCATGAATACATTCATCATGACTCATCAAATGCATATTGGGAACAACTTTGTCACATAGAATGCCCAAAATTTTGTGGTTTGACTCTACAAATGGCAAACATGGGGGTATTTTTGGTGCAATTCTAGGGCACAAACTAACTTAGTGGGTAATGACTACAACAATATCTGGTCCAAGCCATGAATACATTCATCATGACTCATCAAATGCATATTGGAAACAACTTTGTCACATAGAATGCCCAAAATTTTGTGGTTTGACTCTACAAATGGCAATCATGGGGGTATTTTTGGTGCAATTCTAGGGCACAAACTAACTTATTGGGTAATGACTCAAAAAGTATCTGGTCCAAGCCATCAATACATTCATCATGACTCATCCAATGCATATTGGGAACAACTTTGTCACATAGAATGCCCAAAATCTTAAGGTTTGACTCTACAAATGGCAAACATGGGGGTATTTTTTGTGCAATTCCAGGGCACAAACTAACTTAGTGGGTAATGACTCAAAAAGTATCTGGTCCAAGCCATGAATACATTCATCATGACTCATCAAATGCATATTGGAAACAACTTTGTCACACAGAATGCCCATAATGTTGTGGTTTGACTCTCCAAATGGCAAACATGAGGGTATTTTTTGTGCAATTCTAGGGCACAAACTAACTTATTGGGTAATGACTCAAAAAGTATCCGGTCCAAGCAATGAATACATTCCTCATGACTCATCAAATGCATATTGGGAACAACTTTGTCACACAGAATGCTGGAAATGTTGTGGTTTGACTCTCGAAATGGCAAACATGATGAGGGTATTTTTCAGTGCAATTCTAGGGCACAAACTGAGTTATTGGGTAATGACTCCAAAAGTATCCGGTCAAAACTATGAATACATTTATCAGGACTCATCAAATGCATATTGGGAACAACTTTGTCACTCAGAATGCCCAAAATGTTGTGGTTTGACTATCCATATGGCAAACATGAGGGTATTTTTGGTGCAATTCCAGGGCACAAACAGTCTCATTTGGTAATGACTACCAAAGTTTTTGTACCAGGCCATGAATGCATATCACATGACTTACGAAATGCATGTTGGGAACAACTTTTAAATGCATATTGGGAACAACTTTGCCACACACAGTACAGACAATGTTGTGGTTTGTAGATACAAATGGCACACAAGACAGTACGGTATGTTAGGTGCAGTCTACAAGATTCTACATGTGACTAGAGGATTGAAATACATAACCTTAGTGTGATCAAAAGTTTCCCTTCTGAAAAAATTATGGCGCGGGAGGGCTGGCTGGCACAGGTACGTGATCTACTTCTACAAATATATAACAGCGCGCCCAAGCCAGACAACACACAGAAGAAGTTCGGGCAAACAACATAGTACAGAACCCACGGAAAAACTCTACACACAAAACATCGTACACATACTACACGAAACACCGTACACACACACACACACACACACACACACGACACACACAACACAAAACACCGTACACAACCCGACAAAATTATTAGTACACACACATAACCACACAAAAAGAAACACATGATTCTTGATCGACACCGTATTCAGAAAATAAAATAAAAAAATATGAATGCTATCGGAAAGACACGACGAAGCAAAAAATCCGAGCGGAAGACCCTTCGAAACAACAAAACCATCCGGCCCGGTGATCATCAAAATACAGGGGACAACAACGGTAAGAAGAAAAGAAGAGTTAAAACAAACACCGCAATTACTAACAAAGTGTGTAACAGTAATACCACAACTATGAACGCATCAAAGGGCAACAGTAAAAAAAATGGTACCGACAACACAATTTCTACTACTACAAACACGGAAGAACAAAACACCATCAACCAGAGTAACGAACCAGCACTGAGCATTACCAACACAACCACCACTACAGTAACGAACCAACAGAAAGAAGGAACAAAAACCAATGTGGTAGAGAAAACATCTAACGGAGAATGCTACGATTTAGATGATGTTGCGGAACGTGTCATGAAAAAAATCCAATATGACAAATTGGCACAGGAAGTGGCAAAACACTTACGGCAACAAGAGAGGGAACCACATATAGGGGTGGGAAAGGTAGTAATGGTACCTAAACAAATGGAGGCAACCATGCAGGGAGAGGGGACTGATAATGCCGGCAACACAAGAGAACGAGCAGTAAGTACAATTACAGACAAATATGGGCTTATAACAGACAACGATATGCTTAAGGCTTTGAGTGATATGACTGAAACAGTGGACAAGCAGCTAAGGGATTACGTCAAAAAACATTGGTACCACAACATGAAGTTCCCTATCAATGACAAGGTAACGGCGCATGTAATACAAAGAGCTGTTGGAGCAAGTGCGGTTATGAAGCCACCAAATATTCCACTTGCGTCATTCTGTTCCTTTTACAGGAAACGAGTAGGGACAGTACTGACTGCATTGAGGCACAACTCACAAACATTAGCGAGAAAAAACTGGATAGGTAAATACAGGTGGGAGAATTGGTTGTTGAAATTAGGAATTTTGGAATCTATTTTTGGTCCGACAACACTAACATGCTGCCCATTGATACTGATGATACTTCCGTACAGACGATTACAGAAAAGGTCGAGTCCCTAGTATCACATTCCCTGGTACTGTTGCAGTTATTCATGACACAGAATATGAGGACACAGGTATTTTAAACCCTCAATACAGAACATACAAAGACGCAGAAGATGAAGATTTTTATTATTTTGTTACAAGAATCATGTCGGCAATCAATCCGACAAATTCCAATTTCAAACAACGGAAGGAGAGGCACTTGCTGAGTGATATATTTACTATAGCAGATGAAGCATTTGCATTGGTACTGATCTACAATGAGCATCATGTATGGGTGAACCAGCAGCGGCGAAAGGGTGATGCCACGATTCTGCGACAAAAAAAATATTCTGCGATTCAGACAGTGGAAGCAGAAATGGATGGATGGAGGAAGGACGCGAGTTGTTCAGTGACTTGTGCGACAAAATTGGCGAGATGCGAAAACACCCAGAAACAGGAAGGAAATTGGAAGAAATGATGAGGGACAGATTTAGGAACGAAAGTTCAACAGATTACACTGACAATAAGCATGGCGATGCAAATATTACTAGTAGCAGCTCCACTAATTGTAGTGGACCAAAAAAGAAAAAGAAAAGAAACGTCTATATTGATCCGGCAATAACAGCATCGATGAATGAAAGTTTATCTATTGGTGAACTAATGTAGAAAATAACAGTACATACATAATACAAAACTACTACTAATCTTGAACTTAATTTTGAGAATATTAGAAATAATGGAGGATTCGTAATACGTTGCAATAGGAATAAATAAAGCATAATAGAATCTACATTTTAAAAAGGGAATATTGTAGTCGAGAAATAGAATTCACAATTAGGAGAGCAGAATCGAATTGTTGTTTGGTAGATTAATATTTTGGAATTAATACTGACTCAAGATTTCTTTTTTATTCGTGAATAGAAGTAAGTGTTGTTCGTACAGAATAATAATTCGGTTCTACTAGAGACTGAAATAAATTATTTTTATTCGAGAGTAGAGTAATGTGCATCACGCGCACAGAAATAGTGCTGAGTTTACATATACCCTTATACGATCGTCGCAAATTTCAGGGTGTCCAGAAATATTGCCGTGTTAAAATCACGCACAAAATTTGTGCGCGAGAAGTAAATTCGAACCCCACGAAACAGTTCTCGGATGTAGCCATGATCTTGGTGCCGGGTGGCACATTGGCTTCATCAACCTCTTCAAATACACCATATTTGACTATCTTGGCATGTTTGGCGCCAATACCTTCTATGAACTTGTCTCGCATAGGGCTTGCCATAGAGTCCTTGTAATTCATTGTCTTCAACTCGTTGGTGTTGTCAAAAGTATCACCGGCTGCGCCAACCAAACTGAGTTCACTGGTAGCGCATTCTTGAGAGGGGGTAGATATTGATAACAAATTGAATTCTTGCAAATCTGTCATTGCCTTGTGGAATTGAATCTCAGCATCAGTCAATCGTGCTGCATATCCTGCAAAATCACGATAGTGAAAACTCTGGTTGAAATGGGAGTTCCTAATTACTCGACCGGACCGTGTGGTTCTGACTGGAGCTGTAAGTGTGTCGTCTTCATCCGCGTCGGAATCCGAATCCTCGTCGTCTGCATTGGAATCCGAATCGTGTGCGTCCGAGGCAGTGGGATCGTGATCAGCATCGTCGGGTGCGTCGAAAGTTGGATTAGTATCGAAAATTGGATCAGTATCGGGATCGTTATCGAGATCGGGATCAAAGATGGGATCATTATCATTTTCAAATTCAGGTTGCAAGGGAATTGGTGTAGTGGTGCCTCCCCCACTTGCAGGCTGAAATTGCACACGGTGCTTGGTGGGAGGGCGCGAGGTCTTGGTTCGGAGAATAGAGGAAGGAACAGGTTCATTGATTGATAAATCAATGTCATCATTTGCCAGGAAATCTGCATCAAAATCAAGGGCTTTGCCAACAGGGGCATTGCGAGGAAAATACATTCTGTTCAGCCAATAGACGTCACGAGTGGCTAAAAATGTGTTCTTCAATGGATCGTACATGACATAGCAATCAGCCAGTTGATCAATACAGTAACCAGCAAAGAAGGTGGGATTAGCCCTGAAATTGAGCTTGGGACTTGTGGGGCACTTGACTGGAACAACCCCAGCTTCTCCAAAGGTCCAAAGGTGCTTATGAAAAGCAGGCACCTTGCCAGAGAAATGCTCAATCTTGGGCAGAGTTTTGCCGTTGATGGTAACAGCCACCAACCAATCCAACTGGACACCACAACGCATTGCCAAGGGAAAGAAACGGAACCAGTAGTGGCGTGGCACATTGACTTGAGAGCACAGTGACATTGCGCGACAGACTGAGGTGTAGATGGCTGTTTCAGCCACACTGTTCTGCTGTGGGGTATCCACAGAGGTATACTCAAATCGCTCTTCCAGATCAGTATTTCCCCCAGCTCCATCACACCTAATATATTTCAATTGTTGTCCTTTGGAGCGCCACTGGTTTAGTAATTCGCATGCCGGTTCAACCATACCATCCTTACGCTCAAAGAAATTTACAAATCTGCATGTGAAGTACTCGTCAACAATCATGTGAAAATGGGGCTTGGTGATGAAGGGCGCAGTTAACTTTGTCTGTTTGCCTTTTTTCTCCTTGGAACAGGCACTCGCCTGGTTTGATTGTGGCTTGGTGTTGGCTTTCAGTGGGAATCACTTTTCTCTCGGGTTTGGCTTTGGCGCAGTCCTTGCGGGACTTCATTGCACCCCTGGTGATTGTCCACCCCAGTGCTGCTGCAGTTTTGCGAGTTTTGTCTTCATTCATGTGACCCAAAAGCTGATGTGCTTTGGTAATAGATAGTCTTGTCCCTTCACTGGTGGTGGTGGTTGCTGTGGCCGCTCCAATATCTTGTCCAGCTCCTGTTGTACGTTGAAAACATCTGACCCAAACACAACTAGTGTAGGTTGGTATCTGGATATCAAAGTGGACCGTATCAGAACCCTTTTGAATAGACCATCCGGTCTTGTCACTTCCTGTTGCCACCCAGCCATTCTGCAATGCCATATTGGCAGAAAACAAGTTGAATGCAAACTTGAGATTGAAACTCACGCCTTTCAACACCATTTGATTCTGGTACTTGCCATTCTTGTCCAACTTCTCACAAAGAATATCACCAACCTTGCATCCCTTCAGTTCATTGCCACTCTATGTAGTAGCTGTAGCCCCACTGTCTTGTATGTTGGTTGCACCGCGCATGCTGTTGGAGCTATAACTGGTTGCTCCTGTGTCAAACACGAACACATTGTCATCATACAATAGATCAAAACCTTCTGGCAGCGCATCCCCTTTGATGACTTGTTTCTGGGCATGTAACAGCTGCAATGAGGTAGACATCTGCATTGCTGACAAACAAAAATCAATATCAATGGTGGCTCCCTGCACATCTTTCAACTTGGATGTCCACCCATCTGGTTGCTTGTGGGCATTCTTCTTATCCTCCCAACAGTTCACATCTCGATGCCTGCCTCCACATGTTCCAAACTTTGGTTTTCCTTTGGGCTTGCCCTCGGACTTGCTGTTGTTGCCTTTGCCATTGTCTGCCTTCTTCTCGACTTTGGGATGTCCAGCCTTGCGCTTCTCACACTGGAATGCCTTGTGGTCCTTCTCCTGGCACCAATAACATATCGCATTCTTGACCCATTTGTCTCTCATGTCATTGTTAGAATTGCCAACATCAGTCATCTCAGCTCCAAACAAACTCATCTCTTTTGCCTTGTCACCTTTACCTTTTGCACTGCAGGCTGAGTCATACAGATTTGTTGCCTTATGTTGCAACTTCTCCCACATCACAAACTCCGGGATGTCCAGCCATATATGGCGCATGATGATAATAATATTGTGCGCCCGCCTGTCATCTATATACCAGCGTATACAGATGTGATGGTTTGATACTTAATGATTCCTAGAGTAGTCCTCCAGGTCTCATTAGTTCGATCGTACGTACCTATCTTTGATGGTATCTTAGATAGTACAACTTGTATGGTAGATTGCAGTACGTAGCTTCATAGGGTACGTAGCTTACGTTACAAGCAGTTCTTAGATCATCCAATATGTAGGTCAGTGGCATTAACAGGTAAAGGGGCAGCGCATTCAGGAATGCTGCACACAGCTCATCCAAGGTCGGGCTCACTGCTTTGAACTGGTACTTTTGAACCAGAGCAAACAGATTTTCAAACAGCTCCTTTGGTGGAGTTGCGGCAGATAGCTTGAGGTTCTGCAGGTCCTTATTCAACAGGAGCCTGTCCCGAGTGCCTGTTTTCTTCCGATACTCTCTCATCAGCTCCTCAATAATTCAATGCACCCTGCCCCGAGGCCACTGTAGCTTCAGTTTTGTATTGGTCTCTGTTGTTCATTCCCTGTCTACCTTAGACTTTTTGATGATGGCGTACCCTGTGAATTTGCTGTAAAAGGCCTTGTATAAGTCATTGAGGGCCTTGAAGTGTTTCTTTAGGGCTTTCTTTTGGGCCTTGCTGAGGTCTTCCCGAGATGTCAACATGCCCTCCGGGGCTGGATCCGGATGTGCTTTCTCTGTCAACATCTCCTCATACTTGCTGTTGCTGGTTGATTTGCTGCTCTTGCTTCTGTTATCACTGTCGTTGTTGCTGCCGTTGCTCCAACAGCTATTGCTTGAGCTGCTGCTGCTGCTGCTGCTTGAGCTTGAACTGGTGTCTTCTTCGTCCTCCTTGGTGTTTCCCAGCTCAACAACGTTCTCTGTGATCCGGAATTCCCGTTTGGCCTCTTGCAATTCCTCTTGTAGGCCTCTTTCCGGATTATCACCAGTCCCGCTCGACGATAAACTGCTTTCGTCCCCGGGTAATGATGATGACAATGATGATGAGAACTCGATTTCTATTTCTCGGTCCCTCGATGCGCCTGCTGTTATTTGTTGCTGTCCGGCTAGCCAGCGTCTTCTTCTTTCTGCTTCAGACCGTAATCTCCTAGCTTGTTCCGCTGCTGTTGGTGTTGTCGGATGGGCTCTGTTGTTGTTGTTGTTGTTGTTGTTGTTGCCCTCCATTTGGTTTACCGGTTCGTTTGACGGTATCTTCTGAATGCCCGATTACATTTCCTACACAATTTTGGTAGAGCTTTTTTACATTTTCCGACCGGTCGCTGCGTCCGCTTGTTTGTTGGTCGTCCGAATAATATTCGTTGTTTTCTTCTTGGTGGGGTAGCTTGTGGGTGGATATCTTCTGTTGTTCCACATGGTTCGCGATGCTCTCACACTTCGTCCGATAACTGTCACGCGACCCCACGTGACCCTCGCAAGCCCTATTTTCAGAAAATCGACCCTGCATTTGTTATGCGCAAGGGTATTTTTTTAAATTCACAATTTTTGTGGTAATGATTTTCGACCCCCCTCAGGTTGCGACCAAAATTCTCCCTGAAGACTCAAAATGTCCATTGATCTCTCCATTTTGACTAAATTGATTTAAAAAATCTACTTTTCACTACCACACTTTCTAACCTTAACCCAAGATATGAAATAAAATTAGTTTCAGAAGTGTTAGTTTGCTACGTTTCCGCGTTGTTTTTTACGGTATGTCACGTCGTGTCTTCTTTCATACCATCGTGCCTTTTAATGCCCGCTTCGATAGCATCATGCTCGTCTTAACAAATTTTTGTTGAACTCTACAGCACTAACTTCCTCCTACACGATTTCACCACCATTCTTTCTTTTATTTTGTTTCCAAAAATACTTTTTTCTTAGATATGTGTCTGGGTGTATTATGATAGTACTAGTCGTAGTCGTAGTAATGTAGGTATGATAGTATCGATTTCTGTTCGAGTTGTGAAACGATTTTTTGTACAATTCATGTCAACAATCATGGAACGGCGTTTCAGAATTCAGTAACCGGAACGGCGTTTCATGCTTTTGTGTTCGAATCATGTTTAAATTTGAAATCTCGGTGCCAAACAACTTCCTAACCTTAACCCAAGATATGCAATAAAATTATTTTCAGAAGTGTTTGTTTGCTACTTTGTACTAGTACTATGTTTCTGCCTTGTTTCTATGTCACGACGTTTCTTTTTTCATACCATCATGCCTTTTCATGCTCGATCCGATAGCATCATGCTCATTTTCATCATGTACATTCAACACCTCCATCGAAACCATTTCTCCCCCTCCCTTCTTCCATTAGAAGAACATGTCACAACCTAGTAAAAATTGCCATCACTTCAAGAGTGGTTGTTATACCAAAATTCCCAAATCATTTATATGTCGTAGCTGCCTGACCTGTAAGGGCAAATCGAAGACATTCATCGGAAGCAGACAAGATTTGTCTACACACAAATCATACCAATATGTATCACGAGGCCTTTCACGTCACCTTGATTCAATAGCTTTTTGCCGTGATTTCTATTTAAACCATAACCTAATGGAATTTTCATCATCTGCCAAAGAAGAAACCACTAGTACAGTTCGTCATTCACCTACACAATATGGCCTGACATTGACGGAGAATGGTCCAATTGTTCCTTCCGCTTCTGTTGCTGCCGCTCACACTAACAAGGCATCCTCAAATGAAACGTTCAACTCTGTTCTAAACAGTCAGGTAGTACACAACTTATTTGTTCCACCAATGGATAGAAATGTAATGGAATCACAGTTGTTTCCTTCAGAAGACAACAGCAACAACGATGACATGGTTATTCATGAAGAAATTTGCCTTCCTATTCAGAACGATAATGGTATGGATGCTTCGGAACCCACCGCATCCCAACCAAACATCAATGAAAAAGAGCAATTGATCCGATCTCATCTTTCTTTTTCACCTACCAATAGGCTCATTGCTGAAATAAAGCTCATGAATCTAATGACGAAACACAAGTTACCTCTAAATACATTCAAATCTATTTTTCAATGGGCAAACGAATGTCAAACTATTCATGGTGTTGACTTTAGCTCTATCTACCCCCGCCATCGAGAAGCCATATTTAGTGAAATCAAGTCCAATTTGGGTATTTCAGAGACCAAGTTCGAGCCACACATAATTAACTGGTTACCTTGCAATTTACCCACCCAAATATTTGTTCGATCCTTCCCAGACGCACTTCATTCCCTTCTGACCAATAAGGAGTTGATGCAAGAAACCAATTTGTCTTTTCCGAATGTCAAGACTCCTCTTTCACCCGAAAACAACCCACCACTCACCAATGAAACATACATAACAGAACTACACCACGGCTCTTGGTGGACGGAATCGTGGAAGCAGATCTGCAATGAAAATGATGAAATCCTTGTTCCGATCATTTTCTACATGGATGGAATCAGCTTGGATGCACATGGCCGTCTGTCACTCACTCCTCTCAACATGACTCTTGGTATTTTCAATACTGAAGCAAGAAAACGACCTGACGCTTGGACCACAATTTATTTTCATCCCAACACTGAAATTGAGAGCATAAGACACACGAAAAAAACCACGGCGAAAGATAATATTCAAAATCTACACACTGCGCTTGCATCGGCTTTGCAATCTTTCAAGGAAGTATGTGAAATGCAGGGCGGGTTGGAGTGGGATTATCTTCCGTATGCAGGAAAAGTGTTCAAAGTGAAAATGAAATTTGCAATTGCCTATGTTGTTGGGGATACAGAACTTCATGACAAACTATGTGGAAAGTATGGATCCTACACGCAAAAGGTGAAGAAATTGTGCCAACATTGTACATGTCCTACACGTGTCATTCATAAACCAAAAGCCCAAGTGGAGGAACTGACTCGGCTCTGGGTTCCAGAAGATTTTGAATCCCCCCCAAACAATTCTGCACGGGAACACCTGGAGTACTTCAAAAGCATTTCGCACCATCCCATAAAAAATGCTTTTCACAGCCTCAATTTTGGTAGTAATGTCAACAACATTCACTTTGCTACTCCCGGTGAGTGTTTGCATATGCATCAACTGGGTGTAGCACACCGGGCAGTAGAATCACTTGATTCATTGTTAAAAGGTAGTCCTAAGTGTTGGTATGCCCCTGATTTAAACACAAATGGCACATCAGCTACTATTGGTTCACTTGCGCAGTTATACGGTGGTCTTTTGTCAAGGCAATCGGACAGAGATTTCCCCAGAACCAAGTTTTCCAGTCAGCTTCTCTCCATTACCAAAAAGGAGGGTAATGATTATTCGGGAATGCTCATTTCCATTCTGATCACCCTTTGTTCCGATGTGGCAATAAACATCATCAAGGATGCGACATTTATTCAGAAACAAGTAGAGGTAATTCAACTGATACTCTCCATGGAAGAATTCTTGAAGCATGGGAATATACCCATTTCTGGATTGGAAAATCTCCCCAAGATGATAATCCATTTTATCAATTGTATAAATTCTACCTGCCTCAGAGAGGGAATGGGTACGAAACTGATCAGAAACCATCTATATTTTCACCTTGTTGAGTACATTAAACTTTGGGGACTTCCATGCGGATGGGACTCTTCTTATTTGGAATCACACCACAAAACTGAAATCAAAGCACCCTCGAAGAATACTCAACAGAATGCTTCGACATTGATAATGCAAACGGCAAAACGACAGGAAGAAAAAATGCTGCTACGAGTAGCTACTTCCAAGTTTAATTTAGTTACGGCAGAAGATGTTTTTGGTAATCGAGTCCCTCCCGAAGTTTCTGGTTCAAAATTTCACGTTTTCACTAACGACGATGGGGCAAGTACTATGAGATGGGTTAGGTCATCGAACAAAACAAAACCCTATATTTCTCCCATCGTGTTGTCTTTTGTATGTCAGAATGTGCTTCCACTTTTGGAGGACTCTACGTTTGTGAAAGGATTTACTGAACATAACAGGTTTGACGAATGCACACAGCAAAATTACTTGTTTCGGAGCCACCCTTCATATCGTTCCGATGGTAGCCAACTAAACTCTGTCTGGTATGATTGGGCCTTGTTTGATGTCGACGCATGTGAAATACCCTGCCATATTATGTGTTTCCTTGAACTCTACAATCTGAAGCAGCTTTACTCATTTGTTTCTGAGTACGAAATTGCCGACGAAGGCATTTATGCAGTAGTGACCAAGTTTAAATCCACTCCACTACCAACAGCTTCGTTGTTTGTGACGAGAGGTGAAGTAGACGACAATTCCCTGTTCTTATTTCATGTCGACAGCATACTTTCCGATGTAGCAGTTGTCCCAGAACTTGATGCAATTGGTACGTTGCAATCAAACTCATATCTAGTTGTCTCGAATCGAAGGGCTTGGCTGGATGAATTCCACAAGACAACGTCATCTTTGCCTAATGAAGAGTCACTCTACTCCCAATGCACTATTGTTGAAGAGGACAGCGACAATAATGATGATTCTACTAATTCAGGTGATGATTGTTCAATGTCATCGAACGATGATGACGATAGTGAGGTCCTCTCTGATACATCCAATACTTAATTGTTTTCCTACTACAATATCCATAATAACTTAGTATTAGTAAAGAGTTTAATGCTCCTCCATATTGATCGTAACATATTTCTCGTACGTTTCAATTGATAGCTACTCCGAAATGATTGCACAATGTCGCAGGAAAACAAACGAAGTGAATGGAACGTCTAACTTTAAATTCTTCTTTAATATATTATAGAGGATCAGCTCTTAGCACAGTTTTTGTCGATACATAGGCACTCATAATATAACAGCCTTCGTATTTTGGATTCGAACAGCTATGTAATACTAATGGATTGGACAATAGAGTATCGCCTGACCTCAATGGAACTTTCACTTTATACGTTGGGAACACAAAGTAATAAATCACCTCGTCATCACTTACATGTTTTGGAGCAATAACCGTCAGCCTCGTATAGAACATATCGGCATCGGTATGGCATTTCGAGTGATAATCCTTTCCAATAGAAAAGGCTGTTACGTGATGACCGATTGCATTCAGTGTTGTACGACTAACAACCTCATTCATCGCAGTTGTTTCAAGTTTGATCCATTTTTCCATTGGACTTAAACAAAGCTGCATTTCCTTCACAATGTGTAGGGCTGTCTCTTCAAGGTTTTCTTTTGTTGTCGTGTCCACGTCATTTTTGAAAACATACACACCATTTCCCAAATTCAATCGATTTGGTCTCATCCCAACAATAGCATATCCATTGTTGACACTGTCACATTTGTATCCTCGTCCTATTTTGGGTTTAGCTTTGACAATTTCCCCAGCGAACCTTCTTGTATTTTCTATATTTTCTTTGGTACCCTACCGTTCTTTTGCAAACTGTCTGGAAGCTTTCGCAAAGATTTTCAATGATGGTTCTGATTCTGCAAACGCTAAAAGAAACTTATCGTAGTTACTATCCAATGATTTGAAACTGTCTATAGACACAGCCTCTGTCGATGGATATTCCTTTTCTTCGACTGTTTTCCAACCCCAAGTTGTTTCCATGAATTTACTTCTATAGCCATTTTTGTATACTGTTTTCAATGCTATTTGTTCGACATGTTGGAGATTGGACTTTATACTTCGATGTGCCTTATTTGGTTTTATCTCCGACAGGTGTTTGTAAGTCTGGTGTATTGTTGTTGATGGTGCTGCGTTTTTGAGAAAATTTGAAGTCATTCTCTGTCTACTTCTTGTACCTTTCTGTTGTCTCTTTGCTCTTTGTTTTTTTGCTCTTTCTTCAATTAGCTTTGGTTTTCTTTTGAATCCCTTTGTTTGGTGTCGCCGCCGACGCATTGCCGACGATGACATCTCCAACAACAATGTAATTGACGACTCGAATTGGCATTGGAGTAGGAGACAAATCGAATTGGCGTTGGACTAGGAGACGAATTGTGAGGGGGACGATGAGGAGCAGCGTTGGAGTTGTAGACGCATTGTCGTTGTAGTAGGAAGTTCGATTGTTCCTGGTTGTTGCTGCTGTTGCTCTTGCTGCTGTTGCTCTCGCTGGCTGTTGCTCTTGCTGCTGTTGCTCTCGCTGGCTGTTGCTCTCGCTGGCTGTTGCTCTCGCTGCTGTTGCTCTCGCTGCTGTTGCTCTCGATGCGCTGTTGCTCTCGCTGCTGTTGCTCTTGCTGCTGTTGCTCTCGCTGCTGTTGCTCTCGCTGGCTTTTGCTCTCGCTGCTGTTGTTCTCGCTGCTGTTGCTCTCGCTGGCTGTTGCTCTCGCTGGCTGTTGCTCTCGCTGCTGTTGCTCCCGCTGCTGTTGCTCACACTGCTGCTGCTCCTGCTTGCTGCTGTTGCTATTGCTGCCGCTTGCCGCTGTTGTTATCGCTGCCGCTTGCCAATGTTGCTATCAATGCTGCTTTCCGATGTTGGTAATCTGCAGAACGTCTGTATTGTCGTTTTAGGGTCAACTTTCCGGAACAGCGTTTCAGCTGTTGTTGCTATCTGCCGTTGCCGTTGTTGACGATCCTATTATATTATATGATATGATAAATGAACAAAATGGGTGAGTATTCATCTAATGGTGTACTACATAGAGTAAATAATAACAACAACAGAGTAATATAATCTACGTCCCACTAACCTACACCGCTGGCCTCCTTTTCTTATTGCTTTCCAATTGTCCGATCGATTTGATGCTTATGATTTCAAGGGAAGATTCGCCGCACCTTTAGTGTTCCGATTCGCCGCACCTATAGGGAACAGGATGCCGCACCTCCAGCGTTGTTTCCGATCCGTTGTTTCCTGTTGTCCGCTTACGTTGATCTGTTGTTGCTCCAATTGATTGTTGTTCTGATCTGTACCTATGAAATTAAGAAGGGAGACAAAATTGAGGAATACATCATCAGCAATGTAGGATGTAGGCATCATTGTCCATCTATCTCACGTTGTTCCTTTTGCTGCCTTTGACTCTGTGTTGCCTTCCGATCCGTTGTTTCCAATCCGGTCCTAGTATGAAAAGAAAAGAAAAAATATAAGGGAGGAAATACATTATCAGCAATGCCAGAGGCAGTATATCTCTCTCATTCGTACCGTTACTTCTTCCGACAATTGTAGTTCCGACAATACTTGTTCCCCGAACGTCCGGTCCGTTGTTACGATCTGTTGTGTCCACCTCCTCCCGTGACAATTTGTCGCACCTCAAGGGAAAATTCGCCGGTCAAATCGTTGTTGCCGGTGATACGTTGTTCAACCTTACTCCTATATCACGAAAAACTGGATCTTTATCCTGTTGATATAAATACACAAGGGATGCAGATTTGTTACTTTTCAAGACGTGTTTGCGGGCCCTCAAACAATATCTATCAAGCAATTCCTCTCTTATCCTGGTCTCTATTGTCTTTTTTCAGCAAAGTCAGTTGTTTCGGACTAAAATATCTTGAGCCTGAATTCCCTGCCTACTAGTGATCTTTGCTGATCAGTTCAGTGGGATCCCGCGTTCTCGGACGGAGTGCTTTGTCGTACAAGTACGGTAAAGCAACTCTGCTCAAGATAAGTTCTGTAAGATTATGAAGGGAAAGAGTATTTTTGGACTAGAAGTGAAAAAAATTCACACTGTAAAATCACTCTGTAAAATCACACTGTAAAATCACACTGAAATATCACCACACTGTAAAATCACACTATAATCATTTTGAAAAAAAATGATTTTGCTGTGTGTGTGTTTGTGTGTGTGTGTGCATGTGTGTTCGAAAAAAAAGAATCGATTTACTAACCTATCAGATCTACCGAAGTAAATCTAGAACAATGAAGAATATTTCCATTTTGTTCATTACAAATAAGAACGTTAAGTAAATAAATCTCCACCCGCACCCTTTTTGAATAGAGAACAATAAAAAGTAGTGCAATGAGTTTTATTCTTAACGTTCTCATCTTGTGATGCAGTGAGAACTTTTATGTACCGGTGAGGTTGTACTTCTTACCAACACATGTGTGCCGGTGATCTTACTGGTAATGAATTTGCCTAGTTTTGTCCTGCAGTATTCTACGACAGTAGTAGCTACGTAGACAGAAACCGTTGTGTCCAGGTATATTACGATAGTAGTACTAGTAGTAGTAGTAATGTAGGTATGATAATACTAATGACTTCTGTTTCGGTTGTGAAGGGTTATTTTGTACAATTCATGTCATCAATCATGGAACGGCGTTTCAGAATTCAGTCACCGGAACGGCATTTCAGGCTTTTTGTTTGGAGCATGTTCCAATTTGAAATTTCAAAATGAAGTAGTGCGTAAGGTTGGGTTGTGGTGAAACGGTTTCTTGTACAATTCATGTCAACATTCATGGAACGGCGTTTCAGATATCTGTAACCGGAACTGCTTTTCAGACGTTGTTTTCGAATCATGTTTCAATTTCAAATCTCAAAATGAAGTACTACGTATGGTTTCGGTGGTGAAACGGTTTCTTGGACAATTCATATCAACAGTCATGGAACGGCGTTGCAAAGTTTGAGTTCCAATTTGGTTTCAATTGCAAATCACCAAATTACTGGGTTTTAAACTATTTGTCGGAAAATCTTAACATACATTACCGTATCTCAAAATGGAAGATTGGTGTTTCGTATCGTTGTGGTTTGTTTTGGTAACGTTTTCACTTTTCATTTGCAACGGCGTTGCAGGCTGTACCATTTGTTTACCGTAAAAGTGGAAATATTTGTACATTGTTGCATGATGTTTGTTTGTCGATAGAGTCGCTGAGGTTTGAAGTTGAGTCGATCCTGTTTTTCGTTACCTCATTTTAGAATCTCTTGATATGCGACAAAAAAAACACTTGTAGCAACTTAGATTGCTTTTCACACAATTGTATTTTGTTGTTCTCTAAATTAGCAATCAAACAATGAGAAAAACGAGAAGTAACTCTAAACGTAAGGCTAATTCACCACCAGATGAAGTCACAGATGCAGCCGCAACTCCAACCAACGATGTAGCCAACGCAAATGCAGCGCCAGAAGTCAACGGTACTCCATCATCTACTCCACCACGAGATGAAGGGGCAGCCGTAGACCAAGACAGACCTTCAGGTAATACACCAACAACGTTGTTTGCAAACGATCCAAAAGCTCATCCGGTCAGTCAAGGGCGTGCAATTGATAAACCAAGGAAGAGGAAACACCAAACATCGAAAAGTCCATCAAAGAAAAAGAAAAGAAGTCATGTGGTAGAAATACCAGCAGTTGTTCCCGCAACACCACATCAAGGAGTGACAGGTGCTGCTCAACCTTCGTCGTCTTCAGGAAATGTAGGCGGTCAAAGTTTGTCATTGGAATTATTTGATGATGACTCCCAATACAAGGATCACACGAATGCAATGAAAAGACGTGTCAAAGCTTGTCTGAAGCAACAGGGTCCTAACGGATTCTCTGAGAATATTTTGAGGGACAAACTCATCACTGCCGTCAGTTGTGACATCGAATCTGTCTTCTGCCATCTCATGAACAAGGTTTTCATTGTTACTAAACTTTTTTCTTCCGGAACCCGTCCTGACTTCAGAGAGCAAGAAACGTCAGACAAACCATCCTCAGGGTCCTATACCAAGGGTTGTTGACGTGATGGTAAATCTTTTCCTACGTGACTCAGGGTCGCAGTTGACAAAGAAGGTCTGTATCTTGGATGCAAAGGGGCTGACAACTCGTTTTAAGGAGTACAAAATGAAAGAAAAATGGAACTCCTTCCAGTCAGCGCTCAACTCCGTTATCAAAATCGATGAAAATACCACGGCAGGCGAAACACAATTCACCCAGGTTGAAGGACAAGACGAAGTATCGGAAGGCACGTCGCATTCTGTCTGGGCAAAGAATGTGGTTAACTACGACACCATACTGAAGTACATGAAAGTGTATTTAAGCTTACTGCATTGGTACGTACGTTGTGTCCAATTCCCCCATTGCACCTTCACCGGAAACAGAAGGACCGTTTTTCAATCAACAATTTAAAGACAATGTAAAGAAAGGGAAGCTATACGTCTGGCAGATGGTCTCGTTCTTTGAAGGTCTTTCCTTTAACCATGCATTGAGGCATTTTCTTTCAGCGAGTCACTCCTTTGAGGATTTGGTGAAACAAATCAATCATATTAGGGGTACACAAGTTGTTGGTGCACAAACAAGAGAAGGTGTCGTAGCAGTCGAGTTAGTGCCCTTGACTGATTCCCCAAAATACCTCAAGTTGCAATGGCCCTCCGATGTGTCAAAGATACCCCTTGCGTTTCAAAAGGTCCTCATGTATTTGTGGGTATGCTTCCAACGACAGAAGGCAAGAATTTTTGAAGAACTCAGCCTTCACCACTTCCCTGATGAGTCATTACTACATGACAATTTGTACAACAAACTATTGCCCAATCTCTATGAGTCTTCGTTTTTGGTTGGAAAATACACAATACAAGGAGTGGACAATAAGGTGGGGATTATTCGATTCAACCTGTTATCCTCTCTTCACTTTTGCAAGATTATGGAGCACCAGAAAACTCTTAACCAGTTGTACAGAGTAGGCGTTGACTTTGCCAAACAATTGGTCACTCTTTCTACTGAAAAGAAAACGGCCGAACGTGACATATTTGTGGACAATTACGATCCTGAGGACGAAGTTCACGTGAAGACATTGTTGCAACATTACCTCCTGAGTTTGTCCTGTGTTGACAATGTTGTTTCGACACCAGACCAACTTGAAGAGGTGAATCTTGTTTGCGACGAATTGCTCGACTATGTTCTAACATCTTGTTTGTCCCGTGGTCCTAATGGTACACGTGTTTCGGTTACTAGGGATATGGTTTCAAAGGCAATAATGAAGGCTGTACTTGGCCACGAAGAAAAAACTTCTTTTAACGTTGACCATGCACATGAGGGTCTGGACTATTATTTGAAAGCAGAGCGAAGGTCTTTGTCGTCGCGCTCTAATCCAGGTGAACCTCACCGCAAAGATCGGTTATTCATTTTCACCAGTGACGGTGCTCGATCCGTTCAATTTGAAGAACCAAGTCCGCCTGAGCTTGTGAGAGGTAAGGAAAGTCGACATACTTACCCTATCGCAAAAGAGGACTACAGCTTATCCGTCACAAGGTTCCTTAATTTTGATGAGAACTGCACGTACACGGTGGACGATCGATTGTTCTGGGAACATACGAGATTTGTATTCAGTGATATTTTCATCACACGACCGGAAATAGTACTCGGAGGTTCTAAGTTTTTTGAGAGGTCTTTGCGGTTTCTGACAACTTACAATTATCTACCTGAAGGGGGACAATTGTTCGTCCCCTTGACAAAGGAACTTTTGTGTTCGCTTTTTACTAACAAAAAACACCTGTTGGAAGCAGGCTTGCAAGTAAGTTTTGTTTCACGAGAGGATGAAAAGACTTTACAATCCGATGGCGACTCATTGATCAAACTATTTGAAAAAATCAAGGTACCCAAGAGTCACAGTTACAGAGCTACCGACATTGCAAAGTGGGACTTCATGAAGAAACACTTGAAGAACTTCGAGACGTTCATCGAAGAGAATGACACGTATTCCGTACGATGGATAGTGTTCACTAACACAGAGATCCATGGAACGCAATCATTCTTTCGATTTCCTTGGGAAGGCAAATCGGCCGACAACTCTAGTGATACCACAATTGATGGAGTTAACACAAACAATGATGATGAAGAAGAAGACAATGTACAAGTAGTAAACGGCAACGTACCTCCAACAGAACCAAACGCAGTTAAAGAGAACGCATCAACGGCGTCGAAGAAGAAGTTGTTCCTCAGGCAACCAAAAAAAAAAACAAGACTGCATCAGACGAATCCAATGGAGAGGTGAAGTACAAGGAGAGGAAGGTTTCTCCAAACCTGGGCCACGTTGAAGATCTTGGATACCTTCTGCAAGTTCCTCGCCCAAAACCAGCCAACGTAATAAGACAGAAGCGCTCCGGAAAGGTAAAGGTGTTGTTCGCAGATCCTGACCCGGTGATCTCGTATCCTAAATTCGCAATTGGTAGTGAGGTGACAATCACGGGTCTGCCAGCACCTGGAACTGGTGTTGTGAAAAGTTATGCATCGAAGAAGAAGGACCATTATCCTCAATACCCTGGATACATGGTGCACAAGAAACTACCGGATGGTACAACAGTGAAGCGCGCAACCTGGTTCCCTTACGACCGTGTGGGGTCAGATAAACCACAGTTCACCAAGTTGTCAGAGGTCTTCAAATAATGAAACTATGCTGTATTGGGTATACGTTCATAGCCTTTGCCACGCACCACCATAGAACACAAGAGCAAAGAGGGCCTAAGTAGGAAAGAAGTTATCATATTACTACAACGTCGTCACTACTAGTAGTTCTTCTTCTCCACATTGGATTCAGATTAACCAAAAAATTATTCTTGTGTACGCAAGAAATATTCAGAAGTAAAATAGAGTACCTAGTACTACTAGTGGAGTACTACTAAAACACGCAGTACTGGATCATTTCAATTGTTTCATATTAGTCTACTATTACATGTTCTTGTAATACTGTAGTCGTAGTAGTAGTACATGGATGTTCATAGTGGTTAGTAGTTCAAAGTTCTCAGAAGGTTGTTACTAATACTTGTAGTACTAATATTAGTAGTACCATCAATGCATAATTCCAATCTGATAGTAATTTACAATTACAAAATAGAAAATCTGACATTTAGTGTGATTAGTCCATGAATATTGTTCCTGTTATGGGTGAAATGAATCATGCAGGAAACAGAAGTGAGTTATTATCTGTCATAGTTTGTGTGTCACCACCTACTAATAAGTGCATTTGGGTACTGGATTTGTAGGGGAAAAAAACAGTACTTTGCAATTAAAAAATAGAAAATCCAATATTTTCTGGGATTGAACCACGAATATTGTTCCTATTATGGGGGACATGAATCATGAAAGAAACAGAAGTGAGTTATCTTTCAAAGTTTGTGTGTCACCACGTAATGAGTGCATTTGGGTACTGGATTTGGAGGGAAAATGCACAGTTATTTGCTATTAGAAGATAGAAAATCTAAAATTTAGTGTGATTAGCCCATGAATATTGTTCCTGTTATGGGTTAGTAGATGAAACATGAAAGAAACAGAAGTGAGCTATCTGTCATTGTTTGTGCGTCACCACATGATAAGTGCATTTGGGTCCTAGATTTGGAGGGAAAATACACAATCATTTGTAAATAAAAAATATAAAATCCATTATTTTGTGGGATTGAACCATAAATATTGTTTCTGTTACTATGGGTGAGATGGATCATGAAATAAAAAGAAGTGAGTTATCTTTCATAGTTTGTGTGTCACCACTGAATAAGTGCATTTGGGTACTGGATTAGGAGAAAAAATACACAGTAATTTTCAATTAAAAATTCCAAAATCAGATATTTGGACTGATTAGTCCCTGAATATGGTTCCTGTTGTGGGTGAGATGAATCATGAAAGAAACAGAAGTGAGTTATCTTTCATAGTTTTTGTGTCACCACCTCCTAATAAGTGCATTTGTGTACTGGATTTGGAGGATAAATACACAGTAATTTGCAATTAAAAAATAGAAAATCCCATATTTCGTGTGATTGAACAATGAATATTGTTCCTGTTATGGGTGAGATGAATCATGAAAGAAACAGAAGTGAGTTATCTTTCATAGTTTGTCTGTCACCACCTCCTAATAAGTGCATTTGTGTACTGGATTTGGAGGATGAATACACAGTAATTTGCAATTTAAAAATAGAAAATCCCATATTTCGTGTGATTGAACAATGAATATTGTTCCTGTTATGGGTGAGATGAATCATGAAAGAAACAGAAGTGAGTTATCTTTCATAGTTTGTCTGTCACCACCTCCTAATAAGTGCATTTGTGTACTGGATTTGGAGGATAAATACACAGTAATTTGCAATTAAACAATAGAAAATCCAATATTTCGTGTGATTGAACAATGAATATTGTTCCTGTTATGGGTGAGATGAATCATGAAAGAAAATGAAGTGAGTTATCCTGTCGTGATTTGGGTATCACCACCTAATTATTGCATTGGATTTGGAGGATAAATACACAGTAATTTGCAATTAAAAAATAGAAAATCCCATATTTCATGTGATTGAACAATGAATATTGTTCCTGTTATGGGTGAGATGAATCATGAAAGAAACAGAAGTGAGTTATCTGTCGTGATTTGGGTATCACCACCTAATGATTGCATTTGGTGACTGGATTGGGAAGAAAAATACACACTAATTTGCAATTAAAAGTTCCAAAATCAGATTTTTCGTGGGATTGAAAAATGAATAATGTTAGTGTAATGGATAAGATGATTAATGAAAGAAACAGAAGTGACTTATCTGTCAAGGTGGTTTGTGTGTCACAACCTAATTAGTGCATTTGGCTACTGGTTTTGGACAAAAAATGACCAGGGAACAAGAAAACTATTAAAACTTTCATAAAGACTAAAGTATCAGCCTTAGAATTGGCAATATACTTTCATACTCTAACCAATCCATAGAATGAACAGTATTCATCCTTAAAACAACAGAAACTAACAAACTTTTGCACTCAACAAAAACTTAGAAACAATCATTATTTCTTAGGTTACTACTTGTTCATACAAAAATAAAGAAATAGAACTAGTAGGAACATAAAGTAAGGAGGGAAGTACTACGTATGGACCGTTCTAAGGGGGAGCCGAACCACAAGACACAGTTACTTGAATATAACCGAATCGTTGCGAGATGACAAAATTTACACCACTTAAAGTGCGGTAAGAATTATTCCTTCACAGATTACAACGAGTAATTGAACGAAAATACCTCGGTATTTGCCCAACGTAAATCATTATTACAACGAAGAGCAAAATGGAGAACATAACAACACAATCAGCGTACAAGAGGAAGCCATTGAAGCCTAGGTATCTTTTGGATTCGGCGGAGTACTGTGCAAGAATGACTGAGCTAAATGACGGTGACGAAAACAACGAGAATAATCCATTCTTATATCATTTTGAAACTGGGTTCGATGCGCTATGTGCTGAAAACGGCAACTTGGTACTCACAATACTTAATGGATGCAACAAGATAGACGACGTTAGAGATAGACTCGACAGCCCAAAAGGGCATTTTGATGAAGAAGAAGCTTTAGAAATTTGGGAACAATGCTTGAAGTACGTAACTGAGGACATATTTCCTTTCTACAAGGAAGGCGACACTGATGCCGTTGACCACGTATGGGCTTTGGGTATCATTGTGGCACACATTTTATGCGGTTATCCAGCATTGAAAGGAACGGAGGACATACAGTGCTACAACAACGTGGGTATTGGACGACCAGTACAATTAGGAGAACGAGAGAGGCTCAAACTCAATGGTCATACAGTTCCACCAAAAAAATGGAGTAACCTGATGCCGGAAGCCAGAAAACACATAAAGCAATGCATACATTTTCACCCGGGTAACCGTCCCTGTCTGACAACCCTTTGGTTCAACGAGTGGCACACAATGACTGAAGAGGCAATCATTGAAAAAAACAGTATAATGTACATCAAAGAAACCGAGGACGGAAAGGAACGAAACAAAGAAACAAAGATAAACAACAAGAATAAAAACAATTGGAATTCATTCATGAACAAAGCGAAAAAGCAGTCTAAGAAGAAAAAAAGAAAACTCAAACAATTTGCAAACAAAGAGAAAAGGGAGGAAGAGGATAGAAACGAGAGAAACATTGTGCACTGGCTACAACTTTACAAAAAACGTTGGAATTCACCGGAAGATTTAGAGGAATACAATAACTATCCCGTTCCTTGTGGTGCGTGGGGACGTGTGAAATAGTGCTAGTAACAAGCTTTACTATGGAAAAACTTACCCCTACTTACCACGAATACGTGCACAATCCTGTCCTCGTTAAATACGTAAATATAAAAATTAACTACTCTGAAAAACGTTAGTTACAAATGAAAAAGTCAGAAGTGCCGTTCCAGAAAACTAAATCTGAAACGCCGTTCCAGAAATTTAAACCTGAAACGCTAATAAAGACGTTCTGTAAATTTTCCAAAACAGTGAATTGTTAGCTACAACACCGTTCCAGACACACAACACGGAAACGCCGTGGCAAAAATCGTGCTTATTTTCCATTACAGGCTCATCAATGCAACTGGTTCCTTACAAATGAAGAAGTCAGAATTGAGGTTCCAGATAACTCAATCAGGAACGCCATTACAGAAACTTAACCTTAAAACGTAAATGCATACGTTGTGCGGATTTTCCCTAACAGAGAATTGTTATCTCCAACACCTTTCCATACAATGTGCCTGTTTTTGGTTCTACAGATTTCAATATGAAGTGGTGTGATACGGTAGTAGGATGGGGAACATCAAAATAAATTGGTATCGTACAATCTAGTACCGTTACTAGTACTACTTGTTTGGAAATAGGAAGCGAATGTACGGAAGAAAAAAATGGCACGGCTAGGCAGACAGTTCTTTTTGGTTGGCCCGCGCTCACAAGCCCGCTTAGACAAAGACAAATGTATTGCAAATTGCTGAATTCGTACAATCAATGCCAAAACAAGGCAGCATAAAAATTCACAAAATTGCCAAAAACACCAACAATTGAAAAAATTTAAATACAAGATGACGAAACAAAAATGGTCCAACCTACCCAAGGCAAAAATAACACGTCTCCAAGAAAAGAAAATAACAGATATGGCAAACGCAGTCAGGGATGGAGACACTAGAGATAATACCAAAAATACAAGCATTACAAACATGTCCAGCGAGACGAACACAAACATTGCAGCAACACAAAAAGGCACCACCACGGTGGAAAGAGAAAAACCACTAAAAAGGAAAGCGGAAAACATTAGCATCATGGACAGCAGCGACAGTGACAGTGAAAGTGACACTGACAGTGACACTGATTCGAGTTTGGTTAGTGAAGACAATGATGGGAGCTCCAAAAAGAATAAGGATACTAGAGAAAATACCAAAGAGACAACAAAACAAAAAACTACGGAGGGCGGACGACAGAAAAAGAAAAACGTAAACGAAAAAAAATTAACAGAAATAGCAAATGAGGATCCGGATCTAGTACAGGATTTTATGAAAAGGTGGAGCGAAGGTAAGAAGGGAGAGAATTCTAAAGAGGATGCTGCAAAAACTACCAACACGGTACCATTGAAAACAGTGCGGGGCGGCGATAGCGTTGATAAAGTGAGTACATTGAGTTGTGGAACTAGACATAGTATGGAAACGGAAACTATGAAACTATTGAAAACATGTAAAGATACAATTGAAGGACAGGTGAGGGCATATGTGAAGAAGGAATGGTACGGTGGCCTGAAATTTATGACAACAAACACACTCTCCAATAAAATAATCGTGCAAGGAATCAATGCGTGTGTAATATCCGTTCCAAAAAATATACCCATTAAGAAATTCTGTGCCTACTTTGATAATGCAGTACCAAAAGCCCTGGCTAAATTGAGACACAATAATCAAACATTGGCTAGAAAAAATTGGTTTGGTAAGTGACGGCGTAATTGTTGAATCATCTGGAAATTATGGTACTTTCGACGTTCTTCAATATGTGCCTACGACCGACATACAACTAACCCCACCATACTATGATATCATACTGCCATTTGATGACATCACCGCAGGTGATAGTGAAATGGCAAAAGTGCCAGCATCATTCCCTGGTACTGTAGCTCTAAATACGGACTCGATGGAAATTCTGGCGAAAGAGTACCGGCGATACGGAAATGCGGCAAATGAAGAATTTTATTATTTTGTGACAAGAATCCTGTCTGCCATTAATCCTGGAAAGACTAACTTTAGGCTGAGGAAGACAAAGGATCTTATTAGTACCACCTTTAGTGTTACGGATGAGGCTTTTGTCCTAATGATAATTGACAACGAGTACAGCAATTGGGAAAAACAAAAGGAAATGAAACTTGATGGAACATACACGACACAAAAAAAAAAAAAATACATGAAAAAAAAATATTGCGATTCAAAAAGTGGAAGTGCAAATGGATGGGACAAAGAAGGACGGAAAGTGTTCAATAAATTGTGCAAGAAGATACAAACGTTAAGAGAAAATCCCGAAACTGGTATAAATTTGGAGAAAATGATGCTACAAAGATTCTACTCAGAAAGCAATCCTACCAGTACTGTATCAAATAATGGTGGCACTGTTGCCAGTAGTCTTGCTGAAGAGGAAAGTGAGGATGAAAACTATATTGATCCGGCATGGAGGCAATTGCTTGACGAAATGGAGGAAGTTTAGGCCTTGTTTTCAGAACCGATACTGCTGTTCATTGTGTCAGTCCATTCACTAATTTGATGAGGGTTGGTTCACACCTACGACACGGGTAAATCTTCGAGGAAAGTGATTAGTCGGGTAAAAGGTACATATCTTACATACGTTGCATACCATGATTGCAAATAGTACATTGTGTGACAAATACGATTAAATTGTACAGAAAGAAGTACTCGTACATATCATACATATTTTGCATACGATACTACTAGGCAAATTCTTTACCCGAATAATTCAACTGTAGTGGTAGGTAGTCGCAAGCGATGATAGTAAATTTCAAGGGTTGTTTGTTGCGAGCACAAATATTAAATTATAAGGGTAGTGTGTAGCGAGCAATGGAGATACATTTTAAGGGTTGTGTGTCGCGAGCACTAATGTTAAATTTTACTGGTTGTGAGTCATGACATTGCAAAATTCATTTTTGTAAATGTGATTCGCGAATGTACGGGTAGATGATATTAAAAATTAAAAATCAATATTCATGACCCTAGGAAAAAAATAATCGCGACCCAGGGATTGAGAGTGAGAAAAATGAGCATGATACGAAGCAACCGAATCATAGGGGGGGGGTTGGTTGTGAGTTATGATTTAATTTTAGTAAATGTGATTCGCGATCGTACGGGTAAGTTTTATTAAAAATTAATAATAATTATTCATGACCCAGGGAAAAAAATAAACGCGACCCACATATTGAGAGTTAGAAAATTAGGCATGATACTGGCCTAGTGAATCGCAAGGGGGACTCGTGTTAAAATTACACACAAAAAGGGGTTGCGACAGTACCTTGCGACAAAAAAAAAGGGTCGCATGACAGTTATTGGACGTTCTTTCCTCTTGTTCTTTCTTGGTGGGTAGCTTGTGGGTGGATATCTTCTGTAGTTCCACACTGTTTGCATCGTCCTCACACCTTCCACTCTTGGAGATCACAGAGTATTTTGGCACTTCCAAATGTCTATTCTTGGGGAATCACAGAGTATTTTGTCGCTGCTGCACGGCTTTCTCTCTTCTTGTCTTGGTGGGCCGCTTGTGGGCGGATATCGATGTTATTACTCCAGCCCTGGTGGTCTTTCTCGAATGTCAATCTTCAACTTGCTGTAGCTGTGATACCAACTGTAGACTCTTGGACCTCTTGTGGAGCGCTCCGTAAATCTTCGAAGAATGTTTGGAGGGCTCCAAAAGATGAGGAGGGATAGTGTGGTATTTTCACTAACTGTTGTTTGTTATTATTGTTTACTTTCTTACGACATTAAATTGAAATTATGAGTGGATGAATCCACTCTTTCCTAAGATCACTAAATTGGTGCATTGGCCCGCTAATACTCCAATGCACACGCAAAATCACTAACATTTGCACCGACCTGCTAATACTCTGGTGCAATTCTCTCCTGCCCTGTATCTTTATTACCAGGGGCTGTAGGCATCTACCTTGTGCCCTGTAGATTCCAGTACATTAGGACTTTTGGAGAAAGAACTGGCAAAGATACTTTTCTAGCCACACATCCGGTGATGGTCCTTCTCCAGAAATTCCAATCCTGTAATCCATTCAGTCGAATTCCTGTAGAAGCAACTTGACTCGTTCGATCATCCACGACTAGTTCGATCGACCTCAAACAATAGACTCGATCTGTATTCTTCAATTTTTCCAAAGCTCACTTGTTTGAACGAATAGTATCTGCGAAAATCTTTGGATGAACTGACTAGTGCGTCGTACTCGTACCGGTACCGTATTTGTGGACTGCGTGCGTGTATTGAAACATTTTCGAAGATATGGGAATATCCATCTTTGTCATCATCGGATGCCTCGAAGATTCCCCTTCTTTGATACTTTATACAGGCAAACAAAAATATGATGATACCATTTTTTGTAGTCTATCATTTCAACGACTCGTTGGAGCATACTGCAGAATCAGAAAAAACATTGAACCAGATGAGAAAATGTTGACTTGGTCGGAATAGCGGGGGTTAAAATTCATATACGAACGTGCACGTACATAATCAATGATGGGAGCAATAAGACCCTCTTCGGCGAAAGCCTTGATTAGAATTTGATCGAGCAATGGAAGTATGGTACGATCATCTGCCATGATCATAGAAACGAAGGGGAGTGGAGCTGATTTCTTCATAGCTTCGAAAATACCCCAAAGAACATCACCAAGAGTGTACGTAGGTACGATTGTTTTGTTATTGTGATCCACATTGAAATGAAAGACATGAATCTGCATGGAGCCAACACGGCTATCTAGTATCGAGCAAATGCCATTGGGATTCTCTTCATATGAAAGCCCTAATCGCCGTACAGTCAACGCGGAGAATTTATTCTGTTGGCCCTCCCGTTCAGCTTCATCTAGCTTTCTAGTTCCACCCAAACCAGCCGCGGTTTTCGCGATTTGACGTGCCAGTTCTAAATCTTTTTTGCGGAATCTAAAGTTGGAACTTGCTGTACTTTCGTCACAATCATCGCCATTGGTTCCGTCATGCCAATCTACTTTAAAGTAGGAATATCTCTCGGCGACTACCGTGGGCATTGGCGGTGGCTTGTTCTTGAAATCCCACAAACCTTTCTCGGCAGAAGGACCTCTCCAACTGACATTGCGAGAGTAAATAGCCTTCAGAACGTGGGTCTTCAGCTTTTTTCTAAAAGTTTCACCAGTAAATTTTGGTCCGTCATATTTTCCCATGATGCACATTCCACTGTACGTCCAAAAGTCATAGAGAGGCAAAATGGTTGCATGGCAAAATCGAGGAAGGCCGCGGTCGTGTCCGACCAAATTTCCGATAATATCTGCATGACCCTTCACAAGGTATACAGTGGAGAAAGATTCAGGGTTTCCAAAATCTGATAGATAGACCATCACAGTTCCTGTTTTGTACACATCTGTAACCCAAAAACCACCTCGAACGTGCTCTTCTTTCCAACTTTTCATGCAATGAAAAAAGTTCCGCATCATATTCTTCCCTTCGTGTCCATCAGCTCCCCACAACTTGTCAAATTTAGCCAACTTCTTTGATTCTTGGTCCAAGTCCCCGAAGTTGAGTTTTGCCAACCCAAAAATGAAGTCAATTGCAGTGCCAAACTTTTCTCGACGAGCTCTGGAACATCGAAACGGCTTAACGTTCCAATAATCGAACATGCGAGAATCCAATTCAATATTGACGGGATGAGAAGACGGCAGTTGTGCTAGTGCTTGCGTATTATTCCCGAAGTCAATACCCGAAGCAGTTCCTTCAACTTTATAGGCAAACCATCGCGCACCGAACAACACAATGTTGACTAACAGTGTCATGTGAGACTCTAGAACTCGGGATGTTGAGGAGTACTCCATCAAAGACGACGGAATGAGATGTGCATCTTTATTTTGAGGGCTGCGAAGTAAAACGTGAAGGTTGCAAAGCTTCAAACCGAGTGTTTCACTTTCTCCCGAAATCCAATTTCCATGGTCGACCTCGATCGGAAAGCGGCCCGATCGAGAAGGTCGTTTCGATGCGCGTATTCGTCCGATTCTTCCGTTCAGGAGCTTGCCTCTTTCTGATGTAAGGCCAATGATGAGTACCCCGCGGTTTTCTTTTTTGGTACTCGACGACAACCAATCTACCACAAATAACTTAAAGTCGTCACAAAGCGATCGAGTTTCTTTGCTCACGCCTCGAAGCGATTCATGAATTTCAGATAAAGTGAGATGATTTAAGATCTCTGTCCGAACGTCGTCTTTTTGGAGGGCTTGCAGAAGGAGGCTCATGTTGATTCTGAAGACAAAAGATGCAACGTTGTGTTCGGTATTCAATTCATCACTGACGCTTTGGACCTCGTCCTCGTTTTGATCTCATTGGTACCGGTATCTCGCTCGAGATCTACCGATTGTGAGTGTTGAAGGAACGAGTGGATGTCAACTACCGATAGTCATGGATAGGTGCGCCATACGGTACAAGGTAATAACGCGAATTGTCCTTCGAAAGAAGATTAATATCTTACTGATGCGTGGTACGATTACGAGTAAGAGTACGAGTAGAGCACAGTACATTACGGTACGGTATGGTACAAGTTTAAACTCGTAAACCAGTTTTTGCAGAACGAAACAGAAAATACCGTATCGTCGGGCTGCGGCGCACACATACATACGTACCGGTACCCCCGGCATACGGTAGCCGGGATTTAGCCAGGATTTTTGTTGTTCAATTTTGGTCACAGGACTCCCCTACCGGGTACTCGTACGAGTACCGTACAAAATTGATTAATAATAAGAGATTATTATTTGTATGTCAGAGTAGTGTCGGACTCCTCTCTTAGCAAAATGCGCGTGATTTAACGGTAACGGTCGCAATCTCTGACATACTAAGATAACAACTTTACACTAAAACCGACCAATCAAATTCAACCAAGTTCAAGCATGTGCGCGACCAAGTGACAAAGCCGGACCCTCCAATTCCCAAATTCTTCAGCCAATCAGCTTTAACGTGGTGTCACTGTGGCCCGGGCTCGTCGCAGCGCCCTCTCACCAAACAAGGAACACAACAAACACAACAAACACATACACTTTGATTCTGACAAGAAGAAACATAAAGACACAAAAAACGCCGAAAACGTCGAAAACGTCGAAGCAACGAAAACAAGAACAAAACAGCCAAAACACTTGCAATTTCCACAAAATAACACCACCATCCTCAACAAAACACTCCCCTCGGTCTCCAGCAACAAAAATGTCCTACACAAGTGGCCTATTTGCCAGAGCAGCACGACACGTCCAACAGGATGACCTCGATGGCATTCCAGCAAATACACAAATTGCCTATGGTCGAAAAGGGGCAGAGTTCCTCCAGTATTGCACTACCATGTTTGGCTACCTGGATTATCCGCAAACAGTAACTGAAGAGAAGGTATTCGGCTTCCTTTTCTATCAGGCCTATCGATCCCGAAGGAGAAGAGGTCGGAAGATGAAGCGAGAACAACAAGAGGGAACACGGCCGATAGTAGAAAGAATATTCGATGCCGACGACTATGCAATGGTAATGGCAAAGTACAACAGCAATCATAATTGCGAGGAGGCCCTTGTCGAGGAGCTGGAGGACCCTGTAGGTTGGGATACAGTGAATCAATACTTGTGTTCCATCCTCAAAATACTGCGGCATCAGAGGAGTCAAAACGCAAACAATCTCACGAAGGAGCACATTCGATCTGAAAGAGTCACCCAACTGCTGCGAGTCGTTCAAGTCCGAAAGAAGAAGATCAAAAAAATGAGATTCGATGAGAAGATAGATCATGCATTGTCACCATACATGAATGTGCAAAACATCGAGCGGATAGAGGATTTCTTGTTCTCTAAGAATCAGTACAAACCAAGTTATCATGTGGCAGCCTTGAGAGACAGATTCTGTTTCCTTATGACACATGGAGGGGTTCTCCGGGGCGAGTCCTTATTCAAATGTGAGCTGTCCGACCTGTGTGACCTCATCAAATATGATGAAGGCACACACGCCTGCCAGATCCTAATTATGCAAATAATAACAGGCAAAACGAATGGTCAGAAAACTTTATATGGACGCGTTATGAGACATCGAAACGTTAACATGTGTCCGATTGGTGCGTTGGGCTTCTATTTGATGGCACGATTCCATTCAACGGCCGAGCTTGCGCACTATGACTTTGCAAGTAATGCCACTTGGTTCAATGTCAAATTACTCACAGATTGTAATAACACAGGGAACTATCAACAGTCCATCACCGATCAAGCCTATGCGAGTACAATGAAACAAGCTTGCAAGGCCTTGGGGATCACTTCAAAGCATTTTGTTCACTTTGGCCGTGGTACAGGTGCCGTTGCATGTGAGATGCAAGAGGTTGATCCCCAATACATCAAAATGATTGGCAATTGGAACCTTGACGTCAGAGAGGATCGATATTCTTCCAAACTCCCTTTGAAGGCTATGAGGGCATTGGCTGGGCATTCACAAGATAAAGGGGGGTTCTTCTTGCCAAGATGTAGTCTCGATCCACCTCCGGAGCTTCGGCGTCAAGTCTTCCCCTTCCTTGACAAGGCAATGAACACCACCGTCAATAGCACCCCAAAGCCGACTGCTCAAGCTTTCTTTGAGCTCCTCCTCAATTTACAATGTGTTGTACTGCAAGATGCGGCCATCTTGCTCCACCAAGGTAGGAAGAATCGCCTCTTTTTGTTGCCTGTTTTCGCAACTACTGCGTTTCACACGTATCAAGCCGCTCTCATGGAGAAGGTCAGCGTTGAAGCAGGAATGGGAGCTACTACCTCAATCGAAAGGAGTATTGATGTTGCCCTTCCGGGGGTTCGCGACCGGCTTCAAAACCTTCATTCAGAAGTCCATAATGCTTCACAGGACATTCGGCGGATACAGGCTTCAGTTACCACCTTCAGACAACAACAAGGTGTTGTCAACAACCAACTCCACCACTTCCTGCAGCACATGCATTCGTTTCAACTGCCAGCAGCGCCACCAACCGAAGCAACAACCGACACGCCGGACGATGAGGATCCTCCAGAAACAAGAAAGAAGTACTTGTTGTTTCGTACCCATAAGTCGGTTTCATCAATGTGGAATGAGTGGTTTGGACTTGGGGTCTTCGATGACATTGACTTCCCCGGGGGGATTGAAGACCTTGAAAAGATCGGCAGCCGATGGAGAAAGCATTACAACACAGCCGACCAGAAGCATTTCTCCCGCCTCAAGTGCATTGTTGATTATGTGAAGGGTAGAGTTGTTGCTGGCGAATCCTTAGAGGCCATACTGGAAGAAGGCGACAACTTAATGAAGACAAAGGCAAAGACCCTTTCAACACTCCACACCCATCTTCGAAAGACCAAGTCCTTTCAACTTCCCACCACCAACCAATTGCCAATCGATTCATGGCCCATCCCCAAAGCATCAAACACTATGCAAGCAGTTTGACTTGTAGATTGTTGATTGGTTTCCCATTGTCGATTGGAGAGTTGATTGGAGAGTCAATTGGAGAGTCAATTGGAGAGTCGATTGTTGATTGGAGAGGGGGAGAGCCGCGGATTGGAGAGAGGGAGAGCCGCGGATTGGAGAGGAGGAGAGTCGATTGTTGATTGGAGAGGGGGAGAGCCGCGGATTGGAGAGAGGGAGAGCCGCGGATTGGAGAGGAGGAGAGTCGATTGTTGATTGGAGAGGGGGAGAGCCGCGGATTGGAGAGAGGGAGAGCCGCGGATTGGAGAGGGGGAGAGCCGCGGATTGGAGAGGAGGAGAGTCGATTGTTGATTGGAGAGGGGGAGAGCCGCGGATTGGAGAGGAGGAGGAGAGTCGATTGTTGATTGGAGAGGGGAGGAGGACGAGGAGAGTCGATTGTTGATTGGTGGAGGAGGACGAATCCCATGGTCGATTCGATTCCAAGATTGTTTTGCTTAGCATCAGTTTAGGATGAATCCCATGGTCGATTCCTTTCCAAGATGATTTCGCTTAGCCAAGTTTAGCAGAGCCAAAAAAGATGCAGAGTTTAGTTCCAAATTTGAAATTATGAGCACTTTGTTGCAAAAGTAGAAATTATGAAGTTGGAATCACTTGTTATCTAGTAATATCGCGTGTACGTAGTAGAATCACGTGCAAAATGCAAGAAATTAGAATTTCTTCCTTTTGCAAATCACTCCACCAACCAATCTCAACCGATCGTCGTGGAATCGTTCCCATTTCCTTGAGTATTGAAGAACGCGTCGTGCTTAGTTGAATATCAAAAAACAGAAATCATCTTAGAAAAAGTTTTGGGATTTACCTCGGCCGGCGAGTTTAGTCCCAGCGGGTAGGGCTGTCTCAATTTATGTTCGATCTTCAGTTCCTCATATTCATATAAAAAACTGGAGTGGTGATCACTTGTCGGGTTTGGGTTCGGGTTTGGTCCGTTGGATAGAAGACGTGTGGGACTAAAATAAGTGCCCAGTACAAAACCTACGCTGACAGGATTAATAGTAACTTAAGTTATTGTTAAATTCGAGTATTAATAACTCAGTTATTATATGGTACTTTCTAAAACCGCGCGCGCGTAGGTCTGTCAGACAGTCTGACAACTGATCGATTCTGGTAAAAATAATAAGAGATTATTATTTGTATGTCAGAGTAGTGTCGGACTCCTCTCTTAGCAAAATGCGCGTGATTTAACGGTAACGGTCGCAATCTCTGACATACTAAGATAACAACTTTACACTAAAACCGACCAATCAAATTCAACCAAGTTCAAGCATGTGCGCGACCAAGTGACAAAGCCGGACCCTCCAATTCCCAAATTCTTCAGCCAATCAGCTTTAACGTGGTGTCACTGTGGCCCGGGCTCGTCGCAGCGCCCTCTCACCAAACAAGGAACACAACAAACACAACAAACACATACACTTTGATTCTGACAAGAAGAAACATAAAGACACAAAAAACGCCGAAAACGTCGAAAACGTCGAAGCAACGAAAACAAGAACAAAACAGCCAAAACACTTGCAATTTCCACAAAATAACACCACCATCCTCAACAAAACACTCCCCTCGGTCTCCAGCAACAAAAATGTCCTACACAAGTGGCCTATTTGCCAGAGCAGCACGACACGTCCAACAGGATGACCTCGATGGCATTCCAGCAAATACACAAATTGCCTATGGTCGAAAAGGGGCAGAGTTCCTCCAGTATTGCACTACCATGTTTGGCTACCTGGATTATCCGCAAACAGTAACTGAAGAGAAGGTATTCGGCTTCCTTTTCTATCAGGCCTATCGATCCCGAAGGAGAAGAGGTCGGAAGATGAAGCGAGAACAACAAGAGGGAACACGGCCGATAGTAGAAAGAATATTCGATGCCGACGACTATGCAATGGTAATGGCAAAGTACAACAGCAATCATAATTGCGAGGAGGCCCTTGTCGAGGAGCTGGAGGACCCTGTAGGTTGGGATACAGTGAATCAATACTTGTGTTCCATCCTCAAAATACTGCGGCATCAGAGGAGTCAAAACGCAAACAATCTCACGAAGGAGCACATTCGATCTGAAAGAGTCACCCAACTGCTGCGAGTCGTTCAAGTCCGAAAGAAGAAGATCAAAAAAATGAGATTCGATGAGAAGATAGATCATGCATTGTCACCATACATGAATGTGCAAAACATCGAGCGGATAGAGGATTTCTTGTTCTCTAAGAATCAGTACAAACCAAGTTATCATGTGGCAGCCTTGAGAGACAGATTCTGTTTCCTTATGACACATGGAGGGGTTCTCCGGGGCGAGTCCTTATTCAAATGTGAGCTGTCCGACCTGTGTGACCTCATCAAATATGATGAAGGCACACACGCCTGCCAGATCCTAATTATGCAAATAATAACAGGCAAAACGAATGGTCAGAAAACTTTATATGGACGCGTTATGAGACATCGAAACGTTAACATGTGTCCGATTGGTGCGTTGGGCTTCTATTTGATGGCACGATTCCATTCAACGGCCGAGCTTGCGCACTATGACTTTGCAAGTAATGCCACTTGGTTCAATGTCAAATTACTCACAGATTGTAATAACACAGGGAACTATCAACAGTCCATCACCGATCAAGCCTATGCGAGTACAATGAAACAAGCTTGCAAGGCCTTGGGGATCACTTCAAAGCATTTTGTTCACTTTGGCCGTGGTACAGGTGCCGTTGCATGTGAGATGCAAGAGGTTGATCCCCAATACATCAAAATGATTGGCAATTGGAACCTTGACGTCAGAGAGGATCGATATTCTTCCAAACTCCCTTTGAAGGCTATGAGGGCATTGGCTGGGCATTCACAAGATAAAGGGGGGTTCTTCTTGCCAAGATGTAGTCTCGATCCACCTCCGGAGCTTCGGCGTCAAGTCTTCCCCTTCCTTGACAAGGCAATGAACACCACCGTCAATAGCACCCCAAAGCCGACTGCTCAAGCTTTCTTTGAGCTCCTCCTCAATTTACAATGTGTTGTACTGCAAGATGCGGCCATCTTGCTCCACCAAGGTAGGAAGAATCGCCTCTTTTTGTTGCCTGTTTTCGCAACTACTGCGTTTCACACGTATCAAGCCGCTCTCATGGAGAAGGTCAGCGTTGAAGCAGGAATGGGAGCTACTACCTCAATCGAAAGGAGTATTGATGTTGCCCTTCCGGGGGTTCGCGACCGGCTTCAAAACCTTCATTCAGAAGTCCATAATGCTTCACAGGACATTCGGCGGATACAGGCTTCAGTTACCACCTTCAGACAACAACAAGGTGTTGTCAACAACCAACTCCACCACTTCCTGCAGCACATGCATTCGTTTCAACTGCCAGCAGCGCCACCAACCGAAGCAACAACCGACACGCCGGACGATGAGGATCCTCCAGAAACAAGAAAGAAGTACTTGTTGTTTCGTACCCATAAGTCGGTTTCATCAATGTGGAATGAGTGGTTTGGACTTGGGGTCTTCGATGACATTGACTTCCCCGGGGGGATTGAAGACCTTGAAAAGATCGGCAGCCGATGGAGAAAGCATTACAACACAGCCGACCAGAAGCATTTCTCCCGCCTCAAGTGCATTGTTGATTATGTGAAGGGTAGAGTTGTTGCTGGCGAATCCTTAGAGGCCATACTGGAAGAAGGCGACAACTTAATGAAGACAAAGGCAAAGACCCTTTCAACACTCCACACCCATCTTCGAAAGACCAAGTCCTTTCAACTTCCCACCACCAACCAATTGCCAATCGATTCATGGCCCATCCCCAAAGCATCAAACACTATGCAAGCAGTTTGACTTGTAGATTGTTGATTGGTTTCCCATTGTCGATTGGAGAGTTGATTGGAGAGTCAATTGGAGAGTCAATTGGAGAGTCGATTGTTGATTGGAGAGGGGGAGAGCCGCGGATTGGAGAGAGGGAGAGCCGCGGATTGGAGAGGAGGAGAGTCGATTGTTGATTGGAGAGGGGGAGAGCCGCGGATTGGAGAGAGGGAGAGCCGCGGATTGGAGAGGAGGAGAGTCGATTGTTGATTGGAGAGGGGGAGAGCCGCGGATTGGAGAGAGGGAGAGCCGCGGATTGGAGAGGGGGAGAGCCGCGGATTGGAGAGGAGGAGAGTCGATTGTTGATTGGAGAGGGGGAGAGCCGCGGATTGGAGAGGAGGAGGAGAGTCGATTGTTGATTGGAGAGGGGAGGAGGACGAGGAGAGTCGATTGTTGATTGGTGGAGGAGGACGAATCCCATGGTCGATTCGATTCCAAGATTGTTTTGCTTAGCATCAGTTTAGGATGAATCCCATGGTCGATTCCTTTCCAAGATGATTTCGCTTAGCCAAGTTTAGCAGAGCCAAAAAAGATGCAGAGTTTAGTTCCAAATTTGAAATTATGAGCACTTTGTTGCAAAAGTAGAAATTATGAAGTTGGAATCACTTGTTATCTAGTAATATCGCGTGTACGTAGTAGAATCACGTGCAAAATGCAAGAAATTAGAATTTCTTCCTTTTGCAAATCACTCCACCAACCAATCTCAACCGATCGTCGTGGAATCGTTCCCATTTCCTTGAGTATTGAAGAACGCGTCGTGCTTAGTTGAATATCAAAAAACAGAAATCATCTTAGAAAAAGTTTTGGGATTTACCTCGGCCGGCGAGTTTAGTCCCAGCGGGTAGGGCTGTCTCAATTTATGTTCGATCTTCAGTTCCTCATATTCATATAAAAAACTGGAGTGGTGATCACTTGTCGGGTTTGGGTTCGGGTTTGGTCCGTTGGATAGAAGACGTGTGGGACTAAAATAAGTGCCCAGTACAAAACCTACGCTGACAGGATTAATAGTAACTTAAGTTATTGTTAAATTCGAGTATTAATAACTCAGTTATTATATGGTACTTTCTAAAACCGCGCGCGCGTAGGTCTGTCAGACAGTCTGACAACTGATCGATTCTGGTAAAAATAATAAGAGATTATTATTTGTATGTCAGAGTAGTGTCGGACTCCTCTCTTAGCAAAATGCGCGTGATTTAACGGTAACGGTCGCAATCTCTGACATACTAAGATAACAACTTTACACTAAAACCGACCAATCAAATTCAACCAAGTTCAAGCATGTGCGCGACCAAGTGACAAAGCCGGACCCTCCAATTCCCAAATTCTTCAGCCAATCAGCTTTAACGTGGTGTCACTGTGGCCCGGGCTCGTCGCAGCGCCCTCTCACCAAACAAGGAACACAACAAACACAACAAACACATACACTTTGATTCTGACAAGAAGAAACATAAAGACACAAAAAACGCCGAAAACGTCGAAAACGTCGAAGCAACGAAAACAAGAACAAAACAGCCAAAACACTTGCAATTTCCACAAAATAACACCACCATCCTCAACAAAACACTCCCCTCGGTCTCCAGCAACAAAAATGTCCTACACAAGTGGCCTATTTGCCAGAGCAGCACGACACGTCCAACAGGATGACCTCGATGGCATTCCAGCAAATACACAAATTGCCTATGGTCGAAAAGGGGCAGAGTTCCTCCAGTATTGCACTACCATGTTTGGCTACCTGGATTATCCGCAAACAGTAACTGAAGAGAAGGTATTCGGCTTCCTTTTCTATCAGGCCTATCGATCCCGAAGGAGAAGAGGTCGGAAGATGAAGCGAGAACAACAAGAGGGAACACGGCCGATAGTAGAAAGAATATTCGATGCCGACGACTATGCAATGGTAATGGCAAAGTACAACAGCAATCATAATTGCGAGGAGGCCCTTGTCGAGGAGCTGGAGGACCCTGTAGGTTGGGATACAGTGAATCAATACTTGTGTTCCATCCTCAAAATACTGCGGCATCAGAGGAGTCAAAACGCAAACAATCTCACGAAGGAGCACATTCGATCTGAAAGAGTCACCCAACTGCTGCGAGTCGTTCAAGTCCGAAAGAAGAAGATCAAAAAAATGAGATTCGATGAGAAGATAGATCATGCATTGTCACCATACATGAATGTGCAAAACATCGAGCGGATAGAGGATTTCTTGTTCTCTAAGAATCAGTACAAACCAAGTTATCATGTGGCAGCCTTGAGAGACAGATTCTGTTTCCTTATGACACATGGAGGGGTTCTCCGGGGCGAGTCCTTATTCAAATGTGAGCTGTCCGACCTGTGTGACCTCATCAAATATGATGAAGGCACACACGCCTGCCAGATCCTAATTATGCAAATAATAACAGGCAAAACGAATGGTCAGAAAACTTTATATGGACGCGTTATGAGACATCGAAACGTTAACATGTGTCCGATTGGTGCGTTGGGCTTCTATTTGATGGCACGATTCCATTCAACGGCCGAGCTTGCGCACTATGACTTTGCAAGTAATGCCACTTGGTTCAATGTCAAATTACTCACAGATTGTAATAACACAGGGAACTATCAACAGTCCATCACCGATCAAGCCTATGCGAGTACAATGAAACAAGCTTGCAAGGCCTTGGGGATCACTTCAAAGCATTTTGTTCACTTTGGCCGTGGTACAGGTGCCGTTGCATGTGAGATGCAAGAGGTTGATCCCCAATACATCAAAATGATTGGCAATTGGAACCTTGACGTCAGAGAGGATCGATATTCTTCCAAACTCCCTTTGAAGGCTATGAGGGCATTGGCTGGGCATTCACAAGATAAAGGGGGGTTCTTCTTGCCAAGATGTAGTCTCGATCCACCTCCGGAGCTTCGGCGTCAAGTCTTCCCCTTCCTTGACAAGGCAATGAACACCACCGTCAATAGCACCCCAAAGCCGACTGCTCAAGCTTTCTTTGAGCTCCTCCTCAATTTACAATGTGTTGTACTGCAAGATGCGGCCATCTTGCTCCACCAAGGTAGGAAGAATCGCCTCTTTTTGTTGCCTGTTTTCGCAACTACTGCGTTTCACACGTATCAAGCCGCTCTCATGGAGAAGGTCAGCGTTGAAGCAGGAATGGGAGCTACTACCTCAATCGAAAGGAGTATTGATGTTGCCCTTCCGGGGGTTCGCGACCGGCTTCAAAACCTTCATTCAGAAGTCCATAATGCTTCACAGGACATTCGGCGGATACAGGCTTCAGTTACCACCTTCAGACAACAACAAGGTGTTGTCAACAACCAACTCCACCACTTCCTGCAGCACATGCATTCGTTTCAACTGCCAGCAGCGCCACCAACCGAAGCAACAACCGACACGCCGGACGATGAGGATCCTCCAGAAACAAGAAAGAAGTACTTGTTGTTTCGTACCCATAAGTCGGTTTCATCAATGTGGAATGAGTGGTTTGGACTTGGGGTCTTCGATGACATTGACTTCCCCGGGGGGATTGAAGACCTTGAAAAGATCGGCAGCCGATGGAGAAAGCATTACAACACAGCCGACCAGAAGCATTTCTCCCGCCTCAAGTGCATTGTTGATTATGTGAAGGGTAGAGTTGTTGCTGGCGAATCCTTAGAGGCCATACTGGAAGAAGGCGACAACTTAATGAAGACAAAGGCAAAGACCCTTTCAACACTCCACACCCATCTTCGAAAGACCAAGTCCTTTCAACTTCCCACCACCAACCAATTGCCAATCGATTCATGGCCCATCCCCAAAGCATCAAACACTATGCAAGCAGTTTGACTTGTAGATTGTTGATTGGTTTCCCATTGTCGATTGGAGAGTTGATTGGAGAGTCAATTGGAGAGTCAATTGGAGAGTCAATTGTTGATTGGAGAGGGGGAGAGCCGCGGATTGGAGAGAGGGAGAGCCGCGGATTGGAGAGGAGGAGAGTCGATTGTTGATTGGAGAGGGGGAGAGCCGCGGATTGGAGAGAGGGAGAGCCGCGGATTGGAGAGGAGGAGAGTCGATTGTTGATTGGAGAGGGGGAGAGCCGCGGATTGGAGAGAGGGAGAGCCGCGGATTGGAGAGGAGGAGAGTCGATTGTTGATTGGAGAGGGGGAGAGCCGCGGATTGGAGAGAGGGAGAGCCGCGGATTGGAGAGGGGGAGAGCCGCGGATTGGAGAGGAGGAGAGTCGATTGTTGATTGGAGAGGGGGAGAGCCGCGGATTGGAGAGGAGGAGGAGAGTCGATTGTTGATTGGAGAGGGGAGGAGGACGAGGAGAGTCGATTGTTGATTGGTGGAGGAGGACGAATCCCATGGTCGATTCGATTCCAAGATTGTTTTGCTTAGCATCAGTTTAGGATGAATCCCATGGTCGATTCCTTTCCAAGATGATTTCGCTTAGCCAAGTTTAGCAGAGCCAAAAAAGATGCAGAGTTTAGTTCCAAATTTGAAATTATGAGCACTTTGTTGCAAAAGTAGAAATTATGAAGTTGGAATCACTTGTTATCTAGTAATATCGCGTGTACGTAGTAGAATCACGTGCAAAATGCAAGAAATTAGAATTTCTTCCTTTTGCAAATCACTCCACCAACCAATCTCAACCGATCGTCGTGGAATCGTTCCCATTTCCTTGAGTATTGAAGAACGCGTCGTGCTTAGTTGAATATCAAAAAACAGAAATCATCTTAGAAAAAGTTTTGGGATTTACCTCGGCCGGCGAGTTTAGTCCCAGCGGGTAGGGCTGTCTCAATTTATGTTCGATCTTCAGTTCCTCATATTCATATAAAAAACTGGAGTGGTGATCACTTGTCGGGTTTGGGTTCGGGTTTGGTCCGTTGGATAGAAGACGTGTGGGACTAAAATAAGTGCCCAGTACAAAACCTACGCTGACAGGATTAATAGTAACTTAAGTTATTGTTAAATTCGAGTATTAATAACTCAGTTATTATATGGTACTTTCTAAAACCGCGCGCGCGCAGGTCTGTCAGACAGTCTGACAACTGATCGATTCTGGTAAAAATAATACCGTTGAATTTTTCTAATCCAGTGAGTCTAAGCCCGGGAATTTTTTTAACTACCGTACCATACGCACCGGTACGTTAGCCCCTCAAAAAAATCCGGAGTGCCGCAGCGCGACGATAGTGCAGGACTACCGTTACAAACTAAAATACGAGATACGACTGCTCGTACCATACGGTAATACCTTGCACGTGTATGTGCGATACGTACGACTAGCCGTGACACTCGACACTCGACCCATTTGTTCATACCGGTACAATACGTCGGAAATACCACAAAGGTGGTATTTAGCCTGGAACTACTGTGGCTCGTAAGTAGGAATAGGTACGCTTAATGATACATACCTTTAATGACTATTCCTACTGTTTTTAGACGTAGAAATCATGTGGTACCCCTCAAAAAATAGGGGTACGCGGCGCATTTTCATATACAGAATTGTTGCATTTTTAGTGGTATAAGACTCCGTGTAACTCTTCAGGAGGAAATACCACAAACACCACAAGTACTTTACATGTGTTGTTACTCTATATTACTGTATTCGACCGGTATCCCTGTGTTAGTGTTGTATGTAGGGATGTCTAAACCGGTCGTCGATCATGTGTAATTCGTCATAAGACAGAGAACACATGATGTGACGTAGATATCTTGATACTTGAAGTCATTTTATCTCTGTAGGAGTATAAGTAACTTTTCAAGTGTAGAATGGATATTATTCCCGTAGAATGTACGTAAGTAGAGTACGTGTATTTTTGACCGACAACAACATGACCATTGTTCTTTGGTCTTTTCTTTCTAAGAAATATCCCCGGAGGTGCTTGTTTTTTTTGCTCACTTTTTTGAATGATAAGACAAGAACCGATAAGATGGCTAATAAGCGCCGGTCCCCCTATTATTGCTGGTAAATCAGTCCCCTCTAAGCAAGCTACTAGTAGTGTGCTGTATAATATTTTGGTACTGTATTTCAATGATTATTTAGTCTACACATCCCTTGCTGGCAAAGTTCAATTGTAACGTTTGTTATTTGTCGTCGGATTGCCATTGGATTGCCATTAACCAGCTTGGAAAGGATCATGAAGGTCGTGGAGGGAACAACAGGCTGTATTGGTAGGCGTTGGCGTTCGTTGGCATTAGCAGCGGCAGCGTTTGGTTTATTGTTACGTGTTGGTGTGATTGTGTTGGTGTGATGTGACGGCGTTGATCTTGCTGGAGAGCAAACCCCCCCTTCTTGTTGTTGCTAGGGGGGATTCGCCCTGCAAATTTTAGTGTAGTGTAACACGTTGGTTGGCACCTAAGTCGAATTGTAATGAAGCTCGCCTTGCTTGCTCTTCTTTGTATTGATCTCTCCTCTGTTTGTATCCGTTGTATCTTTGATCGATTGCCGTTCGATTGCCGTTTGATTGCCATTCCAGGTCAGCAAATCAGTAGATGAGCATGATGGTGTTCCAATGGGGTAGTATTTGTACATGTCCACCCTCATCTTCCCTTCTATTGGAGGGGAAACAGATGGGTCGGAGAAGGGTCGTCGACGACGACGACATAGTATCTTTTGTGTGTTATTCGCAGTAGAATTGCGGTTCAAATACCCTTCCGGATCAAAAACCAAGTAGCGGAATGTGTAGGTATTTGAGTTGGTGTCATTTTGTACTATTTGTACAGTGGCAAACCTTCATGGTCTGTTCTATGGAAGGAGAAACAGAAGGGTCGTGTAGGGGTCGTGAAATTAATGACAATTCGTTAGCCGTTCAATTGCCGTTCGATTGCCATTCGATTGCCATTCCATTGCCATTCCATTGCCATTCCAAGTCAAAAAATCAGTAGAGGAATATGATGGTGTTCAAATGTGGTAGTATTTGTACATGTCCACCCTCATCTTCCCTTCTATTGGAGGGGAAACAGATGGGTCGTAGAAGGGCCGTCAGCTCGATTTTTCGTATCTTGGTGTGTGTTATTTGCCATTGAATTGCCGTTCGAATACCCTTCTGGATCGAATACCAAGTAGCCGAATGTGTAGGTATTTGAGTTGGTGTCATTTTGTACTATTTGTACGGTGATGAACCTTCATGGTCTGTTCTATGGAAGGAGAAACAGAAGGGTCGATGCATGGCCGGCATTTGTGATTTTGATGATCGGACTTCCTATCAAAAAATTGTCTTGTGAGTTTTTTTCTGTGTCATTTGGCTGTGTTTTCAAGGTCTTTTCACTTGTTCTTTTTTTGAAGAGACTTCGGTGTACAAAGTACACACATGTACATTACCTGTAGACTTGTACATGGTTTTTGTACTGGGTATTTATTGTGGTATTTTTATAACGTACACTCACAATACACATAAAATGCAACCCGGGTTGAATTTTCCTGGCTGCGTGCAACTTTGTACTGCGCGTTCTGTAGACATAGGTACCCCATTTGGCACCCTCCAGAAACAAAGGTGCGGTAACGTTTTTTGTCCTAGCACCGGACAGTACAGGTTGCATATTCAACCTTAAGAGGGTTGCATTTTTAGTTGCTTTTTATTGCCGTACTTTAACACGAGGTGCGCAACTTATGCAACCACACACCATTGAGTAACGGCCCATTATTTCACTTGTTTTTGGTGACACTTGGTAAGACTCCACTTTGGTTTCTTAACTCGTTTCTTTTTGCCGATTGGAATTCAACGCATCGATTCATCGTTCACTACTATTTCAACTCACTATTTAGCTCACATTTTTGATCCAAATTCAACAAAAACAAGAAACAAGCAAGCAAGCAAGTATGCCCCGAGTACTCAGTACAAATCCTTGGGCTGTTAGAGCCAGGGAACGCCAGGCTGCAGCCTGTGCCGCCGCTGCCAACAGGGCAGCATTCAAAGCAGCCTTCCCCCTTCCAGCAGGTGGCTGGAGTTTGGAAGAAATCTGGAATGCTACCTCCCTTCTAGATTTTCGGAATAGTGGATCCTCAGCACCCAGATCTTCTAGTACTAGTACTACTCGCCCTCCTCATCCCCGCCCTCCTGCTAGAACAACAAGAACAGCAAGAATAATTCAACGTGTGGAAACGCGCCAGCGTGGCCGATTGGCAACACTTGAAAGGGCTCGCGCTCAACTTGGTGAGGATCATCAACAGGCTGTCGAAGAACAAGAAGAAGACCAACAAGAACCCCTTGAATCCGATGATGAACCAACAGCAGCACCAAATGCGGATGCGGATGGTGTGGAGGACGATGACAACAAAACAACAGCCACACCTTGACGAGGGGGCCGAGTTGCAGGACCAACACCTGTCCTACCAAACAATGTGAATGCTCCCACCCAAGTATTAAGATACCACAAGTCATTGCTGATGCTGATGGATTTCTTACATGAATGCAAATATCCTACGGAGAAGATGTTCACTACGGAGGAACTTGTTGTCATTACACCCGAGGATATCTACAGATGGATGTGTTGCAAGGTGTATGGGAAACTAGACCCTGGAACAAATGATAATCCAAGACTTGGCCAATCAAGTACTCTGATGTACTGGAAAAAGGCTATCTCATACTTCATACCAAGCCATGCCCCCTAGAATGAAGCCACACACGTAGAAAATCCCACGAAGTCCTGCTGTATTAATAACCTTATTAAAGCAGTGAAGAAGAAAGAGACTCGCCACCTAGGAAAGGAGAGCTAAGCTGACCGGTGCTTTACGAATGAAGAGTTCCTGCAAGTGCTTGATCTAGCAAAGGGACATAGCATTGTCCAGCTTGGGCACCAAGCTTCATATGATTGGTAGGGGGGATGATATGTTGCATATGAAGAACAAGGTTAACTTGGAAGCAAGCCTGAACTACACTGGTTACATTACAGCGCAGATGAGATGGTCAAAGAATATCCAGGATGAAGGGGACTGCCCAGTGCAGCTGCTAATGGGTGCTATAGATCATTGATACTGTGTTCTACTTGGGCTTGCAATCTATTTGGAGGTCTGGCTAAGCACTGGGGCAGGGCAATTAAGCCGATAGTTGTTTGCAGAAGGAAATACTGTATTTGATTCCTCTGTAAAGGTGCAAGACGCAGAAGCAAATTCTTGCAAGACCACCTATCAGAATGCCCTCATGAGAATCATTGACGATCCAGAGTTCAAACCTGTTACTGATAGGAAGCTTGGCACTCACTCTGTTAAGAAGTGGGGTACTACTATGGCGCGCAGAGCAGGAGCTACTAGGGACAATGTCAACTACAGAGCTAGATGGAAGACTAGAGGAGGCACGCAAGAAGACTATCTGGACGTACAGTTGAATTGGTCGGATATTAATGCAGCTAGTAAGCTTTGTTACAAGGGCATCTGTCAGTACAAAGAGAAAGATGGTAGTGGTATTACAAGGGATTGGCTTTGCAATGCGGTCGCACCAGCAATTAGAGCCAAGTTTGGCCCTACAGTTGGCGCCATCCTTGCAAAGCCCTTGCTTTGGGCTTGCTTTGATGCAGCAGCAGTTGATATGGTTCCAGCTGGATTGAAGGCTCAGATTCTTAATCGGTATCGACTGTTAGAGGGCCAGATGGAGGATGAAGAAGTAAATCCTATAGAAAAGGTTTGAGTGATTGCTTCAAATAACGGCGGAATTGTGTACTTGGATGAAATCCCTACCACAGACGATGAGATTGCAAGGGGAGTGAGAGGGCATGGCCATCAATGGAAGAATGCTATTTATGCAAAGATGTGTACCACACAGAACCATGTTGCAGAGCTCAGGAACCATAACATTGCAGAGATAGCAGAGATGAAGAGACAGGTGAAGCAATTGCAACAGATTTGTAGGGGGATTGCAATGGCGCCAGCGCGTCGGCTTGGTGGAGGAGGAGGAGGAGGGCTCTTGAATCGTGGCAACAATGTGAACACTGCCATCAGCAAGATCAAGCGTGCTTATGGTGACGCGTTCATCACAAAGCTAATCAAGGCAATGAGGGCATATGAACGCCGTGGTGGTAATCCGGCTCTTTGATGAGCACCGATTTGATGGAGGCCAATTTGTTTGCTTTGATTGTTGGCTCGATCAATTTGTTCGATCGTTGGTTTGATCGTTGGTTCAATCAATTTGTTTGTTGGTTCAATTGATTCGTTCGTTGGTTTGATCGATTCCTTTGATCATTGGTTCAATGGAGGAGGAGGAGGAGGAGGAGCTTGTTGGATAGGAACCCCCCCCCCCCCCCCACCCCTGTTTTTGCTGATAAGCTCTGTTTTTTAGTTCAAGTTTTTTCATGTTCCGGTGTGTTGTCAAGTGAGTGCTGTTATCACGGGCGGGTTTGATAGATCACCGGTCTAAGTTGATGTCAGTGTCGTGTAACATGTCAGTAATAGATAACAGTATTATTTGTACACATTTACTTCCATCTTCTTGTACCTCAGCTCGGAAAGCAAATGGTTGATTTTTGGAACTGTCTTGTTGCCGGTCTTGTGTCTTGTTGCCGGTCTTGTTGCTGGTCTTGTTGAGTATTCAAGAAGGTTCGGCAGGTTCGATCCATCACCTGTCTAAGTCGATGTTAGGGTCGAGTAACATGGAAGTAATAGATAACAGTATTATTTGTACACATGTACTTCCATCTTCTTGTACCTTGACTCGGAAAGAGAATATGGAAGAAACAGAAGTGAGTTATCTGTCATAGTTTGTGTGTCACCACCTAATTAGTGCATTGGGGTACTGGATTTTGAGAAAAATACACACTAATTTGCAATTAAAAATAAGAAAATCAGATATTTTGTGTGATTGAACCATGAATATTGTTCCTGTTATGGATGAGATGAATCATTGAAGAAACAGAAGTGAGTTATCTGTCATAGTTTGTGTGTCACCACCTAATAAGTGCATTTGGGTACTGGATTTTGAGGAAAAATACACACTAATTTGCAATTAAAAATTAGAAAATCAGATATTTTGTGTGATTGAACCATGAATATTGTTCCTGTTATGGATGAGATGAATCATTGAAGAAACAGAAGTGAGTTATCTGTCATAGTTAGTGTGTCACCACCTAATTAGTGCATTTGGGTACTGGATTTTGAGAAAAATACACACTAATTTGCAATTAAAAATAAGAAAATCAGATATTTTGTGTGATTGAACCATGAGTATTGTTCCTGTTATGGATGAGATGAATCATTGAAGAAACAGAAGTGAGTTATCTGTCATAGTTTGTGTGTCACCACCTAATAAGTGCATTTGGGTACTGGATTTTGAGGAAAAATACACACTAATTTGCAATTAAAAATTAGAAAATCAGATATTTTGTGTGATTGAACCATGAATATTGTTCCTGTTATGGATGAGATGAATCATTGAAGAAACAGAAGTGAGTTATCTGGCATAGTTTGTGTGTCACCACCTACTAAGTGCATTTGGGTACTGGATTTTGAGGAAAAATACACACTAATTTGCAATTAAAAATTAGAAAATCCAATATTTTGTGTGATTGAACCATGAGTATTGTTCCTGTTATGGATGAGATGAATCATGAAAGAAACAGAAGTGAGTTGTCTGTCATGGTTTGTGTGTCACCACCTAATTAGTGCATTTGGGTACTGGATTTGGAGGAAAACCTAATTTGCAATTGAAAAATAGAAAATCAGATATTTTGTGTGATTGAACCATGAATATTGTTCCTGTTATGGACGAGATGAATCATTGAAGAAACAGAAGTGAGTTATCTGTCATAGTTGGTGTGTCACCACCTAATTAGTGCATTTGGGTACTGGATTTTGAGAAAAATACACACTAATTTGCAATTAAAAATAAGAAAATCAGACATTTTGTGTGATTGAACCATGAATATTGTTCCTGTTATGGATGAGATGAATCATTGAAGAAACAGAAGTGAGTTATCTGTCATAGTTAGTGTGTCAGCACCAAATTAGTGCATTTGGGTACTGGATTTTGAGGAAAAATACACACTAATTTGCAATTAAAAAATAGAAAATCAGATATTTTGTGTGATTGAACCATGAATATTGTTCCTGTTATGGATGAGATGAATCATTGAAGAAACAGAAGTGAGTTATCTGTCATAGTTTGTGTGTCACCACCTAATTAGTGCATTTGGGTACTGGATTTTGAGAAAGATACACACTAATTTGCAATAAAAAATTAGAAAATCAGATATTTTGTGTGATTGAACCATGAATATTGTTTCTGTTATGGATGAGATGAATCATTGAAGAAACAGAAGTGAGTTATCTGTCATAGTTTGTGTGTCACTACCTAATAAGTGCATTTGGGTACTGGATTTGGAGGAAAAATACACACTAATTTGCAATTAAAAATAAGAAAATCAGATATTTTGTGTGATTGAACCATGAATATTGTTCCTGTTATGGATGAGATGAATCATTGAAGAAACAGAAGTGAGTTATCTGTCATAGTTTGTGTGTCACCACCTAATTAGTGCATTTGGGTACTTGATTTTGAGAAAAAATACACACCAATTTGCAATTAAAAATTAGAAAATCCAATATTTTGTGTGATTGAACCATGAATATTGTTCCTGTTATGGATGAGATGAATCATTGAAGAAACAGAAGTGAGTTATCTGTCATAGTTTGTGTGTCAGCACCTAATTAGTGCATTTGGGTACTGGATTTTGAGAAAAATACACACTAATTTGCAATTAAAAATAAGAAAATCAGATATTTTGTGTGATTGAACCATGAATATTGTTCCTGTTATGGATGAGATGAATCATGAAAGAAACAGAAGTGAGTTATCTGTCATAGTTTGTGTGTCACCACCTAATTAGTGCATTTGGGTACTGGATTTTGAGGAAAAATACACACTAATTTGCAATTAAAAATTAGAAAATCAGATATTTTGTGTGATTGAACCATGAATATTGTTCCTGTTATGGATGAGATGAATCATTGAAGAAACAGAAGTGAGTTATCTGTCATAGTTTGTGTGTCACCACCTAATTAGTGCATTTGGGTACTGGATTTTGAGAAAAATACACACTAATTTGCAATTAAAAATAAGAAAATCAGATATTTTGTGTGATTGAACCATGAATATTGTTCCTGTTATGGATGAGATGAATCATGAAAGAAACAGAAGTGAGTTATCTGTCATAGTTTGTGTGTCACCACCTAATTAGTGCATTTGGGTACTGGATTTTGAGGAAAAATACACACTAATTTGCAATTAAAAATTAGAAAATCAGATATTTTGTGTGATTGAACCATGAATATTGTTCCTGTTATGGATGAGATGAATCATTGAAGAAACAGAAGTGAGTTATCTGTCATAGTTTGTGTGTCACCACCTAATTAGTGCATTTGGGTACTGGATTTTGAGAAAAATACACACTAATTTGCAATTAAAAATAAGAAAATCAGATATTTTGTGTGATTGAACCATGAATATTGTTCCTGTTATGGATGAGATGAATCATTGAAGAAACAGAAGTGAGTTATCTGTCATAGTTTGTGTGTCACCACCTAATAAGTGCATTTGGGTACTGGATTTTGAGAAAAATACACACTAATTTGCAATTAAAAATTAGAAAATCAGATATTTTGTGTGATTGAACCATGAATATTGTTCCTGTTGTGGATGAGATGAATCATTGAAGAAACAGAAGTGAGTTATCTGTCATGGTTAGTGTGTCAGAACCTAGTAAGTGCATTTGGGTCCTGGATTTGGAGGAAAAATACACACTAATTTGCAATTAGAAAATAGAAAATTAGATATTTTGGGTGATTGAACCATGAATATTGTTCCTGTTATGGATGAGATGAATCATTGAAGAAACAGAAGTGAGTTATCTGGCATAGTTTGTGTGTCACCACCTACTAAGTGCATTTGGGTACTGTATTTTGAGAAAAAATACACACCAATTTGCAATTAAAAATAGAAAATCCAATATTTTGTGTGATTGAACCATGAATATTGTTTCTGTTATGGATGAGATGAATCATTGAAGAAACAGAAGTGAGTTATCTGTCATAGTTGCTGTGTCACCACCTAATTAGTGCATTTGGGTACTGGATTTTGAGAAAAATACACACTAATTTGCAATTAAAAATTAGAAAATCAGATATTTTGTGTGATTGAACCATGAATATTGTTCCTGTTATGGATGAGATGAATCATTGAAGAAACAGAAGTGAGTTATCTGTCATAGTTTGTGTGTCACCACCTAATTGGTGCATTTGGGTACTGGATTTTGAGGAAAAATACACACTAATTTGCAATTAAAAATAAGAAAATCAGATATTTTGTGTGATTGAACCATGAATATTGTTCCTGTTATGGATGAGATGAATCATTGAAGAAACAGAAGTGAGTTATCTGTCATAGTTTGTGTGTCACCACCTAATTAGTGCATTTGGGTACTTGATTTTGAGAAAAAATACACACCAATTTGCAATTAAAAATAAGAAAATCAGATATTTTGTGTGATTGAACCATGAATATTGTTCCTGTTATGGATGAGATGAATCATTGAAGAAACAGAAGTGAGTTATCTGTCATAGTTTGTGTGTCACCACCTAATTAGTGCATTTGGGTACTGGATTTGGAGGAAAAATACACACTAATTTGCAATTAAAAAATAGAAAATCAGATATTTTGTGTGATTGAACCATGAATATTGTTCCTGTTGTGGATGAGATGAATCATGAAAGAAACAGAAGTGAGTTATCTGTCATAGTTTGTGTATCACCACGTAATTAGTGCATTGGGGTACTAGATTTGGAGGAAAAATAAGCACTAATTTGCAATTAAAAAATAGAAAATCAGATATTTTGTGTGATTGAACCATGCATATTGTTCCTGTTATGGATGAGATGAATCATGAAAGAAACAGAAGTGAGATATCTGTCATAGTTTGTGTGTCACCACCTAATTAGTGCACTTGGGTACTGGATTTGGAGGAAAAGAAAGAAACAGAAGGGACTTATCTGTCATAGTTAGTGTGTTACCACCTACTAAATGCATTTGGGTCCTGCATTTGGAGGAAAAATACACACTAATTTGCAATTGAAAAATAGAAAATCCAATATTTTGTGTGATTGAACCATGAATATTGTTTCTGTTATGGATGAGATGAATCATTGAAGAAACAGAAGTGAGTTATCTGTCATAGTTTGTGTGTCACCACCTAATTAGTGCATTGGGGTACTGGATTTGGAGAAAAAATACACACTAATTTGCAATTGAAAAATAGAAAATCAGATATTTTGTGTGATTGAACCATGAACATTGTTCCTCCTGTTATGGATAAGTTGAATCATGAAAGAAACAGAAGTGAGTTATCTGTCATAGCTAGTGTGTCACCACCTACTAAGTGCATTTGGGTTCTGGATTTGGAGAAAAAATACACACTTATTTGCAATTAAAAATTAGAAAATCAGATATTTTGGGTGATTAGTCCATGAATATTGTTCCTGTTATGGATAAGTTGAATAATGAAAGAAACAGAAGTGAGTTATCTGTCATAGTTAGTGTGTCACCACCTAATTAGTGCATTTGGGTACTGGATTTGGAGGAAAAATACACACCAATTTGAAATTAGAAAATAGAAAATCTGATATTTTGTGTGATTAGTTCATGAATATTGTTCCTGTTATGGATAAGTTGTCTTCAGAAGCCTTTGAATCAGACTCTCAGCAGACCGGATTCAGAAGGAAAATAATAGTGTCACCACCTAATTAGTGCATTTGGGTACTGGATTTGGAGGAAGAATACACACTAATTTGCAATTAAAAATTAGAAAATCAGATATTTTTGGTGATTAGTCCATGAATATTGTTCCTGTTATGGATAAGTTGAATCATGAAGGAAACAGAAGTGAGTTATCTGTCATAGTTTTTGTGTCACCACCTAATGAGTGCATTTGGGTACTGAGAATTTTCAACAAGACCACAATGTTACATGGGGAGAGAAATCTTGCTACTGCCATAACTTTCCTTCCAGAGGGAGTTAGAACATTCTACAGGTATCAGCGCCCATCTACATGCATTGTAGATGCCGATCGACCTATCTATCGATTCAAACGATTGGCAGGCGGGCTCTCGCTAGAAAAATTTGTGTAAACTATCTAAGAATTTACAACAACACAATGTGACATGGGGACACCAATCTTGCTACTGCCATAACTCTGCTTCCAGAGGGAGTTAGAACATTCTACAGGTATCAGCGCCCATCTACATGCATTGTAGATGCCGATCGACCTATCTATCGATTCATCGAACCGGCAGGTGGGCGCTCGCTACCACGTTTCGTGTACATTATGTAAGAATTTTCAACAACACACCACAATGTTACATGGGGAGAGAAATCTTGCTACTGCCATAACTTTCCTTCCAGAGGGAGTTAGAACATTCTAGATGTATCAGCGCCCATCTACATGCATTGTAGATGCCGATCGACCTATCTATCGATTCAAACGATTGGCAGGCGGGCTCTCGCTAGAAAAATTTGTGTAAACTATCTAAGAATTTACAACAACACAATGTGACATGGGGACACCAATCTTGCTACTGCCATAACTCTGCTTCCAGAGGGAGTTAGAACATTCTACAGGTATCAGCGCCCATCTACATGCATTGTAGATGCCGATCGACCTATCTATCGATTCATCGAACCGGCAGGTGGGCGCTCGCTACCACGTTTCGTGTACATTATGTAAGAATTTTCAACAACACACCACAATGTTACATGGGGAGAGAAATCTTGCTACTGCCATAACTTTGCTTCCAGAGGGAGTTAGAACATTCTACAGGTATCAGCGCCCATCTACATGCATTGTAGATGCCGATCGACCTATCTATCGATTCAAACGATTGGCAGGCGGGCTCTCGCTAGAAAAATTTGTGTAAACTATCTAAGAATTTACAACAACACAATGTGACATGGGGACACCAATCTTGCTACTGCCATAACTCTGCTTCCAGAGGGAGTTAGAACATTCTACAGGTATCAGCGCCCATCTACATGCATTGTAGATGCCGATCGACCTATCTATCGATTCATCGAACCGGCAGGTGGGCGCTCGCTACCACGTTTCGTGTACATTATGTAAGAATTTTCAACAACACACCACAATGTTACATGGGGAGAGAAATCTTGCTACTGCCATAACTTTGCTTCCAGAGGGAGTTAGAACATTCTACAGGTATCAGCGCCCATCTACATGCATTGTAGATGCCGATCGACCTATCTATCGATTCAAACGATTGGCAGGCGGGCTCTCGCTAGAAAAATTTGTGTAAACTATCTAAGAATTTACAACAACACAATGTGACATGGGGACACCAATCTTGCTACTGCCATAACTCTGCTTCCAGAGGGAGTTAGAACATTCTACAGGTATCAGCGCCCATCTACATGCATTGTAGATGCCGATCGACCTATCTATCGATTCATCGAACCGGCAGGTGGGCGCTCGCTACCACGTTTCGTGTACATTATGTAAGAATTTTCAACAACACACCACAATGTTACATGGGGAGAGAAATCTTGCTACTGCCATAACTTTCCTTCCAGAGGGAGTTAGAACATTCTACAGGTATCAGCGCCCATCTACATGCATTGTAGATGCCGATCGACCTATCTATCGATTCAAACGATTGGCAGGCGGGCTCTCGCTAGAAAAATTTGTGTAAACTATCTAAGAATTTACAACAACACAATGTGACATGGGGACACCAATCTTGCTACTGCCATAACTCTGCTTCCAGAGGGAGTTAGAACATTCTACAGGTATCAGCGCCCATCTACATGCATTGTAGATGCCGATCGACCTATCTATCGATTCATCGAACCGGCAGGTGGGCGCTCGCTACCACGTTTCGTGTACATTATGTAAGAATTTTCAACAACACACCACAATGTTACATGGGGAGAGAAATCTTGCTACTGCCATAACTTTGCTTCCAGAGGGAGTTAGAACATTCTACAGGTATCAGCGCCCATCTACATGCATTGTAGATGCCGATCGACCTATCTATCGATTCAAACGATTGGCAGGCGGGCTCTCGCTAGAAAAATTTGTGTAAACTATCTAAGAATTTACAACAACACAATGTGACATGGGGACACCAATCTTGCTACTGCCATAACTCTGCTTCCAGAGGGAGTTAGAACATTCTACAGGTATCAGCGCCCATCTACATGCATTGTAGATGCCGATCGACCTATCTATCGATTCATCGAACCGGCAGGTGGGCGCTTGCTACCACGTTTCGTGTACATTATGTAAGAATTTGCAACAACACACCACAATGTTACATGGGGAGAGAAATCTTGCTACTGCCATAACTTTCCTTCCAGAGGGAGTTAGAACATTCTACAGGTATCAGCGCCCATCTACATGCATTGTAGATGCCGATCGACCTATCTATCGATTCAAACGATTGGCAGGTGGGCTCTCGCTAGAAAAATTTGTGTAAACTATCTAAGAATTTACAACAACACAATGTGACATGGGGACACCAATCTTGCTACTGCCATAACTCTGCTTCCAGAGGGAGTTAGAACATTCTACAGGTATCAGCGCCCATCTACATGCATTGTAGATGCCGATCGACCTATCTATCGATTCATCGAACCGGCAGGTGGGCGCTCGCTACCACGTTTCGTGTACATTATGTAAGAATTTTCAACAACACACCACAATGTTACATGGGGAGAGAAATCTTGCTACTGCCATAACTTTGCTTCCAGAGGGAGTCAGAACATTCCAGAGGTACCAGCGCCCATCTACACGAATTGTAGATGCCGATCGACCTATCTATCGATTCATCGAACCGGCAGGGGGGGGGGGGGGGGGGGGGCGCTCGCTACCACGTTTCGTGTACATTATGTAAGAATTTTCAACAACAAAATCTTACATTGGGAGAGAAATCTTGCTACTGCCATAACTTTCCTTCCAGAGGGAGTTAGAACATTCTAGATGTATCAGCGCCCATCTACATGCATTGTAGATGCCGATCGACCTATCTATCGATTCAATCGTCCATCAGGGAGGCGCTCGCTACCACGTTTTGTGTAACTACTAATTATTTTCTACATTACTATTCGATTGAATTACTCCTAAGTGGTATCATAGTACCATTCATAGATACAGCAATATGGATAGACGATTTGAATTGATATTTGAATTGATATTACTTACACGTGGAGTATTTTTTTAACGGTTTAACGGCTTCTGAGTGGCTGGGCGTGCGCGCTGTCACTGCGCGGAGTCTCCAAATTGTTGAAAATAGAACATAAAGAACATGAAAACTCTAATTACTTTTTTATATTCATATTCAGTAATGAAGATAAAGTTTTTTATGTATCGAGTCACTAAGACTTCAAAAGAAACAGAAACAAACGGCAGATTCGTATTCCTCTTTAAATAAGCTTTCCAACGGTATATAGGTTAATAGGGGTTGCACACGTTCTTCAAAATGTGGATTCCCGTACGGAGGGAACCAAAGTGAAATTGAGGTACTCTGTAACACTCATTCAAACTTTTCCTGTGCTCCACAAGCTTTGAAAAATGAAGAGGAGATAACAGTTTAAATCAAATTCTCCTGACCAAATTGTCCACTCCTGCTATTTTGTACTGTCCAACCACCAATGAACACTGATACAGATTTGGCAAAAGTTTCTTGTACAAATGTTCATGAATGAATGACTCATCAGCAAAGTGGTGAAGGTTGACTTCTTGAAAAAGTTGTGTCTTCTCTTGTTGGAATTGTACCCACAAAGACATTGTCACAATGAAGACCTTTTGAAATGCAAGATCTGTCTTTCACACATCAAATGGACAATCCAACTTGATGTACTTTGCGGATTTTGTGGAAGGGACTAACTCAAATGCTGGTGGACCTGCTGGTTTTGTTCAGCATAAGACTTCATTCCCCCAATTTTGTAAGATAGTATTGTCCATTTGTTCAACGGAGTGACTTGCTGAAAGACAATGTCGGAGTGTGTGTTGCAACCAAAGACCATCAAAGAAAGAGATCATCTTGCAGACGTATTGTTTGCCTTTACGGGCGTCATCTTGAAATCTTTGATGGAAAAACGAACCTTGGTGGTCATTCAAAGGTGCCGATGGGAATTCAACAGAATGAACGTACCACCAACGATGGCTTAGATAGACTTGAATGTACTTCAGTATGGTTTCGTAGTTAACCACATTTCTCGACCAAACAGCATGCAATTTTCCTTCAGCTATTTTGTCTTCTCCTTTGACATGGGTGTACTCTATTATACCTGTAGTATCATTGGTTTGGATAATGGAGTTCAGCGCTCTCTGAAAGGCATGCCATTTATCTTTCATGTTGTAGTCCTTGAAACGAGTTGTCAGTTTGTTTGCATCCAAGATGCAGACCTTTTTTATAAACTATGCACCAGAGTCGCACAGAAAGAGATTTACCATCACATCAACAACCCTTGGTATAGGACCCAATACCAATGATGTATTCTCACCCATGACCCTCTGGCTGAAGTCAGGACGGGTTCCCAACAAAAAGAGTTTGGTGATGATGTAAACCTTATTCATCAACTGGCTGAAGACTGATTCAATGCCGTGACTTACGGCAGTGATCAATTTGTCAGTCAAAATATCAGAAAAGCCGTTGGCACCCTGGTTTTCAAGGCAAGCTTTGACATATCTTTTCATCGCCTCTTTGTGAGCCTTGTATTGTGAGTCATCCTCAAAAATGTCAGGCAGTAAAGTAGTACCACGTCCATTTGTATCAGCACCTGGAGCTACTGCTCCTGGTCAAGCAGCACCGTTTTGTGCTTCACCTACACGAGATGGCGTACCTTGTGCGGCTGTGAGTGTCACTGGTGTTGGAGGCACGACAGCAGGTACATTGACTGTTCCAATCAAGTCATTGGCTGCGGCTGCGGCTGCCGCTGCATCTGCATCTGCATCTGCATCTGCTGGTGGAATAGTGTTGTTTTGTCCTCCCACTCGACTGGGCGGTGGATTCCGAGAAGAACTTCTCGTCTTTCTTTTTGTTGTTTCTGGCATTTTTCAATTCACAATTTAGACAACACCAAAATGAAATAGTGTGGAAGCAATCTAAGTTGCTACAATTTGGTAACAGTAACTTGGCACATAACAAATCAGATGACACGACAAAACAGACATAGGAAGACATCCCAAACTGATAAAACAAAAAACATATTGGACCCAACTTTAAACCACAAAACCTCAAACAGCAACTGAGCATCATGCGACTATGTCAAGAGGTTTTGAGAATTTCCATCCACTTTAACCGGCAGTAAAATATATAACCTGCAAGGTCGTTCCAAAAGAAACATTTAAAACTGACCAAAACAAAGCATAACGGAACGAAACGCCGATGCACAATTTTGAGATTTGATGCTCTATTTTGATATTTTAAATTTGAACAAGTTTCAAACAGAAAGCCTGCAATGCCGTTCCAGAAATATACTTCTGCAACGCCATTCCATGATTGTTGTCATGAAATGAACAGAAATGGATTCACCCCTCCAACATAAGTTCTTACTGTCATACATTACTACTGTCATCATACATCCGGACACACAAGATATTACTATGCTTTGGCTAAGACTATGAGGGTGGAACATACCATTGATGGGGTAGGGTACACAATAATATTGTGCTCCGCGCCAGGACTTTGGTCGACGTCACAATTTTCTGGAAACCAGATTCCAGATTGTCAGGGCACATGCGGACAAAGGATAGGCAGGTGTCAGTACACCCCCCCTCAAAAGTGCAACAATACAAAAAATAGTAGTGATACAGCGCTCCTCAGGACACAGTAAATTGAGCACTTACAGCAACTAATAATTTTAGCATGGTACAACAGTGTGAATGACAACTAAAATCCGCATACTCCAAAACAATTCAACTCCCATAAAACTAGTGCACCAGAACACTGAAATGCAAACTCGGGAAGTTTCTATTTGCAATTTAACAAAGAAATAATGGTAGAACAAATTTGCAGACTATCGGCACAGGGTACAGCAATTTATACGTATACAACAAACAGCCCAGCAAGCAGTGTTTCAGGAAGTGAGCTAACAAACACGAATGATAACCAAACAGATACAACAAATAGCCCCAGTACCAACAGCGATGCAATACAGGCAACAAAAGATTGCACTGACAAAAACATTAAAGATTACATCGCCACGTACGTCAAGGAACAAACATTCAGGAAGATCAAATTCCTGATAATTACTGAACAAGGTTCAAAATACATAAAGACAATGATTACCAAGAGTGTAAAATTGAATAATGAAAACAAAATACCAACAACAATGAATGTCCATGCACCAAAGTGGACTGGAATTTTCTGTAGAGCAATCATTACATGTAGGCACAATGCTCAGACACTAGCCAGGAAAAATTAAAAAGGTAAGAACCGACAGGAACAACATAGTTGCCAGTATACACATTTTCATTGTTTCTGACCATATTGTATTGTTAACACTGATGCCTAGATGATAAAAGGAACAAACAGATACCAGAAAGTTTCCCAGGAACAGTTCTAATCACGGAAAACAAAAACACGAACTCCAAAAATAAATACAAATTACACGAAGACTATCGATGAAAAAATACACCAGAATTCTAATACTTCTTCAAAAGAATTCTTGGAGCAGTGTTGCCAAAACTGACAGACTTCAAAAGAAAATCATTACGAACAACAATCAGTAACATTTTCACCTCGAGTAATGAAGCATTTGCGCTGCTTTTCCTTTACAACGACTATGAATCATGGCTAAACACAACAACGAGCACAAGGAAAAGAAAGAAATTCACTGACAGTAAGTCAAGAATTAAGGAGGGACTGGAGTGAGGAGGGACAATAGCTTTACGTAGATGTCAAAAGTGAAATAGAAAAACAAAGGGAGGAACAACAGATGAAATATTTAGAGATTGAACTACTTAAAACATACCAACAGCAATATGGCTATCATACACAACGACATAAGGAGGGCGAAGATAATAGAAAGGAGAAAAGACAGAAGCAAAAATATGACATGATGGACACTCTTGACAAGGATCACAAGGACTAGAAATATTACATAGAAAAATTATAAAAGTAAATGGTGGTAACAACACCGTACTAGTACAGCAGTGAGTTTATTGATATTTAATGTTGGTTGCCACAATATATTTGTCTGCTGTTAAAATTGAATAGTATGAAGGAGATTATTGAAAATGCAGTTAAAATACTTTCTTCTTCTTTGTAAAAAATATGTTTGTTGGCTACTGGTATTTGATATTTGTAGTGTGAATATTGTGAAATGGACACAACATAATAGATTGCCGCCAGGTTATCAAGAAGCTCATACATTTGTGAAGAAATTCATAATAACGCTACAAAGGTGTCATTGCGCATAGAGGATATTATTACAAAAGATGAGTTTTGTAAGGAAAAAACAAAAATCAAATGGAAAATAAATGATTATTGGGACAAGCATGAAACAAAGTTGTAAAATAGAAAAATCTTTAACCAACCATAATACTGGGGCTGAAACTATGGGTGTGAAAATAGTCCTCCTTGAAATTGTTGCATGCAAAAATACATAGAGAATTATTTTTCGTGTGTGCAACAAACATTTTGGAATTTTTTAAATACATACCAATAGCATGAATTTGACGCAAGCATGAGCATCATTTAAGTGACGTATTTGTCCTTGATTGTCCTCTCGTGATTGTCATCTTCAAGAAGTCGCAGAAGATGTTGCAGTGACATGGCGTTGGTCGCACATGTCATTATGTGCATCTGTTTACTTGTTCTTGATTTTTCTCACAACAATTCAACACATATGCATCCATACCCACGATGGTATGGACATACCCATCATTTGTTCTTGCTGAATGTTTCCCGCACACGTGACATTCTCCAACACTACTACCAATTAATACTATGTAATTCGTAGTAACAGCTGTCCACCTCTCTGGTCAAAGCTCATAAACCTGAGGGTTAACGTCAGAATGCCCTTTGCCTATAGTACATATTTCTACAGGGCTCTTCAGAGTAACTCTCAGGAAAAAACTGAAGAAATCTCCCTAGTACTACTAATCCTACATCATGAAATTGTTCAAAATTACATTATGGCTCCAACTGAACCAATTTTCAACCCAGAACAGCAGGCAAACTAGCCATTTATGCAAGGATGAGTTGGATACATTTGGCATGGTCACAAGTCTATTGCAACTGCTTCCAAAGGTCAAGAGGGTTGGAGGGGTATTTTGTAGGGGAATTCGTGTAGAAAATTACTACCAGAGTTTTTTTACAGGAAACAAGTGTACAGTAGATTCATACCAGGCATTCTGATCTTAACCCGAGTGTTTCGGAGTTTTCGACCCGAGAGGCGGAGAGCTGTTACGAATTACTCCGTATGTAGCAGTGCACCTCTGTGGTTTCGGCAATAAATAAAATCTTACCCATGACCGAGGCTTACTCGTACCGTATGGTTCACAATTGCAGTACGTAGTCCTATTACTTCGTGCTTACCACGAAGCATTCAAGTCGCAATTGCATCATTGTAGAGCAACTTACCGGCAGGAGTTTCATTGGAAAACATTGTGCTGGAAAACTAGAAAATCAACGGCAAAACTAATATATCTTCAATCACCGGCGAGAACTCATTCATTTTGGGTTGCTCGGAAATAATACAAAAAATACAGCCACGGGCGTCGTCAATGTCGGAGTTACATGAGCGACAAGCCGACGTTTCCCAGCGCTGCTAACAGCAGAAATGGTCGGAGTAAAAGATCACGCAGGGTTGCGTCGTATTTCGCTTCCGACAAGTGTCTTCTGAGCATTTTCCTCGCATCTGCGGTAATCGTCTCTTTTTCCATCCTCCTCGTGCCTTTTACCTTGGAGTATCCCGTTGAGCATGGCTCATCCCCTGTCATGAAAGCTCAATTGGGAAAACAATCCACACCGGTCAATCGATTTATCGCGAAGAATCCCGTTGATGGTTTGAATCCGAACGATGGCACTAGAAATACAAAGAATGAAGAAAATTCTTCAGCAGACAAACGAGGTCAGGGGAAGGAGAGGGACCACGGGAACAAAGTCGATACCATACCAAAAGAAGTTAATTCGAACGAAAAGAACGAGAGAAACGAAGAATACTTTCTCTCTCACTCCAGCCCCTACCATACAATATTTTCAAGTGGATGCTCGATCTATCAAGATTGGCAATCGTACGTATTCTTTTTTCACGTTCTTAACTCGGGCCAAGAAGGGCACGTCACACGAATCGCATCCGGTTGCACTTCTTCCGAGGAAGTTAAACTACAGGAGTTATTCTCCGAAGAAATCGGAACGATGAATCCCGGAAAACACCATCTGCATCTAACACCAGATTATTCTAGAGTCCCCAAAGTAGCCCCATATCCGTACAAATATTTCAACAAGCCATACGGAGTTCGGCACTGGATGGAACACGCACTGGGTTATCCAGAAAATCACAAACTGCATGACGATTCCATCATTATATTGATGGATCCCGACCAAATCATGCTGCGTCCCTTCACGAAAAACTTTGAGCATTCTTCTGAGATATGGAGACTGCATGTGTCAAAACGCAAAACGAAAGTAGAGCATGGATCGCCATTTGCACAACAATACGGATATGGTATTCAATGGTTTAATGGAGGTAGGAAGAAACAAGTAATTGACCCCGAATACGTATTTCAGGATGGAAGACTTCCTACACCCGTTTCCAACGTGACTTCACAGGAAGTGAATAGTTATTACTCTGCAATGGGCCCAGTAAGTGAACCCCCTATGGAAACAAATCCTTTTGCATCTGGTTACAATAAATTACGAAACAGAAATGGATACACCCTGCATGAACTGTGCACAGGGAAAGCATAATATCTAGAAATACGCGATGTAGTTTGATATTTTGCAACCGTCTCACCCATAATTCCCTCTTCAAATGTTTTGACGCGTGACCTTGCAGCCTTATATTGGTAAGAAAGTTCCGTGATATAGTTCAGGATTTTCTTATGTAAATGCGTTGTTCTCGACTGTCGCTTACGCTCTTTTTTAACCTGTATACCACTTTCATTGTGCTTGAAGCTACGGCAAAGGATATGTGGGAAATAGCGTGTACGTGGTCCGATATTGCACCAAAAGTTCATGACAAGTATCCACATTTGTTGGCAGAGTAAGTCTATCGTCATGAAAAAAATTGTTCATTGGCATGCTTCTAGGATGATCGATCACAATACAACTCGTGAGAGACGGAACAATCACACTCTCACAATTGTTCTTCGACACATATCCCTTTACCGTGATTAGAATGTTTGCATACAACTTCGCAGTCGCACATTTAGGTTTGCGCCACACTTTGGCGCACTCGTTCATGGTTTCCGATGTATTTGCTGGTGGAGAAGGTTTTCCCTTGATCGACAAGGTCAACGCAAAGAACATTTGCAAGGATTACCCAAAAAGTGAGCTTCCGCACGTCATTCATTATTGCCAGAGGTACTACTTGGGATCGAATACGACCGACGAGTGGTTCTTTTTTGGCAAACAAAGGCTACCCAAGAATGTCATATCGTGTGAGGCGCCGCTACTGAGACGTCCACCCGACGATCTTTCTAACTACGCAAAATACAATCAGGGCATGCTACCCTCAAAAAATAGAGGTAGAAATGAGGAAATGAAGGAATGGAAACCAAAGCAAGCTAAGGAAGAGGCATTCATGGTGTGTGAAATGATTCGTGCCGTCAATGCAGCTGCAATATATTACAAAGATCAGCACTGCAAAGATGGTACCGGAAATTACAATTATTCCTATTCTTTTTTTGATTGATTGCCGAATTCACAATATTACCTGTGGTGATAAACTTCAGCGGCGATCATGACGTAAAACTACGCGTAGTGTAGATGATGAAAACACAAAAACTTTTCTCAATCAACATAGTAGAACTGCGTGTATTCAATACCTGTGCTTTTAGCATCCGCAAAGGTTCATTTAGACACACACAGAGGGGATGGCATGAGTTGAAGTGTGTGCCGCTTTCCTCTAAACTTGCTCAATTGATTAGAAGCGTTGTTGATGACAATGATTGAAAAACCAGTTTTCGACTGGTATGACTCAAAATTGTGATCCCCAGGTTCGGTTAAATTCCAGTTTATTTCGTAATCCGAAGTATCATTTTCACTATCGCCAATGTGCTTATCCCGTTAACGTCTTGAAAAAACAAAAAAAATGAAACGACTGAGAGATTCAGATAACGATAAAAATAGTAAGATTTCAATTTTACAGTACTGTGCAACCAACAGACACAACGTGTAAGATTTTTACCATTCTGAAGGCATGTTCCAGGAAGGTGGCCTGCAAAAACAACTGTGAAAGTGAAATCCAATTTCAGTCGCTGGAGAGGTGCGAAGTGTTAGCAAGAAGACGCCATCATCGGCAATAAAATCAGGACGCCCTGAAACTTCCAACGTATCGGATTAAATCGCAATGGCTCATCATTGTTCTGCATTCAAAAATTAACAAGATCTTGTTGCATTATCAATTACGTCGTGCTGAAACAATAGCAAAAACCGCTGCAAACGGTCCAGGTTTTTTCATTGAAACACGGCTTACGGCCATTTACTGCCCCATTAGAAACTTTATTCGCAATTGATCCTTCACCATGAACAACTATATGAAGCGCTTGGTTTCAAAGAAGAAGACGACCGCTGGAAACCGGCACGAAAAAGGAGACGAAGCCGATGTCTCCCAGGGAGACAGTGAAGCCGAAAAGTTATCGACGACGCATCAACCGCCTCGTTCCTCCTCCCGAAAAGCCAGCGGAAGTGGCGCCTCCAACAAAGTCGAGGGCGGAAGCTACAACGAAAACGCCAAAGAACGACGAGACGTCGAACAAACCGAGCAGCTTTCGAATTCGTCGATCCATTCGAAGTACAAGTGCTACTAGTCTAAGTGATTCAATCGGTTCTCATACAACACCGTCATCGGGAGCCATTGAGAACAGCAAGAGCAACGATGATTCGACGACTCAAGTGGCTTCGGTATCCCACGCAAAGGATATAGAAAGCGAGACATCGAGAGCAATTGAGAACAGCAACAGCGACAGCAACGGTGTTTCCCCGACTAAAGAAGCTTCGGTACCTGTTACAAAAGATATCGAAAACGGTGAATTTCCGACTGAAGAAGCTTCGGTACCTGTTACAAACGATATCGAAAGCGAAAACGAGAACAACCACAACCACAGCGAAAGCGAAACCAAAAACAAAACTATCAGAACAATAAAGATGGTGCGGACGGTTTGGTCGAAGAAACGGCAGACACGATGGAAATGGAACCAGAATCTCCAAAGCGCCCATTGGTTCCCTGGGACGAGCAACGAGCAGCAGATGACTCTGACCCGATAGTACCAAGCCCTACGAAGACCATAATCCTCGAGAACGAGAATATTCAGCGAGAACTCGCTAAAGTTCAACTGGACAGAGACATTTACCAACAACAAGTGTTGGAGGCGCAAACCGAGCTGGAAACTGCCCGCACGTCTCTTCGAGATCAAATTACAGATTTGGAAGACCAACTCAACACATTGCAGCAATCAGAACCTTCCAAAACCGAAGCGGGAGGAAATGTTCTGTCAGAGGAAGAGAAGAAAAAGGAATCAGTTTCGAAGTCCGTTGATGAATGCAAGTCTGACATCCAAACTTATAAAGAGAGGGTAGCCGAACTGGAAAAGGCGCTTGAGGAAAGAAAATCCAGGGAACATGCGCTGGAAAACGGAGTCCGCCAAATTGAAACGCAAGCCCAAGTAGAATCTGAAAAACTTGAAGAAAGCCAGGGTCAAGTTCAATCGCTACGACAGAACTCGAATACCGTGACAACTCAAGAGCACCAGAGTTCTTCGAAATCCATTGCATCACCTGAGAGTACCGACGAAGACCCCGCCAACTCAAGTACCATTCCGGAAACAACGTTTTGACAAGAAAAGGGATAAGGACAATAACAGTACAATTGCTGAAAGAAACAATAGCATCCGAGACAAAGCTCCAAAAGATGAAGAAGAAAAAAATGTCAATGAATCAGAAGGTGAGAAAAGTGCTGCCTCCCCGTCCGTTCAAAGCACAGCAAACACACCAGGAATTGAAGAAAAGAGTGCAAAATTTTTTCAGCGCAGAGTATCCGGAGATGCGGCCAAGAAGTTAAACAATAAAGCAAAAAATAACGATGAAGTCGTTCACAACCTTCATTTGAGGCTTGACGAAGAAATAGCAAAATTGAAACTACGTAAGGAACGAAGAAGAGAAAGGGCCAGCAAGTCTGAGGCATCTCCGCTCATTCGCAAGTATCGCTCATTTCTTGACCCATCTTTGAGTGCGAGATTTCTTCAACCTGAAAATGAGCAAATAGCTCCGGTTCTCATCCCCAAGACGGAGCCTGAAGAAACATCCACAACTGATAGTCTCGGACCAAAAACTTCCGGATCTGAAGAAAGTGCCTTGGCACCTTTGGAACCAGTGATTGATTATGAGGGAAAGCTAAAGAAATTGCAGCAAGATCTTGTCGACTCTCGTACTGAGAAAGAGAGGCTTGAGAGCGATCTTGAGGCAGCAAAATCGGAGAATTTGAAGCTAAAAATTCTCGTGCGAAAGGAGACCTCTTCCAGGAAGATCATTTCGTGTTGATGAATCTTCTAATTTGACCCGCGAAAAGGAAGCGTCGGAAACCCAATATAAGGATAAGATGAAAGAAGCCGATGAAGCTCAGAGAAAGCTTGGAGATGAAAACATCAGACTGACACGCACACTTGAAAGCGTCAATGAGAGCAAATCACACCTCGAAGTTCAGCTCGAGAATGCTGCAAAACAAGCTAAAGATTCTCAGGATCAACTTGAGAAACTGACTGCAGAAGCAACTTGGTATCAATCCATATTGGAAAAGCACGAGAGAGAAAAGACTCATTTGAAGGGACTGTTAGAATCAACACGAAAAGAAATGGTATTGCTAGAAAATCAAAGATCCACGAGGGACGTATCACCGGAGGAAATAGTAACAAAATCCGAGGAGGAAGTGGATGCTTTGGACGAAAATAAAGCGCTTCGTTCTAAATTGCATACACTAGAAGACATGTTGTCAAAACTAGAGGAAGAGAAAGAGCATTTGACCGCATCTAGCAACGATCAAATCAATATTCTCGAACAGAGAATCTTGAACCTTCAAACAGAGTCGAAGTCAGACATGGAACGTCTTTCAAATGAAAGAGACGGTGTGCTTGAGGGAAGGGATAATGTCGAATCAAAGTTTCAAGTCGCTAATGAGCAGCTGGATGAATCTAGAGAACGTGAATCAGCCTTGAAAGCAACCATCCAAGAAATGGCTATAGAACTAGAATCTGTCCAAGCAGAGCTTCAAAAATTATCGAAAACAAAAGAGCAAGAGAACGCGAATTATTTGCTTCAAGTTGACGAGAACAATCGACACATCGCACGGTTAAAAGAAGATGTGTCGATTAAGGAAAAGAGACTTGATCAGGCATCTAAATATTTATCGGAGCTAGAGAGTGAACTTTTGGGCAACGAACCATCCAAAACAGATGACGAAAAAGATAAATGCATTGCAGATCTGAAACAAGCACTGGCAAGCAGAGATTTGAGACTCGAACAAGCGATTGAACAACTGATGGAGCTAGAACAGGAGCTTTTTGATCGTGATGACGAAATCGACAAATTGAATGCCAAACGTATGCACATCGAGGACAAAGCCTCGAAATTGCTGATTGAAATGGAAATAGTTCTGCAAAAGGAAGAAGAAGAGATTGATCGGCTCGAAGTAGACAAGTCGAAGCTCCGAAAAGCGGTCAATAAATATGAAGAACAGATTGAAAAACAAGTAGGACGCCTTGCAGAAGCTTCTATGCAGTTATCTGAGCTAGAGAGTGAATTGTTCGCTAAGGATGATGATATCGAAGAAATTGAATTGAAGCTCAATGCAATTCAGGCTGTTGAAAATGAACGATTGGAGGCTTTGGAAGAGTTACGAAACGAGAAAATATCTCTACAAGAACAACTTGAGTTTGCGCATGACAGAATTCAGAACTTGGTTACTCAGATTAGTGAAATCAAAGAAGAAAACGAAAGAAAGAAGATGGAAACACGGCGTTTGTTAATGGAAGACCAAAGGAAAAACAAGGAGCTGTCATCAAGTAAAAGCCAGGTAAATCGCCAGCTTCGAAATGTGTCAAAACTTACTGAACAGAACGATGTGTGGCAGTTACAATTGGAGAAGGCAAGTGATGAAAAGCGAGAATTAGCAGAGAATTTGGCGGAATCGACAAGGCAAGTCAATGCACTTCGAGAAAAACTGGAGGCAGCGGACGAAAAGCTGAAAGAATTGAATGCAACAAATACTGGACTCAAGGATGATTTAGATTGTGCGATCGAGGAGGACGAGAAAAATCGTCGTCGTATCTCTCAGATGGAAGAGCAGAAGGAAGCACTTTCACTTGAGCTCGAGTCGGCTATAGACAACTTGGCAGACCTGAAAAAACACTACAAAGAATCCAAAGAGCGTGAAGAAAATTTGAGCAGTGATATTTTCGACAAACTTCAAGCTAACATTCAGTCGGCACGAGCCGCCGACCAAGAGACAGCGATTCAAATTAAAAATTTGACGAATCAAATTGAGTCGGATCGACAATCACTGAAGATGACGGAACTCCGACAAAATGAAGTGGAAACCGAAGAGCAGTCACCAAGAAATCGAACAAGGCTACTGATAGAATTTGAGTTTGAAGAGAGGGATACTAACGCGGTAAACGAATAATAATTTTTGTGGGAACAGCTCACCGAACAGGTATTAGCGTCACTGAATTGTTTCGAAATCCGAGTATCTATATTGAATCAGCTGAGACGAAAGCAATCGAGTGAGGCTCACACATGGAGATGATGGAGGAAGGGGGTAAAAACTGAGAACTTATCATGATTTTGAAAGGGGAATCGTAGGAAGTGAAATACCGTTGGAGATAACAAGGCAGCGACGAGGATAGTGATATGTGAGGGGAGGATATTGCATTATTGTTGATTTTATTAATTTAATAAAATAGTATTGTTTTGGGGTCGATTCATTCTTGTTCGAGATGGGTATAGTAGCATAATCGAAAAACGCATCTGATGGAAGCCCAACGAGTCACCATTCCGTTTGATCAGGCCCGAGCACGACAGACCCAGTATATGCAACGGTAGACTTTTCGGTTTGAACTTGATGTACTCGTTGCTATAGAACTGGCTCGCAGAGAGCACTCAATGATTGTCGAATGTTTCTGTACACTTTGCGTAGAACAGTTGTGCTTGGTTGGACGACCCGTGGCTCCATGTTCTGTTACTCACTCGGGGCTTTGTAGGAGTCCAGCGCTTTGGACTCCACGTGCCAAACGACTCAACACGGTCATCTCGACGAGGACCTTCTCCTTTCGTGTTTTTGGCTTCGCTTTTTGTGCTCGTTTCTGTCTCTGGTGGTGCTTCGTTTGCCTTCGTCCCTAGTTCGTTTTCTGCCCCTCTCACCGGCATCACTGTACCGTTTGCTGCCAGTAGAAGAAGAGACAGAAGATTCGCCGCTGTCGTTGTCGCCCGAATCCGGGCTATCATAATGGCGATGTCGGTGGTGTTTTCGTTTTTGACTCTTGCGGGACCGACGTCGTCGACGAGAGTCGTCGTCGCTCTCGCTGCTGCTTCTACTGCTGCTGCTGCTGCTGCTGCTTCTCTCGCGACGACGGCGATGGCGGTTTCGATCGCGTTTCGTTTTGCTCTTCTTCTTCTTCGATTCCTTTCTCGACTTGCTCCTCGATCGGCTCTTTTTAGGTTTCCTTCCGTCGCCGTTCTCGTTCTCCTCTTCGTTTTTGTGCTTCGTTTTGTTGTTGTTGTTGCTGCTGCTGCTGCTGTTGCTACTTCTGCCAGAAAGCGAAAGCCTTCCGCACTCCTCGATCACGATGCGCTGCAGCGAGACGGGCCGATCTTTTGCTCCCCGCTCGACATCTTCCATCTTCCGGATCGATTCCATTCCCGAAAGCACCCTGCCAAAGACGACGTGTTTCCCGTCCAGGTGGGGCGTCGGTTTCAGCGTCACAAAGAACTGGGATCCGTTCGTGTGGGGTCTGCCCGCGTTCGCCATGCTCACGATCCCCTCCTTGTCGTGCTTGTTGTTGCTGTTGCTGTTGCTGTTGTTTGGTGCCCGGTCCTCGTCGTTCCAGTTGCGACCGTACAGTGGGCTAAAGCCCCCCGTGCCATCGAATCGTTCCCAGTCCCCGGCCTGGACACAGAGCCCGGGAACCACGCGGTGGAACTCGCATCCGCGGTAGGTGGGACGGGGGGATTGCTTGCTCGTTCGCTCTTGTTTGCCGGCGCTGCTGCTGCTGCTGCTGCTGTTGCTGTTGCCGGCTGTTGTCTCGCCATGGCTATCGCAGCCCAACAGCGACAGAAACGACCGGCAGGTTTTGGGACGATGCTTCGTGTCCAATTCGATCACGACGTCGGGGGTCAGGATCTCTCCACCGATCGATATCCGAAGGAAGCACCGGATCGGCGGTGCTTCGTCGTCCTGGCGGTGGTTGTGGTTGTTGTGGTCCTTCTTCGCAACACTCATACTCTCATACGCTAATCCTCGGTCGGAGTGCAAACCGTAGGCTGTTGCAAAACAAAAAGAGGCGGCGGGAATCACCGGATTCATTATGTTGTGTTGAGCTCAGTTTGGTTGGATTCGTTTTTCATGCTAGAGCTTGTCCGCGGATTTCAGAGCAACAAATTCGAGAAAAGGTAACAACATCCTACGTACCTTTTAAACGTAACTGTTACTACGTGTAATATTGTTTTCGCTCCAAACATGCAGATAAAATTCAGTCATGCACCACTTTTTCCCTTACTACCTTTGAATACCTTAATTAGGTAGCTACCGTACGGTACGAATACAAACCGATAGAATTTTCGACAATTGCACTAGTACCATACAGCGGAAATACCACAATTGTGGTATTTAGCCTGGCACTACTGTGGCACGCAAGTAGGAATTGGTACGCTTAATGATACATACCTCTAATGACTATTTCTACTGTTTTTCTCTGTAGAAATTATGTGGTACCCCTCAAAAACTGACGTATGGGGCGAATTTCCATACTCAGTATTGTTGCATTTTTAGTGGTATAAGACTCCGTGTAACTCTTAAGGAAATACCACAAATACCACAAGTACTTTACATGACCGTTGTTCTTCAGCCTTTTCTTTCTAAAAAATCTCCCCGGAGGTGCTTGTTTTTTTGCTCACTTTTTCGCTCACTTTTTTGAAATGGTGACGATGATGATAAGACGATAGATAAGACGGCTAGCTAATAAGCACCGATCCCCCCTATGATTGCTGCTAAATTGGTCCCCTCTGAGTAAGCTACTAGTGTGCTATAGTAATACTTTGGTACTCTATTTAAATTTATTCTACATCCTTGGTGGCAACGTTTCGATCATTGATCCATCAGTTTCATGTAATTTGGTTATTTGCCACTCTGTGTATGGAAATGTATCAGTGACTCAGATCATCAACCAGCTTCGAAAGGATGAAGGTCGTGGAGGGAACAACAGGCTGTATCGGTAGGCGTTGGTGGTGTTTGTTGGCATTGGCAGCGGCGGCGTTTGGTTTATTGTTGTGTGTTGGTGTGTGATGGTGTTGATCTTGCTGGAGAGCAAACCCCCCTTCTTGTTGTTGCTAGGGGGGATTTTCCCTGTAGATTTTAGTGCAGTGTAACACGTTGGTTGGCACCTAAGTCCAATTGTAATGAAGCTCGCCCTGCTTGCTCTTCTTTGTATCAATCCATTGTCATTGTTGTCATCTTGTTGTTCTTTGTATCGTATCTTGTTCGATTGCCGTTCCATTGCCATTCCAAGTCAAAAAATCAGTAGAGGAACATGATGGTGTTCGAATGTGGTAGTATTTGTACATGTCCACCCTCATCTTCCCTTCTATTGGAGGGGAAACAGATGGGTTAAGGAAGGGCGCGTTGCCGGCTCGTTTTTTCGTACTATCTTTGTCTCCCTTGTTTGCCATTGAATTGCGGTTCGAATACCCTTCCAGATCAAAAACCAAGTAGCGGAATGTGTAGGTATTTGAGTTGGTATCATTTTGTACTATTTGTACGGTGATGAACCTTCATGGTCTGTTCTATGGAAGGAGAAACAGAAGGGTCAAAATCGTAATAGTATCAGTTTTTCCGTATCTTCGTATACTTGAATCCCTCTTGTCGATTGCCATTCCAAGTCGAAAAATCAGTAGAGGAACATGATGGTGTTCAAATGTGGTAGTATTTGTACATGTGAACCCTCATATTCCCTTCTATTGGAGGGGAAACAGATTGGTTGGGGAAGGGCGCGTTGTCGGCTCGTTTTTTTGTACGTATCTTTGTGTGTTCTTAGTAGAATTTCCATTAACATACCCTTCCGGATCGAAAACCAAGTAGAGGAATGTGTAGGTATTTGAGTTGGTGTCATTTTGTACTATTTGTACAGTGGTGAACCTTCATGGTCTGATCTATGGAAGGAGAAACAGAAGGGTCGATCATGGGCCGACATTCGTGATTTCTATGATCGGACTTCCCATCAAAAAAATTGTCTTAGGAGTGAGTTTTTTGGTGTGTTTTCAGGGTCTTTTGTCTTGTTCTTTTTTTGAAGGGACTTCGGTGTGCGGAGCACACATATGTTTATTTCCTGTAGACTTCTACATGGTTATGGTACTGTGTATTAATTGTGGTATTTTTATCTTGTACACTCACCGTACGGGTGACGAAGAATCTGTAAAATTATTTATTTTTAGGATGCGCGAAAATTCTTGAATTGTGACCAATAATTCTCAACAACCCGATGTCGGCTGAAAATGCTCAATACTAGACCCACATAATAAAATAGTAAGGATTCATTCACTCTTATTCGACATAGTCCACAGATCTCTTGTTGTCAAGATCTGAGGGACACAAAATTGGGGCCTTAACAAAATCCCTCTCCAGAAACTATGGAGAACCCTTTCTTTTTTACTTAAATAAAATAAGTGTTGCTTAACGCCCCGTGAAACTCCTACTAGGCTATGCACGCTTGGAGCCTGCGCGCAAGCCAAAACGGCAATCAATCGCTTGAGGTGCAAAGAATAAACCAACCGAGGTGCGAAAGAAGAAACCAACCGAGGTGCGAAAGAAGAAACCAACCGAGGTGCGACACCGTACCGGTACTAGTACCGTAGGGTACGTACGGTAATGTACGGTAGAATGGACAGAGGTGCCCTAACCCCAATCCAACCCTAAAAAAGTGAGTCCTAGACAGTTCTACACACTAATTTGCAATTAAAAATTAGAAAATCTGATATTTTGTGTGATTAGTCCATGAATATGGTTCCTGTTATGGATAAGTTGAATCATGACAGAAACAGAAGTGAGTTATCTGTCATAGTTTATGTGTCACCACCTAATGAGTGCATTTGGGTACTGGATTTGGAGGAAAAATACACACTAATTTGCAATTAAAAAATAGAAAATCTGACATTTAGTGTGATTAGTCCATGAATATGGTTCCTGTTCTGGATAAGTTGAATCATGAAAGAAACAGAAGTGAGTTATCTGTCATAGTTTGTCTGTCACCACCTAATTAGTGCATTTGGGTACTGGATTTGGAGGAAAAATACACACTAATTTGCAATTAAAAAATAGAAAATCTAATATTTTGTGTGATTAGTCCATGAATATTGTTCCTGTTATGGATAAGTTGAATCATGAAAGAAACAGAAGTGAGTTATCTGTCATAGTTTATGTGTCACCACCTAATTAGTGCATTTGGGTACTGGATTTGGAGGAAAAATACACACTAATTTGCAATTAAAAAATAGAAAATCTAATATTTTGTGTGATTAGTCCATGAATATTGTTCCTGTTATGGATAAGTTGAATCATGAAAGAAACAGAAGTGAGTTATCTGTCATGGTTTGTGTGTCACCACCTAATTAGTGCATTTGGGTACTGGATTTGGAGGAAAAATACACACTAACTCGTCAGTTTTAGAGTGCAAATGTGTGGCATTGACTGCAATTTCAGGATGAATATGATTGCTCATCCAATGGATTGGGTAGAATATGAAACAATCTCGACAAGAAACAGGCTGATACTTTAGTCAGTATGAATTTTAGAATAATGTTTGTCCCTGGACATGCATGTACCAAAATAGTGAGTCCTAATCAATTTTTGAGTGCAAATGTGTGGCATTGACTGCAATTTCAGGATAAATATTGCTCATACTATGAATGGGGTAGACTATGAAACAATCTGGACAAGAGACAGGCTGATACTTTAGTCAGTATGAATTTTAGAATAATGTTTGTCCCTGGACATGCATGTACCAAAATAGTGAGGCCTAATCAATTTTTGAGTGCAAATGTGTGGCATTGACTGCAATTTCAGGATGAATAGTGTTCATACTATGAATGGGGTAGACTATGAAACAATCTGGACAAGAAACAGGCTGAAACTTTAGCCAGTATGAATTTTAGAATAATGTTTGTCCCTGGACATGCATGTACCAAAATAGTGAGTCCTAGTCATGTTTTGAGTGCAAATGTGTGGCATTGACTGCAATTTCAGGATGAATAGTGTTCATACTATGGATGGGGTAGACTATGAAACAAACTGGACAAGAAACAGGCTGATACTTTAGTCAGTATGAATTTTAGAATAATGTTTGTCCCTGGACATGCATGTACCAAAATAGTGAGTCCTAGTCATGTTTTGAGTGCAAATGTGTGGCATTGACTGCAATTTCAGGATGAATAATGTTCATACTATGGATGGGATAGACTATGAAACAATCTGGACAAGAAACAGGCTGATACTTTAGTCAGTATGAATTTTAGAATAATGTTTGTCCCTGGACATGCATGTACCAAAATAGTGAGTCCTAGTCATGTTTTGAGTGCAAATGTGTGGCATTGACTGCAATTTCAGGATGAATAGTGTTCATACTATGGATTGGGTAGACTATGAAACAATCTGGACAAGAAACAGGCTGATACTTTAGTCAGTATGAATTTTAGAATAATTTTTGTCCCTGGACATGCATGTACCAAAATAGTGAGTCCTAATCAATTTTTGAGTGCAAATGTGTGGCATTGGCTGCAATTTCAGGATGAATATGATTGCTCATACTATGAATGGGGTAGACTATGAAACAATCTGGACAAGAAACAGGCTGATACTTTAGTCAGTATGAATTTTAGAATAATGTTTGTCCCTGGACATGCATGTACCAAAATAGTGAGTCCTTAATCAATTTTTGAGTGCAAATGTGTGACATTTGCAATTTCAGGATGAATATTGCTCATCCTATGGATGGGGTAGACTATGAAACAAACTGGACAAGAAACAGCGTCCGAGAACTGTTTCGCGTGGTTCAAATTTACTTCTCGCGCACAAATTTTGTGCGTGATTTTAACACGGCAATATTTCTGGACACCCTGAAATTCCCACCCCCGCGCGACCACAGTTATTGCCTTAAAATCATACAAAGAATAATTCTGTGCGCGTGATGCACATTACTCTACTCTTGAATAAAAATAATTTATTTCAGTCTCTAGCAGAACCCAATTATTATTCCGTACCAACTACACTTACTTCTATTCACGAATAAAAAAGAAATCTTGACTCAGTATTAATTCCAAAATATAAATCTCCCAAATAACAATTTGATTCTGCTCTCCTTATTGTGAATTCTATTTCTAGACTACAATATTCCCTTTTTAAAATGTAGATTCTATTATGCTTGATTTATTCCTATTGCAACGTATTACGAATCCTCCATTATTTCCAATATTCTCAATATTAAGTTCATAATTAGTAGTAGTTTTGTATTATGTATGTACTGTTATTTTCTACATTAATTGAAGCGATAAATGGGCATTCATCGATGCTGTTATTGCCGGATCAACATTCATCACTCATGGGTTGGAGTTGTGTTTATTACTCTAGCTTTTGCCGCTGTTTCTACTACTGTGCCCACGCTGTTGCTCTCGTTGCTTGCTGCTGCCGCTACTTCGTTTTGTTGTTCCATTTTGGCATCCTGTTTTGACCATGTTCCATTGTTGCTCCGTTTTTGTTGTTTCCGTTTGCGTTGTTCCGTTTGCGTTGTTCGGTTTGCGTTGCTCCGTTTGCGTTAGTCCATTTTTGTTGCTACATTTTTGTTGCTACAGTTTTTGTTGCTCCGTTTTTGTTGCTCCGTTTCTGTTGCTCCGTGTTTGTTGTTTCATTCCTTTGTGCTGTTCTTTTGTTCCATTGTTTCATTGTTCCATTTTTGCTGTGAAAAATAAAAATAACAGAAAGAAGGATCAGAAAAAATAGAATCTCCAACAAATTGTTGTCGTTGTCACTCACTTGCGTTCTGTTGTTGTTCTGTTTCTCCATTTCATTTGCTATTCTGCTCTGTTGTTCCATTCAATAAAAATAAAAGAAAGAAAAATCAGAAACAAATAGAATCTCCAACAAATTGTTGTCATTGTTGTCACTTACTTGTGTTTCATTGTTGCTCCGTTGTTCCATTTTGTTTGTTGTTTCGCTCTGTTGTTCCCCCGTCCGATAAAAATTTAAGAAAGAAAGATCAGAAACAAATAGAATCTCCAACAAATTGCTGTCATTGTTGTCACTCACTTGCATTCTGTTGTTGTTGTTCCATTTTGTTGTTCCCTTGTTCCCCTGTTACACTCACTAGTGTTTCTTTGTTGTTCCATTGTTCTGTTGTCCGTGACTGTCGCACAACATTCATTTTCTGTACTTTTTAAAAAAATACCGTGCCGACCAAGAAGTATGTGGTTTTATTTTTTGGTTTTGTGTGTGTGCAGTTTTGTGTGTGTGCTCAGTTTTTCGTGTTTCTTCAGTTTTTCATGTGTGTGTGGTTTTGGGTGTGTTGTGTATGCTGTGTACCCTGACTTCTTCCATGTGTCTGGCTTGTGTGTGGCCTTTATTTTCTATATAAGTAAAGCATGTACCAGTGCAAGTCACCCCTCCCGCGCCATATTTTTTCAAAATGGAAAATTTGATTACACGAAGGTTATGTACTTAAATTCCATACTCATCTATAGAATCTGATAGCCAGTCGGTGGTTCGACACTGTCCTGGGTCAGCACAGTACCTACCGGTACCTACGTACACTTTTTGCAAAGTACCCAATGGTGTACCTTTTTGCATGTAGTATCATCTACAACCAGTAATGCCCGCACACTTTTTTTGTCTGAGAATAATCCAAAAACAGCACTTCCATTTTGATTAAACAACTTATGAATTAATTTTATTTGACACTCATTAAACTACATGTTTGGTGATTGGATTATAAGTGTTATTCCAATTATGGATAAGATGAAATGTGCCGGAAGAATAAATTGAATTGACCTGATACGTTGGGAGTCATTACCCAATAAGTCAGTTTGTGCCCTAGAATTGCACCAAAAATACCCTCATGTTTGCCATTTGGAGAGACAAAACACTACATTTCCAGCATTCTGTTTGTAAAAGTTGTTCTCAATATGCATTTGATGAGTCATGATAAATGTATTCATGGCTTGGACCGGATACTTTTGGAGCCATTACCCAATAAGTCAGTTTGTGTCCTGGAATTGTACCAAAAATACACTCATGTTTGCCATTTGGAGAGACAAACCACAACATTTTCTGTATTGTGAGTGTAAATGTTGTTCCCAATATGCATCAGATGAGTAATGAAAAAATTATTCATGGCCTGGACCTGATACTTTGGGAGTCGTTACCCACTAAGGCAGTTTGTGCCCTGGGTTTACACCCAAAATTGTCTCTTGTGTGCCATTTGGAGAGATAGATCACAACATTTCCAGCATTCTGTGGGGCGAAGCTGTTCCCAATATTCATTTGACGAGTCATGAAAAAATAATTCATGGCTAGGACCAGATAGTTTGGGAGTCATTACCCAATAAGTCAGTTTGTGCCCTGGATTTGAACCAAATATACCCTCTTCTGTGCCATTTGGAGAGACAAACCACAACATTTTCAGCATTTTGTTTGTAAAAGTTGTTCCCAATATGCATCAGATGAGTAATGAAAAATATATCCATGGCCAGGACCGGATACTTTGTGAGTCATTACCCAATAAGGCAGTTTGTGCCCTGGAATTTCACCAAAGATACCCTTATTTTTGCCGTTTGGAGAGACAAACCCCAACATTTCCAGCATTCTGTTTGTAAAAGTTGTTCCCAATATGCATTTGATGAGTCATGATAAATGTATTCATGGCTTGGACCGGATACTTTTGGAGCCATTACCCAATAAGTCAGTTTGTGCCTTGGAATTTAACCAAAAATACCCTCATGTTTGCCATTTGGAGAGTCAAACCACAACATTTTGGGCATTCTGTGGGGCAAAGTTGTTCCCAATATGCAATTGATGAGTCATGATGAATGTATTCCTCGCTTGGACCGGATACTTTTGGAGTCATTACCCAATAAGTCAGTTTGTGCCCTGGAATTGGACCCAAAATACCCTCATTTGTGCCATTTGGAGAGTCAAACCACAACATTTTCAGCATTTTGTGGGGCAAAGCTGTTCCCAATATGCATTTGATGAGTCATGATAAATGTATTCCTGGCTTGGACCGGATACTTTTGGAGTCATCACCCAATAATTCAGTTTGTGCACTGGAATTGGACCAAAAATACCCTCATTTGTGCCATTTGGAGAGACAAACCACAACATTTCTGTCATTCTGTGTGGCAAAGTTGTTCCCAATATGCAATTGATGAGTCATGATAAATGTATTCATGGCTTGGACCGGATACTTTTGGAGTCATTACCCAATAATCCAGTTTGTGCCCTGGAATTGGACCAAAAATACCCTCATGTTTGCCATTTGGAGAGTCCAACCACAACATTTCCGGCATTCTGTGGGGCCAAAGGTGTTCCCAATATGCATTTGATGAGTCATGATAAATGTATTCATGGCTTTGACCGTATACTTTTGGAGTCATTACCCAATAAGTTAGTTTGTGTTCTGGGATTGCACCAAAAATACCCTCATGTTTGCCATTTGGAGAGTGAAACGACAACATTTCTAGCATTTGGTTGGTAAAAGTTGTTCCCAATATGCATCTGATGAGTCATGATAAATGTATTCATGGCTTTGATGGGATATTTTTTGAGTCATTACCCAATAAGTCAGTTTGTGCCCTGGAATTGCACCAAAAATTCCCTCATGTTTGCCATTTGGAGAGACAAACCACAACATTTCTAGCATTTGGTTGGTAAAAGTTGTTCCCAATATGCATCTGATGAGTCTTGATAAATGTATTCATGGCTTTGATGGGATATTTTTTGAGTCATTACCCAATAAGTTAGTTTGTGCCCTGGAATTGCACAAAAATACCGTCATGTTTGCCATTTGGAGAGACAAACCACAACATTTCTAGCATTTGGTTGGTAAAAGTTGTTCCCAATATGCATCTGATGAGTCATGATAAATGTATTCATGGCTTTGATGGGATATTTTTTGAGTCATTACCCAATAAGTTATTTTGTGCCCTGGAATTGCACCAAAAATACCCTCATGTTTGCCATTTGGAAAGTCAAACCACAACATTTCCAGCATTCTGTGTGACAAAGTTGTTCCCACTATGCATTTGATGAGTCATGATAAATGTATTCCTGGCTTCGACCGGATACTTTTGGAGCCATTACCCAATAAGTTAGTTTGTGCCTTGGAATTGCACCCGAAATACCCTCATGTTTGCCATTTGGAGATTCAAACCACAACATTTCCAGCATTCTGTGTGACAAAGTTGTTCCCAATATGCATTTGATGAGTCATGATAAATGTATTCCTGGCTTGGACCGGATACTTTTGGAGTCATTACCCAATAATTCAGTTTGTGCCCTGGAATTGCACACAAAATACCCTCATGTTTGCCATTTGGATAGAGAAACCACCACATTTCTGTCATTCTGTGGGGCAAACTTGTTCCCAATATGCATTTGATTAGTCATGATAAATGTATTCCTGGCTTGGATTGGATACTTTTGGAGTCATTACCCAATAAGTCAGTTTGTGCCCTAGAATTGCACCCAAAATACCCTCTGGTGGGCAAGGTGTAAAGAATTCGTAAGCATTGTGGACTCCTCACAAATACTTTACGTTACACACTACCAGAAATTATCTAGTCTAAAATTCGTGTAGAAATCTACTCTAGTAGTAGGCTATGTAAATACAATATAAGAAAGTATCTAGTACAAAAAGCGTGTAGGAATATACTCGCGTAGAAACCTACACAGATTCAATACTAGGAACTATCTATTACAAAAAGCGTGTATGAATCAACTGGCGTAGAAACCTACAAGGATTCAATACTAGTATGTATCAAGTACAAAAAGCGTGTAGGAATCTACTCACGTAGAAACTTATAAGGATTCAATACTAGTATGTATCTAGTACAAAAAGCGTGTACGAATCTACAGGCGTAGAAACCTACGCAGATTCAATACTAGTATGTATCTAATACGAAAAGCGTGTACGAATCTACAGGCGTAGAAACCTACACGGATTCAATACTAGTATGTATCTAGTACAAAAGCGTGTAAGAATCTACTGGCATAGAAACCTACAAGGATTCAATACTAGTATGTATCTAGTACAAAAAACGTGTACCAATCTACAGGCGTAGAAACCTGCTACGTGGATTCAATACTAGTATGTATCTAATACGAAAAGCGTGTACAAATCTACAGGCGTAGAAACCTACGCGAATTTAATACTAGGAATTATCTAGTACAACAAGCGTGTATGAATCAACTGGCGTAGAAACCTACAAGGATTCAATACTAGTATGTATCTAGTACAAAAAGCGTCTATGAATCTACTCGCGTAGAAACCTACAAGGATTCAATACTAGTATGTATCTAGTACAAAAAGTGTGTACGAATCTACAGGCGTAGAAACCTACGCTGATTCAATGATAGTATGTATCTAGTACAAAAAACATGTACAAATCTACAGGCGTAGAAACCTACGCAGATTCAATACTAGTATGTATCTAGTACAAAAAACGTGTAGTAATCTACTTGCGTAGAAACCTACGCGGATTCAATACTAGTATGTATCTAGTACAAAAAGTGTGTACGAATCTACAGGCGTAGAAACCTACGCCGATTCAATACTAGTATGTATCCAGTACAAAAAACGTGTAGAAATCTACACTGGTACAAAATGGTGTAGAATTCTACAGAAGTTGAAGTATCCTCTACTACAAATCGTCATGTCGACCGATTGATGATTTTTTTTCTACCTTGCCCAAAAAAATCTCTCACACACACACACACAGTAATTGTTTTTCTACCTCACGACCAAAAAAATCACTTTTTCTACCTCGCGAAAAAAAAAACTCTTTCCCTTCATAATCTTCTTACATCCAACTTATTTGAGTAGAGTGTTGGTTCTTGCAATCAACACTCCATCCGAGAACGTGGGATCCGACCCTCTTCACCGAGCACAACGATCCGTTCTCAGATATTTCAGTCCGAAATAACAGCCTTGTACTGCAAAAGAAGTAGTTAGCATTGGAGAAGAGGGGAATGGCTGGATAGATCTTTTTGTTTGAATTGGCCCACAAACATACACGTCTTGAAAGCAACAAACCTCCCATTGCATCTATATCAACAGGAACAAGATACTGTTTTTCGTGACATAGGAGTAAGAAGTCTTCAAATCTACGGCACCAGCAAGAACAACGATCGTCGAGACAACGATTTGACAGTGGGACAGCGAGGAACGATTTGACAGTGAAAGGACGGCAGCAGTGAACAACGTGAGAAAAATAAACAATTGATCATGCTCTACCAACCAAATTACAGATGATGTATTTTCTAACTTTGGCTTTTCTTCTTACTATTTCAGGGACGACAACGAGGCAATCAATTGTCGGCACTGCCAAATCAACAACAACGGTGAGCAAAATATTGCAAGTCAAAGGCAAGCGGACGGCAGCAACAGCAACAGCAACAAGTTGGAGGCAAGCGGACGGCAGCAACAGCAACAGCAACGAGTTGGAGGCAAGCGGACAGGCAGCAACAGCAACTGCGTCAACGTTTTCCCTGGAGCATCAGAAGTGGCATGTAGATTATACTATTCTGTTGTTATTATATACTCTACTACATCAATAGATACTCACCCCATTTTGTTCAATTTCACCGGCGCAACCCCTAGTAGGAGTGAGCAATGGCAACAAATCATTGGCATCGAATGGCTCCTCCACCGGCGCTTCACCAACATCGCTCCTCCTCCACTGGCGCTCCACCAATGTCGCTCCTCCTCCACCGGCGCTCCACCAACAACGTACTAGCTCCTCCTCCACCGGCGCTCCACCAACGTAGCTCCTCCTCCACCGGCGCTCCACCAACGTCGCTCCTCCTCCACCGGCGCTCCACCAATGTCGCTTCTCGAGCCGCAGAGCGAGAGCAACAACAGAAGCCGGGCAGGGGCTTGGAGGCCCATTTTTTAGCCACATTTTGCCCATCATCTTTCCCATCCATGTTGAGTCGATTTTTTCTGATCCGCTGGATCAATCAATTCGAAACTTGGGCGGCGTGTTCTGATATATGTAATGAAGAGGACACTGCAATATCGTTGCTGTTGGTGCCGTTGGTCCAGAGATATCTGCTGTGACTGTTATTTGGGTTGCTTCCTTGAAATATAGCCAAATTTTGCCCCTCTGCTTCACCGGTTTGATTCTTCTGATCCGCTGGATCAATCAATTCGAAACTTGGGCGGCGTGTTCTTATATATGTAATAAAGAGGACACTGCAATATCGTTGCTGTCGGTGTCGTTAATATGGAGATATCTGCTGTCACTGTTATTTGGGGTGTTTCTTTGAAATACAACCAAATTTTCCCAATCTGCTTCACCGGTTCGATTCTTCTATCCCTCTCAATCAATCAATCCGAAACTTGGAGGACGTCTTTTTATAGATGTAATAAATAGGTCTGTGCAATATTGTTGGCAGCGGCGACCTCAGTATGGAGATATCTGCTGTCACCGTTATTTGGGTTGCTTCCTTGAAATACAACCAAATTTCTCCCTTCTGCTTCACCGGTTTGATTCTTCTAATGTGCTTGATCAATCAATTCGAAACTTGCAGGCCTTGTCCTTCTTAGTATAATAAAGAGATCTCTGCAATATTGTTGCCCGCGGTGACTTCAATATGGAGATATTAATATTCACCGTTTTTTTCCCTTGTTTACCTTCAAAATGGACCTTGTGTGACCAATGCTTTGCCGGTTAGATACTTCCAATCCACTCAATCAATCGATTCGAAACTTGCAGGCCTTGTCCTTCTTAGTATAATGAAGGAATCTCTACAATATCGTTGTCCGCGGTGACTTCAGTATGGAGATATTAATATTCACCGTTTTTTTCCTTGTTTACCTTCAAAATGGACCTTGTGTGTCCAATGCAGCTTTGCTGGTTAGATACTTCCGATCCACTCAATCAATTGATTCGAAACTTGCAGGCCTTGTCCTTCTGAGTATAATGAAGGGATCCCTGCAATATTGTTGCCCGCGGCGCCTTCAGTATGGAGATATCTGCTGTCCCTTGGGTTTGGAGGGGGTGTTTTCTGTGGAGGTGAAAATTCGGATTTGGAGTCCTCTGCTAGGCCCTCCTATTGCTTCTAATCTAACGCGTACGGCAGATCCCGTTGAGACTTGCAGGCCGTGTTAGTATTGTTTGTCTAGAATTGTTTGCCTATCCTACCAACTTTTTGGAGTTCTTGGTTTATGAGATACAAGGGGGGGGACAGGTCCCTATCCATTGTAATGAAAATGGGATTTTTTGGAGTTGGATTTAGTTGGAGTTCGAGTTGGGACGGGCCTTTATATGGTGGCAACATGTTGAGAAGATGAAAATAATCATTCGTGCATAAGTTTTACACAAAATAGTGCTTGTCACAAACAGAATATGATATCCTTAACCCTGAAATAGTTATTTTGTTTGAGGAGGGACGAGATATTGTCTCAAAAGTAAAGGTGTGCGACACGCGAGGTTTTTTAGTAGACACGCGACTTAAAAAGATAGGAAATTTTAAAAATAGGGTCAAGAATTTAAAAAATACCGCACAAGAGCCCGCGGGGGGTAGAGAAACAGTTCTCGGATGAGGCTGATACTTTAGTCAGTATGAATTTTAGAATAGTTATTCAGTGCTGTTAAAGTAGTTGCAATTATATGGATTAGGAAGGAAAGAAGTGAGGAGGAGGAGTTTCAAGTTTTTTTGCAATAGAGGTGCAAAACAATCGTATCAAATCGATTCAAAATCACTCTAGTACAAATTCTACGTAGCCCTACTTCACGGGGGAAAATTCCAAATTTAAATTCCTAACGGCCTAACGGCCGATGCTTGAGTGGGCGTGCGCGAATTTCATAAAACTAAGGCACAGAGATAAATTATAGGCTCATTATTCTTGTATGTTCATATACAGTAATGAAGATAAAATACTTCTATATTTGGGCTCCATAAAACTGGGAAAAGAACATCATATTCGGATTCATCTTGAAATTAGCTTTTCAAAAATATATGGGTTAATAGGGGTTACACATGATCCATAGAAGTTAGACTTTCGAAAATGCTGCTTCTTTGTGACCCGTACGGTACCGTACTGCCAATTATTTGAAGAATTCCGAGTAAGATACCGGTACCGGTACATCTAACTTCACTGTGTCAAATTGAGTGGAAGGTCAAGAGGTCTCGGACGAAGATTAACTGGCCTTTGACTAACTCTTTTGCTGTACTAATACTAATACTAGTAGTAGTATGATGGAGTGAAAAGGAGATCTTAAAATTGGAGGTTGGGGGATTCTGCCTTCCCTTATTTTTTGCAGGGGTCATGATGTCATGACACCTGATTTTTTGTGCCAACCATTGTGACTCATCAAACGGATGAAGAGGCTGTTGTGTGCCTCTAAGGGGAGTAGTGGAACGTGTATGTATGTATGTATGCTGTATGTAGTATGTGTCAGAAAAGAATTAAATTAAAGATTCTTGTGTGAGTGTGCGTTACTGAACTGACGGGAACAAGTTCTTGCACATGTAAAACTAAGATATGTATTTCATGTGTTCTTCAATATAAAAATGACTGGCATACATCATTTTGACTGGCATCAGAATTCGGAGAAGTGCCGGTTTCAAATGAATTGTGGGAATTTAATTGTACGAAGCAGAATACCATACTCTTTTTCTTCTCGTAAAAATCTCGATTCCTTGCTCAGCAAAATTTATGTTCGCGCGCAACCATGGTTCACTACTAGTTAGTGAAAATTAAATTTCTTGTGTGATATGGTTTCATATTGTGAATATTGATCAGTTCAACAATATGTTGATTTAAGAGGAATGAATCTGTCCCATTGCTGGTGTGGATTTGCTGGATAGTATACAGAGAGTTGATGTTGAGTTCAGTTCTCATTGCAGACTTGATTGTATTGTGTACTTGTTCAAGTACTGTGTTGGCGTGTGAATTACAAACTGAACAAACCTTGGCTTTGATACCAAGATTGTCAAGATGAAGTATGAATTCATTGCTTGTAAAATTTGTTCCTTGATCTATGATGCAATTTACAGGTTTTGGATATTGAGGGAGCCATCCATTGTCAAGGGCATGGATAGCCATGAGGCCAGTTGGGTTGACTTGTGGCGCCCAGATGATTTCAGAGGGGGAAGCCGGGACATCATATGAGCAATTACATTATCTCTGCCTTTGATGTATCTGAGTACTGGAGAAAATTCTTCAAGGAGCATTTACCAGGTCATGATTCTGTGACTTGTCAGGTTTTTGCGAGTAAGGTTGATGTGATCAGTCCAAATGATGATTTCTGCACCCCAAAGAATGGATTGGAATTCCTTGAGAACTTCAACAATATACAGCATTTCTTTGCCAACCATTGGATATTTCCATTAGGCTCAAATTGACAGCTCCAAGTTGATAATCTGAAGCATTGGTGTATACATGGAAGGGCTTGTTTCAATCTGGACAAGCAAGGAGGATATCCTGTGGAATAAAGACTTTGAATTTGTTGAAGGCTTGGATTAAATCCCAAGTCAGTTGGAGTTTTCCCTTGGAGCAGCCGGAAAGGGCCGTTAGAGGAGTGAGGACCTCAGCTCTCTTTGAATAGAAATTTCAATAGAAGTTAATCATCCCAAGAAAGGATTGGAGATGGGTGATTGTTGAGGGAAACGCCAGTTTTAGGATGGGTTTCATTTTCTTTGGATTTGGCCAGATACCATGTGTGAAAATGATGTGGCCTAGCCATGGTGCTTGGGATTGGAACCAATGACACTTGGCTAGTTTTACGGAGAAGTTGTGAACCTTGAGGAGGGACAAAGCTTCAGAGCCAGATTTGCAATGCAAATCTAGGGTGTTGGAGAACATTCCAATGTTATTGATGTATAATGTCTTTCAAATGGAGAAGCATTTGTTCCATGCAGCCTTAGGCCCAACTTGGATAGATGAGAAAGCCCATTGGGAGCCTGAGGAGTCAGAATTTTTCAAAGACTGTAACTAGGACACAGCGCCAAGTGGAGGCTTTGTAACAAGGTTTGAAGGTGTGGAATTGCATACTGACATTGATGAGGGTGACATATTTGAAAACTCTTTTGCAATGGAAGGTATCTGGGATCTTTCAAATAGGATAGTAGAGTTTCTTGGTGACTTTGTTGAGTTCTCAAAAGTCACTAATTAGTCAACAGAAGTCATCTGGTTTGGGGATGACAAAGGTTGGCATTCCCTATTCTGTTGCATAGCAACACTTGAGGATAAGTTTCAGTTGTCGACCAATTTCTTTCTTGACCGCTTCTTGTTGGTGAAGAGGGATTGGATATGGTTGTTTGATGTGATATGGCTTTGCACCTTGCTGGAGATTGATGTGGAACTCTTGATTAGGAAAAATACCTAATTCCTTGTCATTGAGACCTTCAAAAAGTTCTTCGTGATTGGTAAGAATCTTGAGGAGGCACAATTTTTCATGGTTGGATGAGTGTTCCTGTTCAGATACTAACTTGTTGAGATCTGCTTTCTTATATTTGATTGATCCATCTGCATAGGCTTGTTGGGCTGATTGGTTGGTGTAACTTTCAGCAATGGAACAATGGAACAAGGTTCTGTGGACATGACTTTGTGTAGTATGGTCTTGTCAAGGAAGTAGTTCCTTGGGTGAAACTGCGTGGTCTTATTGAACCATTTGATGGTGCAAGCTTCAAAATCCATCTTCATTCCAATTTCTCTCATGGTTCGTTGGCCAATGAGGAGGTGGTACTAGTTGATGTTTCGAATGGTAATGAAACACTTGAATCACAGCACTTTTAGGGAATAGGAGAACTCTGGGAACATGACATCCCCCAGGATCACATAGTGGGTGCAGGCGGCCTTGCCATTGGTTGTCTGCATTTGGATTGCCAGTCAAGTGAGGGAGTGCTTTGTAGTGTCAGGCAGAATTGATGATTCTACAATTAGGTTATCTGTGGATTGGAAATCAAAGAGGGTCTTCAGACAGTATTTTCCAGGGACCTTGTTAATGGAGTTGCAAACACTAGTATCTGTTGTTGGGGCAAGATCAGTGTCGCGGATGTTGCTGCTGTTGCTGCCGGGGGCAACATTGCTATTTTTGTTGAGGGAATATGGGCTTCTCAACGTTGCATCACACAATCTTTACAAGTCTGCATTGTAGTATCCCGGATCAATCTCAATGTCTACATGGAAGAGGTCTACCCATGGTTCCAGAGTGGTTTCTTCTGGGGGTTCCTTGACAAAGACACATATGTGTTGCTCTGGTTCACGTGAGTTGCTGTAGGACATTGAAAAATTGCTTGATTGACTGCTGTTGGAATTTTGATCATTCACGTGAGCCTCATTGTTGTTGTTATCTCTGCTATTTCGATTGGGTGGATTTGGATTGTTGGCATTGAGGGAGCATTGTCCCCAATGTGGTTCTTGCCGGGGTGAATTGGAGAAGGTGAGGAGTCCAATATTCTTCTGGGATTGTTGTTGTTCTGGTTGTTGTTGTTCAAACCTCCTTGTGGGTTGCTTTGGTTGTTATTTGATTGATTATTTTGGTTGTTGTTTCCATTACAATTGTTTCAATTGTTGTTACCATTGCAGCGATTGTTGTTGTTGTTGTTGTGGTTGTTGTTGTTGTTGTTATTATTATTCCTGTTTTGGGAGGAACTATCTTGGTGGTTGTTTTGCTTACTCTTTTTATTCAGCTTGTTTTGGTATCTCTCTATCCTTGCTATGACTATTTGTTGAAGGGTATCTTCATATGGGGAGTGATGTTCTACATAGGAGTCCTCCCATTCCGCCGGCACTCATCTTTGAAGTCTTTGTTGTTGATCAAAGGGTTTTCTGCTGGGTGTCCAGGGAGTAGTGGAAGGATTGCATGGTCGTCGAAGGTAACCATGGAGACAAACTGGTGTACAGTCTTGTTGGTGGTCTTTTTGATGTTGTTGAGGGAGGAATCTTGTGTGGCCTCGATATGCATCTCCATTGTTGTTGAACTTGTAACTGATGAAGGCATCGATTGAGATAGCAAAGTTTGCCACCATTTGATTATTCTGTGCCCTTACAAATTCGTCCCACCAGTTTCGATCAGCATAGTCTCGAAGGAGATCAGAGAATTTCTCATCTACTAGCTTGGGTCCTTGTGTTAAGGAGAGTGTCTTCTTTGCATGCAAAAATTGGTTGATGGTGTAAAGCACCTGAAAAAGCAGTAATGAGTGGCACCTTGACCTTGACAGTGTCCAAGATGCCGCATTGTCTATTGTGGTGTGTTTGTATTCTATCTTTTCAAGGGACTCTGGGTCAAAGTCAAACTTGAAGGGGATGACAGAGTAGCTTGTCATTGCTGGACAATCCATCAGGAGCATTGGTTGTTATTCAAGTGAAAGGTAGGCCAAAGCAGTTGTTTGACTGTTAACAGTGCCGTATGCCTCTAAGGGGAGTAATACAAGAACTTACAGATATGTATGTATGTGCTAGAAAAGAATTAAATTAAAGATTATGGGAGTGTCCATTGAACTGACAGGAACAAGTTCTTGCACATGTAAAACTAAGATATATATTTCATGTGCTCTTCAATATAAAAATGATTGGCACGCATCATTTTGACTGGCATCAGAATTTGGAGAAGTTCTGGTTTTAAATGAACAATCCTGGGAATTCACTTGTATGGAGGGGAATACAAGTACAAGGTACTGGGTCAATCTCACACTTTTTTAGGTGCATTTGTACACTTTTGCATACACTTTTCAAATACAACAATACCCACTAAAGGTATGATCATACCTACAACTCGAACCTGTCGCCTCATGTGTTCAGCCACTAACCCATCCACCACCCCAACTTCCAAGAACGACAAACCTAGCATATTAACGAGCCAACTTGGTTGGGGTCGTGCTTGCTCTGGTGAACACAGTACTGGGACAGGGGTAGGGGGTTGGGGGGCTATTAATAGTAGGGCACTGCGCTCCGCGCCAGGGATGCCAATTGATACTCCACTCCGTGGCGGAGATCATACATTCTATAGTGACATACATACTAAATGTAGGATAGTACTTCTACCTAATTTTCAAAAGTGTAGGGATTTACCTTTTAAAAGTGTAAAGTTGACCCCGGTCCTGAGTACAGCAACAGAGGCCGTGTTGCTCAGGTCTCACTCCTCTCAAAAATTGTGAATTGGGAACCCTGGATTAATTAACATTCCAATCATTACTCTACGCTGTAGAGTAATGATTGGAATGTTTCTATCTCCACCAATCATACTGGTCCGAAGGCATCTTAACGGAGCGCCACTTTCGGCGATCCCTGCCTTTCACAAGTAATATTAATCCAGGGGTCCCAATTCACAATTTTTGAGAGGAGTGAGACCTGAGCGACACGGTCTCTGTTGCTGTACTCAGGACCGGGGTCAACTTTACACTTTTAAAATCCCTACACTTTTGAAAATTAGATAGAAGTACTATCCTACATTTAGTATGTATGTCACTATAGAATGTATGATCTCCGCCACGGAGTGGAGTATCAATTGGCATCCCTGGCGCGGAGCGCAGTGCCCTACTATTAATAGCCCCCCAACCCCCTACCCCTGTCCCAGTACTGTGTTCACCAGCGGTACTGTGAGAGTGCACAATTGATGTAGCGAACCGGATGAAAGTAACGGGAGTGCCACGTGGAACGTGATCCCGGACGCAGTACAGACCGGGGAACACCCTTGAGTATGCAAAAGATCTCACTGTATTACCAACATGGGTACGGTAGTACGATAGTCAAAAATTGCTCACTATAAGCAGCAATCGACTGTGAGCAGCAATCAAAAATTACAGGCAAGCACTAACAAGCCTGTAAAGGATTCCTCCAGCAGAATCCAAGCCTACAGCTCACTCTTTTTGCTCCTAAAGCAATTAGTAGTAGAATAAGTAAACTGCCCACCACGCCTGCCCGCAGAAATGGCTTAACTGCCAAGCTGTGCGCCAGTGTGTGGGCAAAGCAACACGGGACCGGACTCACCAGCCTGCAAAAACAATCCACAGGCTGGAGCTTCCCGAATCCCCCTGTAGCATTGCTTAACCCACCAACATACCCATGAACTACAAGCATTTCACATCCAGTACTACAAGTAGGTAGACTACTGAGGCTATCACGAATGTAGTAGGTGATAGTATATATACAACCCAAAATACAGAGTACAAAAAACGTGTAGAACTTACGCACCGGTACTAGGACACATTATGCGCGCGCAAACATTCAGTGAGAGATGATTCCCATCAGCGAGGAGGTAAAATGGGTGATTCCCGATATAGTCTGGGTAGGGACCCAGATTTTTGTATTTCAGGAATGAAAATCACCCTACCCAGATTCTGGCAGGCCAGTGTGCAAAGTCTCATTTTTGGAATAAGGAATCCTTCATGCGGACTATTTCAATGGCCAAATTTGTCCACTTGATACTACGATTAAAAAATTGCAAATTGTCGTCTTGATACGATTAAAAATGTGGGTTAAATGTGGAAATTTTCAGCGACTGCGAGTTTGGCTTTGAGCGACTCAACTGATACTCAACTGACAACAACATAATATTTGTCGATTGATTGACCATGTCACTTGAGTTGCTTGTTTCCTTGTATCTTTTACAAGATGATGAGGATGGCAATGCTGACGCGGACACGGCCAAAGAAAGGCGCCAAAGAGATCATAGGAGAACACCAAGAATAGCCCTTCAATAACATTCAGAATCTCCCCTTTCTTTATCTATTCCAGTCAGGTAATGACCAGGCTCTTCTCAACTGCTGTGGTGCCGGCCACAAGGTCTTTTGCAATCTCCTAGGCATGTTTCAACCAGTATTTGATGCGTACACCATCAACAAAAACACGGGATGCATTCAAAAGCAGAAGGTCAACATGAATGGAGTATGGAGTGGAAGAAAGCGTGAGGCAAACGCAACTTGCTGTCTTGGTCTAGTACTTCATTGGTTTAGAACACAAAGATCTGTTGCAAGATCTATGTCTATGGCGTTTGGACTCACCTCCTCTGCCGTGTACAAATGGTTGAAGTTCTCCAGGAAGGATCTCTTGTTCATATTGCAGAAGCATCCAAATGCAATGGTTACAGCCCCAACAGAAGAAGAAGTGGAGGAATACATTGTCGTGATTGGTGCCAAATACCCAAGACTGCAACAACGTTGAGTCTGGGCCGCTGCAGATAGACTCAAAGTCAAAATTCAGCATTCTTCGGATTAGTTGGTTGAGAGTTACTTTTACAACAGTTGGGTCAGTGACACTTATGTCAACAGTGCCTTTGTTTTTGCGCCCAATGGGAGAATCCGTATTTGCAATTACAGCTGCCCTGGTTCCTGGCATGACAGCACAATTGTCGATCATGGTGTTTATGATAAAATAGAAGAAGTATTCATTAAGTTCCTAGCAATGGTTTGCATTGACTCTGCATTTAGGGTTGCCACCGGGAGACTTCACTGCCTTGTGCAAAGTTCTCAGATAGATCCGGATACCCCAGAGGCTATTCTGTTGAACAGAGAAGCAACATCCCTTCAGCAGTTGTCAGAGTGGGGAATGCGTATGATCCAGGGGCAGTTTCCGTGATTGAAAGACAAGCTCCTATTGGAGGCATTTGGAGATCAGAAGGTCACAATGAACCTGGTGATTCTTCTGTACAATTACCAAACAAGTACCATTGGCCACAACCAGATTCTGAATGTTTTTATGCATCGAACGGATGGATACTTCTCTTACGCCAACAAGCCAATGGAGGACACCACCAGCATGTTTGAGTAGCTGAGCGTTGAGCCGTTGAGCCAGTGCTTAATAGCCGTTGGGTGTTTGGATGGACTTGGATATTTGGACTTAAGGTTCGATTCGAAAACTGGACTTAGGGTTTGATGTCCAAATTTTGCTTTGAGTGGTTGAGTAGATTATTGAGTAGATTGTTTAAATCCAAATCCACCATGGCCAATCGGTCGGTCGATTGGTTGATTGCAAAGTGAAAAGTGTAGTAGATAAAGATTAGTAAAGATTAATAATCGACCAATTAGAGATTTGGACATAGCTTTTGCTGTTGCTAACTTTATGAATCATGAGCTGAATTATGAGCTTAGAGCTTGCTGGAAGGATACGAGTAGGAGTTTATACGAGTACTTTTGATCAATCCGGAGTACTTTCGATCGATCCGGAGTACTTTTGCTTTTGGTGTTCGGGTTCGTGAAAACCGCACAACTCCTTAAGAGGGGTTCAACACAGCGCCAGACGGGGTTACCAATCCCACCAGTTCTTTCATACATGGAAATGGGAATCGACGTGGGAATCATTGATTCCCATTGATTTGATTCCGATCAATTTCAGACTTTCATGTACTAGTACCAACTTCATCACCAACTTCACTATTTTGCATGATTTATTACTAGTAGTTACTAGTAATTCATTATTTCATTTTCTTTCCAAGTTGCAAAGCTCATTATGTCTTTCTTGGAAAACCAAAAGCAACATGGTGATTTCCAAACAACAAGTACAGATTATTCAGGCTCTTCAAGCCAAAATCTACCAACAACAGATTCTTTGGGCTTCGTGACGTTATCAAGCCCAATGAATCTACCAACAACAGATTGTTGCATGAACCAATCCAATCGATTTGAACCCATCTACTACCCCCCCCCCCCCCCCCCCCCCCCTCAAGAGAAGTGGATGGTAATGATTCATGGTTATTTTAGGATTCTGATTCCGATTCTGAAACTAATTCGAAGGATGAAGTCCTACCAAATGTGCAACTGCCTCTTGCCATTAAACAGGAAACAAAGCCTCAAGTGGAATTGCTGGCTTGGGGGGAATCTTCAGCTTCATTTTCGGAATTGGAAATTTGTTGTACAAATAAGGAGGCAGCGTCAACGATGGCAGGCTTCAAGGATTCTAACATGGCCTGTCGTTCTTCTCTCTCAAGCCAGGATTGCTCTCCCGTTTGTTCCCTCTCAAGCTTGGAGTTCTCTCTCAAGAAATCAAGGATCTCCTGGCCGTTGACTTTGGGGCTCTTGTACTGTCTCTTGGTGGCTCCTGCAGTTGAGGAAGAAGAGGACCGCAAGCGCATACGCTGGGGTACTGCTGGGGATGGTTGTACATGCACGAATGTGTTCAACTGTCCGTTTGCAATCCCGGCAACCTTGTTTTTGTTTGCAGTTGCTTGTTGGGAAGGCTGGCGTAGCGGTGGTTGAATTGGTTGGGTTGACTGGGTTGGCTAGGTGAATTGGGTTGGCTGGGTTGGCTGAGTTGGCTGGGTGGGTTGGGTGGGCTGGGTTGGCTGGGTTGGTTGGGTCGGCTGGGTTGGCTGGGTTGGTTCCTTTGCTTGCAAAGGTTGATAGAGTGGGATTGGAGGAAGAAGAATGCCATTGTCCTCGTCCTCGTCCTCGTCCTCACTACTACTTATGCCATTGTTATTGATGTATCCTCCTTCCATATCAAACTCCTCTTCTCCATCACCAATTTCCACCTTTTCATAAATCAAACGCCTGATTTTCTTTGCCAACTTCACCTCCTCGGGGCAATTTGGATCAGCGGTAGGCATTGGTTTCTGGTAAAGGTTCATGTATTTCCTACAGAGACTGGGAACCGTTCTGTCAGTGTCAGGGAAGTTGTCTCTATGGATTTGGGCGACTTCTTGTTCCCATTGCTTGAGACCAATGGGAAGAATTGATCTGACGATGTGCAGTAATTCAATGAGTTATGTATTGGCTATTGGTGCCATACTAGTAGTAGTGGTTGCTGATGATGTGCTCACTGATGATGTTACGATATAAAGATTATGTCCAGAGCTGAATATGTACTATCTCCTCCCTCATCGTTGTCACATAGCAACACCAGCAGATACAGCAATATTATACAAAGGGGGGGTAGTATTATTTGATTGAAATATTTTGTCGTGTATCAGCAGCCAAAATTGGCAATCCGTTGGATCCGTTGGATGCGTGACTTGTCTGTTGGGTGAGTATAAGGGAATGAAATTTTCCTCAGTCCGGAACTCCATGCTGGATTTCAAGCAAATATGGGTAGGGACCCAGATACCGGTCAACGCGAGCGTACGTCGACCGGTTTCTGGGTCAAAATGGTACAGAATTAAATCTGGGCCCCTACCCACCCAGACTATTTTGGGAATCACCCAATACCAACATAGAGATCGTTTTGGTTCATATCATGACAAAAATTGTCCATTAGTCACATGTAACATCAAATCGCTAATACCGTTGATCCGATTGATCCACTGATCAATCCATAATTGAGGCACAAAGCCCGCTGGGATGTGCGTCAAAGAAACTTCCAAGTCAGATCACCACTGCAAATAACACGGCAAAATACAGACACAAAAAATAATTTTTGGTTCATATCATGACAGAAATTGTCCATCGGTTACACGTAACATCTAATCGCCAATACATAAGAGATTTATCCAATTGATCGATCTGGATCCTACACTTTGGTACATCATAAAAACTTGAACTTCAAAACACCTGCTGTTAGCAACAAAAGGGAGGGATGCCCTATCCAACAGCAACACACTCCACTCCACTCAATAATCCACCAATCAATTGATCAACCGATGACAATGACCATGCTCTACAAAGCTGGTAATTTCCTCCCGCCCTCTCGTGAGGACACATCTTCTTAATCAGCTGGGTCATGGTACACCCTCCTCCATATCACCTCTTGATCTTGGCAATGGCTGTGTTCCTATGATTTCCCCAGTCTAGAAGCCTCTCCATACATCTCCAAAGAACCTTCACTTGGCCTTGCTCCACAGCATTAAACTCCCTCGCTGGCATCCTCCCTCCAATGCCATTCTGATACTCATCCCATCACAAGGCTTGGATGGTTTGTGGTCTATCATGCAGGGCTGTCGGCCTTTCTACCACAGGAGCGCCTTGCTGGGGATTTACAGATGAGCTTGTGCCTGTTTGTTGTGCTGGGGCCATTGCCATGCCACGAATGTTCTGAGTAAGGATCTTAATCTGTCATTTAAGCTCAGGAAGCTCTGAGATCTGATGGTTCCTCATCTCTGCTACATTGGTTTGAGTAGTGGATAGCTTGACATAGATAGCATTTCTCCACTGCTGTCTCCCTCTACCAAAGGCACCACCACCATCTCCTTTTTCTCCATCAGGGATTTCATCCAGCCACACAATTCCATCAATTTTGAAAGCAATCACTTCCACTCTACAAATAGGATTCACCCCCATAGAAAGTCTCCCTTCCAGCAACTAATACCTTTGTAGAATCTGTTGCTTCAGTCCAAGGGGACACTAGTCTGCGACAGCAAGGTCAAAGCAATCCCAAAGCAAGGCCTTTGCTAGGATAGCAGCAACATCATCCCCAAAGTCTCTGTAAATTGCAGGAGCCACTGAAGCACAGAGACATTCATCAGTCAATCCACTGCCATCCTTCTCCTTGTACAAACAAATGCCTCTGTGACAAAGCTTGCTACCAGCATTGATATCCGGTCAATTTAATTGGACATTCAAGTACCAATCTTACATACTCTTAGTCTTCCATCTAGTCCTGTAGTTAACATCATCTCAAATAGTGCCTCCTCTCCTAGCCATACTTGTAGTCCACATCTTAACTGAATGAGCTCCTAGCCTTTGCTGCCTTCCAAGGGCCCAAAACTGATCCCCTTCAATGATAGCCTTAAGAGCCTTTTTGTACACCAATTTGCACCTGTCTGCTTCCTTGTTCTGGGCTTTCAGTGGAGACCTGGAGTCAGTACCCCCCTCAGCAAACAGCTGCTGACTCAACTCGCGCATGCCAGTACCAAGCCATGCCTCCAGGTAGATAGAAAGCCCAATGAGTATGCAGTACCTGTGATCCATTGATCCCACGAGCAGTTGCAATTAGAAGTCCCCCTCCTTGTGGATATTCTTTGACCACCTCATCTGAATTGTAAGGTAGCTAGAGCATGTTGTACTCATCTGCAAGTTTGCCTTCTTCATGTGTGAGTTGCCATTCCCTCTTGCAATCAAGTGCAGCTGGACTTGCAGCATTGCAATGCGTCTGAGGCTGGGGAGGCTGTGTCCAACAGCAGTGAGCTCAAGAAGCATCTGAGCAAACTCTTCATGGGTAAAAGCCCTATCAGCAGACATTTTGATGCCAAGCTGTTGCGTCTCCTTCTTTGCCACAGCTTTGATCAGTCAATTGATGTTGATAGATCTAGTAGGATTGCCCATGTTTTCAGTATCACTCCAAGCTGCAGTGTTTGGCATGAAATATGATATTGCTGTTTTCCAGTATCTCATTGTGCTTGATCTTCCACTAACTGGATTGTCATCTGTACCAGGATCCTCCATCCCACACACCTTCAAGCACATTCATTTGTAGATATCATCAGAGGTAATCACAACAAGCTCTTCCTGAGTGAACACCTGGCCAGTAGCATATTCATGCCCAGCAATGAAGGCCATCAACTTCAGGAAGATCTGTGGTATCTTAAGAGCTGGCTGGGGGGGCATCATTATTGGAATAAGGAATCTAAGAAATAAGTATTAAAGTAAGCGAGCACATGCGTACTAAAACACGTTTTAAGTAAGCAAGCACATGCGGATGTGATTCCAAAGAAAAATCTGGGTAGGACAACTACCGGTATCTGGGTCGAAAAAGACAAAAACCTTTGATCTGGGAACTCTTAGTACCCAGAATCATTTCGGGAATCACCCATTTCTAGTGCCTAAGTAGAATCAGCATTCCCGAAAACAAGCTTTTTCTGTGTCAAAATGTACACCTGCGAAAGTAGTAGATACCGAAGTAAACTTGTACCAGATACGGTATTGGTTTTCGGGAATGAAAACCAACAGACACAGAATGTGCGCTCAAAATACTTCCGAACTTTCCCTCCATATAAGCTCACGTTGAATCTGAAGTAAATTAATTACAAGATTAAAGATTATTGTTTTACCGAAGCTTCCTTCTTCGGCAATAATTACCCGGTACAGAACCTTGCTGTACTCGTACCGGTACGCGTACGTACCATAACTCTTCGATGAAACAGGTGGAAAAATCGAAGGTTCGAAGTCGGTATGGTACCTACTTGTATGCGTCTTGTTAACGTACGAACGGGCTTATGGGAAGTGACATCGATTGGAACAGATCACAGTGGTAACTAGTTTCGTATGATTCTGCATCAGAACCAGACAGCTACATTTACAACACAAGTATAGACCAGAATAGCGTTTTCTTCAAACAATACCCTCGAGGTGATCATGGATGAGAATGGTATCGTCAAACGCGGGACGGGGAATGGAGCAACTTCGTCGATGACATCCAAGCCGCCGTATCGTATGGAATACGACAAGTACAGGCAGGACCAGTTGAATACTGGTGTAGTAAGTGCTTTGATTGGTGGTTTTAGCTTGACAAACTCGTGGGAACTCGAACGTGATGGAGGATTGATCGGCAATGTCACCTACGTGTTTGCAATTGCTGCCGTTCACGCCTGTACCTGCTCTGCTCTGACAAGCGCAGTCCTCTACCGAAGCCTGACTTGCAGCGACCCAGAAAAGGCTGTTCTGTGGATGGAAAAGCACACCTTTTTGGCCTACTTGCCACACGGCAAGTTTGCCCTTGGAGTCTTTTTTTATTTGGCATCGGTCGTCCTAGTTGCGTGGAAAGAATTGATGGATCAATCCGAAGCGCAGATGACGGCATTGGCGATTGGCTTGATCAGCTGTTGTACAGCGGTCGGAACATGGATATACGTGGCTGTCGAGTCTCCGAATAAGATTGTTTTGTAATCGATTGTAACTTTAACACTATGCGGCCGATTTGCGATACATCCAATTGTTCGAAGAGAAACCTTGACGGGGAAGGACGCAACGATAACTTTCCACCCTGCCAATTATTTCAATTCCAGAAATAATGAAAACTCGAGTGATCTGCAAGGTGCTTTCGTCGCTCACTTCTGATTCAAATTTTTTGTAGAAGTATTCAAATACAACAGAAAAACTTAGTCGGAAAAATATCACCGAATCCAGTTTTAGACAAATGGAAATAGTAATTCACCAGCCAAATAATTGAAACGATGAGAGGGAAAAGGGCCTTGGCACCTTTTCTCCCTGAATACCGCAGGTAACCATAAAGTGGTGAAGTAAAATGCTGTTCATTATGTATATAAGAACTTCATTAGAAGATGGATCTAGACATTCCGTGTCAACTGCATTCAGATTCTTCTTCATCTAGCTACATGATTATAATTCAGTATTCGCTGTTGAAATCTACCCTGCTAGAAAAACTGCGTCGTAACAGTAATAAAACAAAGAGAGTAATAATAATAAGAGATTATTTATACTAAGTCAGAGATCAGTCAGACCTCGGTCTGTAGGATTGTGCGCAGTTTAACGGTTAACGGCAATTTCCTCTGACTTGGTCGAATAACCACTTTCAGCAATTCTAACCAATCAAATTCAACCATGTCAGAAATTCCAACCAATCAAATTCAATCATTTCAGAAATTCCAACCAATGAGATGAACACATACTAATAGGAAAGCGAACACATGAAAGCGAACATGTGACACGAACATAGAACAAGTCTTTGGCGCCGGCGGCACCAACCCACAAAAACATCAGAAGGCTAAGCCGAACCAACAAACACAGCAAACACATACACTTTGATTCCGACAAACAAAGAACGAAACGAAACATAAAGACACAAAAAACGTCAAAAACGACGAAAACGATGAAAACGTCGAAGCAACCGAAACAAGGACAAAACAGCCAAAACACTTGCAATTTCCACAAAATAACACCACTATCCTCAACAAAACACCCCCCTCGGTCTCCAGCAAGCAAAATGTCTTACACAAGTGGAATATTTGCCAGAGCAGCACGGCAAGTCCAGCATGACGACAATGATGGTATTCCAATGAATACTCAACTTGCCTACGGTCGAAAGGGGAGGAATTCCTTCAGTATTGCACCAGCGTATTTTCTTCCTTTGGTTACTCTACTCAAATAGTGACTGAAGAAAAAGTCTTTGGCTTCCTCTTCTATCAGGCCTACCGGATGCGAAGGACAAGAGGCCGGCGTACGAAGGGGCAATCACGAACACAAATTTTCGACCCCGTCGACTACCACTCCGTGATGGCCAAATACAACAACACCAATCATGCCAGCGCTTCTTGCGAGTCAATGCTGGAGACAGAGACAGACCCTGTAGGTTATGATACAGTGAATCAGTACTTTTGTTCCATCCTCAAAATATTGCGACATCAGAGAAGTCAGAATGCCAACACTCTTACAAAGGAACACCGTCAAAGTGACAGGGTTACACAGTTGCTCCGCGTTGTCCAAGTAAGAAAGAAACAGATCAAGCTGATTCGACACGACGAGAAAATCGATCACGCGTTGTCCCCCTACATGACCGTGTCAAGCATCAAGCAAATCGAGGCCTTCTTGTTCTACAAGCATTGTACCAAACACAACTACCACATTGCTGCCTTGAGGGACCGTTTCTGTTTCCTTATGACCCATTGTGGTGTTCTCCGGGGGGAGTCCTTGTTCAAATGCACGTTGTCGGATCTGTGCAGCATCATCAAAGCTGACGAAGGCGTACACTCCTGCCTGATCTTTATCATGCAAATCATTACAGGGAAAACAAACGGTCAGCGAACTTTGTACGGTCGTGTCATCAGGCACCGCAATGTCAACATGTGTCCCATTGGCGCTTTGGGCTTCTACTTAATGGCGCGATTCCATGCAACCGGAGAACTTGGGTGGTACGACTTTGCAGAGAACGCGTCATGGTTCGAAGTCAAATTACTCACCGATTGTAATCACTCGCAGAACCACCGTCCGATAACAGACCAAGCGTATGCAAAAACGATGCGGAAAGCATGCACGGCGTTGGGCGTCAGCATCGAAGCATTTTGTTCACTTTGGCCGTGGATCAGGTGCAATTGCGTTGGAGATGCAAGAAGTGGATCCCCAATACATCAAGATGATCGGAAATTGGAGCCTTGATGTCCGACAAGATCGGTACTCCTCAAAACTCCCACTGAAGGCGATGCAGGTCTTGGCTGGACATGCACAAGAGAAAGGCAGCTTCTTCTTACCCCCTGGTACCATCGACCCACCTCCAGAGCTCCGTCGTCAAGTATTCCCGTTCCTTGACAAGGCAATGGACACGATTGCGAATCGCGCCACCCCCGACAAGCCGACTGCTCAAGCATTCTTTGAGCTTCTCTTGAATTTGCAATGTGTCGTACTGCAGGATGCCGCGGTCTTGATACACAACGGGAGACCGAATTGCCTCTTCTCCTTGCCTGTTTTCAACTTGGAATTGTTCCATGCTTATCAAGCACAAGTCATCGAAAAGGTTATGGGAGCAGGACTCAACGAAGGAGAGAGGAGGCAGTACTACCGCAATCCAACGAAGTATGGACGTGGCACTTCCGGGGTTTCGTGACCGACTTCACAATATTCATACGGAAGTCCATAATGTTTCAAAGGATGTTACACGGATAGACGATAAGGTTAGCAAATTTGAACAGAAACAAGATGCCATCAACAGACAAATACACCATTACCTGCAGCACATGGCGGCCTTTCAGTCTCCCAACAGAAGCAGACGGAACAACAACAACCGCCGGGGCACAAGGTACTAACCTTATTCCCCAAAAAACCTTGATTCGTCAGCATTCCGCGGTGTCGTCGATGTGGAAGGAGTGGTTCGGACTTGAGGACTTCAAAGAAGATGACTTCCCTGGAGAGATTGAAGAGCTTGAAAAGACATTCGGCAATCGTTGGAGGAAGCATTATAGCGCGGCCGAGCAGAAGCAGTTCTCGCGACTCAAGTCTATTATAGAGTTCATCAAGGATAGAGTTCATTCTGGCGAATCCTTAGAGGTACTTCTGGAGGAAGGTGATGCCTTAATAAAGGCAAAGACCACACTGACGTCACTCCACAACCATGTCCGGAAGGTTAAGTCGTTTCGACTTGTTATTCCAGCATCCCAATCCCAATCGATAATCGATCCCGCTTTGCAAACGGTTTGATAGATCGACTTGTAGATTGTTGATTGGACAGATTGTTGATTGGACTCGATCAATCAATTCAATTGGAGAGAGGGGGAGCCGATTCGATTGGAGAGAGGGAGAGCCGATTCGATTGGAGACTCGATCGATTCGATTGGAGAGGAGGACTTGATCGATTCGATTGGAGAGGGGGAGGAGGAGAGCCGATTCGATTGGAGAGGACTCGATTGATTGGAGAGGAGGCGAGTCAATTGGAGAGGAGACTCGATCGATTGGAGAGGAGACTCGATCAATTGGAGAGGACTCAATTGATTGGAGAGGAGGCGAGTCAATTGGAGAGGACTCGATCGATTGGAGAGGACTCAATTGATTGGAGAGGAGACTCGATCAATTGGAGAGGAGACGCGATCAATTGGAGAGGGGGAGGAGAGCCGCGGATTGGAGAGGAGAGTCGATTGTTGATTGGAGAGGGGGAGAGTCGCGGATTGGAGAGGAGAGTCAATTGTTGATTGCTGGAGAGGGGGAGAGCCGCGGATTGGAGAGGAGGAGGAGAGTTGATTGTTAATTGGAGAGAAGAGCGAGTCGATTGGAGAGGAGAGTCGATTGTTGATTGCTGGAGAGGGGGAGAGCCGCGGATTGGAGAGGAGAGTCAATTGTTGATTGCTGGAGAGGGGGAGAGCCGCGGATTGGAGAGGAGGAGGAGAGTTGATTGTTAATTGGAGAGAAGAGCGAGTCGATTGTTGATTCTGGAGACAAATCCCATGGTCGATTCGATTCCAAGATTGTTTTGCTTAGCATCAGTTTAGGATGAACAATCCCATGGTCGATTCGTTTCCAAGATGATTCCGCTTAGCCAAGTTTGTTAGCAGAGCCAAAAAAGATGCAGAGTTTAGTTCCAAATTTGAAATTATGAGCTCTTTGTTGCAAAAGTAGAAATTATGAAGTGGAATCACTTGTTATCTAGTAATATCGCGTGTACGTAGTAGAATCACGTGCAAATTGCAAGAAATTAGAATTTCTTCCTTTTGCAAATCACTCCAACCAATCTCAACCGATCGTGGAAATCGTTCCCATTTCCTTGAGTATTGAACAACGCAATAATTTGCGATAATGTTTTGGGATTCACCTCGGCCGGTGAGTTAAAAACTAAAGTGGAGAACTAAAGTGGAGAACTAAAGTGGAGAACACTCTTCCCTTTCGAGTTCGGGTTTCGTCCGTTGGATAGAAGAGGTGCGGTACTAGTCTACTAAAATAAGTGGTGTCCAGTACAAAACCTACGCTGACTTGAGTAAAATGAAATAAGTAGTGTCTCGCAGTACTAAAATAAGAGTCCAGTACTAAACCTACGCTGACTTCTGTAAAATAACTCGTGTTATTAATTCGGTACAGTATTAATAAGTCAGTTATTATATACTCAAGTCAAAAATTGCGCGCGCGCAAGTCAGTCAGGGAGTCTGACTTGGAGTCGATTCTGGTAAAAATAATAATAATAAGTCGCGTCAACGTCTTCGACAGGTTAATTACTTGCGTCGAATCGGCATATTACTCATCCATGTGTGATTTCATGTGAATCACCGTGTACTTCACCGCGTTAATATTTGCTGCTTTAGCACCATGTTATTCACCCTGTTATTATTATTTTGCGATATCACATGTAAATATTAACTGGCCATCGTTGTGTTATTTGCCACGATATCCTTATAAGGGGATAACACATGTTAAAATCTCCGGATTTGTCTTTTTGTGTTATTTGAAATAACACGAATAATTATCATGTAGAATTAGTACTAGAATGTACGTGTTTTAGGGCATGATAGTGTTTTAAAGTGTTAATTCTTCGAAGAGTGAGCTGATGGGGAGAATCCGGTAAATAGGCAATCCGCATGAAAGCGTCAACAATTATTCACTCAGGTTAATAATCTTACGAATAAGGTTATTGCCTTCATGACTCTTCGTGCGTATGCCCGCTTGTACGTAAATACATACTTACACGGTGAATTCTTTTCAGTCCCCTTCAGTCGTAAATCCAATCGTTAAGCGTTTGGATCTTATGACTTAATCTATTATTCATTGTGGGTCATTGTCGTGTGTTGAATACCAAACTGTATCCAGTCTACTATCAGAGGCCCTATCAAAAATGGGGCAGCATTTTGCCATTCATTTTGGCTGGTTTCAAGACTTTTTCCCTGAATCTTGCCGGATGATATATTGTTATCAATGGATCAAGTTATCCATTTATTCCATGATCGAACTTAAAATCAACTTGTCTTTTTCGATCGAACAATTGATCAAACATTCCATCAAATGATTGATTTGATCTAATGTTCCGGTGCAAACAATTGACCAAAACCTTATTTCGAACTTACCACATGCATCGAGAACAATGTTCCCGGAAAACAGCTCCACTCATAAGCTTGGTAAACAAATCAGCAATATTTGTTGAACCTGGTTCTTTTGCAATTCTGATTATTCCTGCTGCAATAGATTCCCTTGCCTTGTGGTATGCGATGCTGTTGTGCTTTTTCTTGCATGGGCTTTCTGGTTGTGTTACATTTGTGACAACCGAATCATTATCACAATACACATTTGTATTAAATTCCTTTCGTGTCCAGAAGTACCAAAACTACACGACGGTAGTTATTCTATTTGTACAAATCAATGAGTCCCGTATCAACCAAAGTAATCAATTCCCACGGCATATCGATTCCCACGGAGCACCAATTCCCATCGCGCATCAACGGTGAGCAATCTCTGTTTTCTAGTATTGCCCTTATTCTTCGATGAGCAAACTTTGATTTCGTAAAGTATCACACGAGCTACGGGAGCAATTCCTGATCATAATGATAAACATATCATAGGATCTTCCTAACGGAACAAGAGAAGAAAACCGTTGGTGTGTGCTTCTCACACAATATATATATACATACAGATATATACGGTCAACGACCAATGCATGTACGGAAATAATCAGCGAGTAATCTCATCACTACGCAACAGCAGTTGTAACGTATTTCACCTCAATAAAAGAGATATCTTGCGTTTTGGCAAGATTTCACTTTATCTTATACTTTTAACATTCAACTGATTTATATCCCAAAATTCACACTAGTTGCTACCAACTAACTGTAATCTACATTACTAAGGTCTGTCTTGCTGTATCTGAACAAGTTCACAGTAAGAAGAGATCTGGCGTTTCCATAGTCTTGCCTGTAGTCTGATTATCTGTTGTCGAAAGTATCCAATCACAATTGCCATGCGTTGAGTACAATCATTTGTCTACTAACACACTAACACAGCGGGGCTGTTCTTCAGAAGCCTTTGAATCAGACTCTCAGCAGACCGAATTCAGAAGGAAAATAAAAGATTAACAGTCGCAAGCTCCAAGGTGGCTTGCACACAAAGAACAGGAAAGAAAGTGAACACAATCTCTACGCTGGCATATGCCAATTGCAAATCGTCTACAGAGCAGTTTCCTTTCACCACGCAATTCCTCTGACATATCGGAATCATCTAGATCGAACATGCCTGCCAATCCCTTCGGTGGTGGGAACAATGCTGGAGATGGCGGCACCGCAACCGAAATCAGCCTTCCTAGTTTTGATGACCATATGAAGTTGATACTCGTATCCATATTCCGTGTCACAAAGGAAGCAAATAGCTATCTGTGTGAGGCTCTCCTAGAAGGAGGATTACGCGAATGGCCGAATTTTCGATGCACTCCTCGAACATGATTTTGCCCGCGAGCTTACCTACATGGATACTGGTAGCGGACTACCAACCCAACTTCACCTGATCCATCCAAAGGACCATAGAAGCACTCACGCGGATTTCACAAATGACTTGCGCAAGAGCGAAAAGAATTGGAGGGATGTAATGTCATATTACGTACGACAGTTTCAGTGCCTTCCGTATGGCACGTTCACTGCGTCTTCAGAACGAATCTATCTTGAATCCTCCAGCTCCTCCTCCAGGAACAAATAAGAACAAGTCCCCTCAACAAGTGAAGTACGAATCTTGGTGCCAAAAATCACGTGATGAAAAGTCGTTCACACCCCTCACGAATGACCCAAGATTCGAACATTGGCTCGTGGGTTTCAAGGCTAAACTCGAGGCATACGACATTGACACCGAAACATTCCTCGATGAAACTTGGCCTCCTGCTGCACTACAAGGCTATACACGTGACCTTTTTGTCAAACAGTGTGCCTTCTTCTGGGTTCTTATGTTGGAAGTCTTCAAAAGCGACCTATCCGCGTCATGCGTCCACAGCCATTCCCTCACACGCAATGGACGTCAAGCATATTTTGATTTTGTGAACTTGCATAGTGAATCAAAAGCCAAGGTTTATGACAACTCGACTCAATTGCAAGCGTTACTTAAGTTGAATCTCAACAACTGGAAGGAATCCAAGGTGAAGTTTATCATGCATTGGTTTGAAGAGTTGAACCACCTCAATAAGCTTCGTCCTCCCAACAAGCCCCTTGAGTACCATACTGCAAAATCAGCATTATGTCAAGCCTGCTATTCCAGCTTTCAACTAAGTGAACAGTTTGCTAAAGTCAAAGATCCAGGCAGCCTGAATAGTACCGTTACGGATGTAGTCGCTGAAGCCGCTGCTATCCATAAACTCAAGATCACGCTCCTACTCAAAGCGACTCGCCTCGACTCTCAGTCCATAATGTCTGCTCTGAAGTCCACAGTGCGTGCACATGTACACGACTTCTCCTCAGGACAAGGGCACAACCCTGACGACTATGCTCTCCCTATTGAATTCGAAGGTGACTACCAAGACTATGCGGTATTCAAGGCTGGACGTTCACCTGACCCTACCACACACTTGCCTACTGGAATATGGAAGGCCCTATCACGTCAAGACATGAAGAATTGGCTGAACTTTTCCCCCAAAGGCAAGAAAATAGTAGTCGCATCGTTGCAATCTGAATTACTCCCAGATGGTCAGCCGGACCCCAATGCCGTTAAACCCATCACCCGGAAGGCATATACACATGAACATTCTGTCACATTCCTTGAAGGTGACACCTCGAATGGTGATAACCATACCACTGCCTCAGAAGACCTCCATCCGGCTGTGGAAAATGACCGTAGAGGCATCTTCCATGCGTCACTTGGTGTATACAAGTCTCAGACTTCCTCTCTCAAGGATCAACAACCCCTCAAGTCTTCCGTGTTGCCTGCTCATCCCGCAAGATTCCTTTCTGAGAATCCCGACATTCGATATAAAAGGGACGATGATACTCTGGTACCTGTGGGAAAATCCTCCTATTCAGTCAATTTTCACCAATGGTATAACCCTGAAGATGACTTAACCTTCCAACACGATAATCAAGTACCTTCATACACCTATTGTGCTCATAAAGCTACTGTCTCCAACCCCGGATTTGCTATGGTTGACCGTGGTGCCAATGGTTGTATCATCGGTAATGATGCATGTCTTATCTCCAAGGATATTCCGCCCCGGTATGTCAATGTCACCGGCATCAACAATCACCAAGTGCAGAATATTCCCATTGCAACATGTGGAGCATATTTTGTCTCCAATAGAGGTCCCATTATCCTCATTTTCAACAAATGTGCGTACACGGGACGACACCCCTCTATTCTGTCTTCCGGCCAGATGGAAGCATACTTCTCTACTGTCGATGACACATCCATCAAAGCAGGTGGTGGGCAAGTAATCACCACCTCCGATGGATATGCACTGCCCCTCAGCATTCGCCATGGTTTGCCATACCTCGCCATGCAAAAATATACCACTGATGAATTCGACACACTCCCACATGTTATCATGACATCGGATAAACACTGGGACCCATCCGTTCTCGATACCATGATCAGTGCTAAGGATGAAACCTTCCTTCAGAAATATCCACCTCAGTCATAGTAGCTTCCCTACCCCGAATACGGCGAATACGGAAATCCACGTTGTCTTGAAGGCTTGGATATCTCTGTATCTCCTGGTTCGTCCACGGTTATGTCCCTCAGTTTGTACTCCAGTCATTGTACTTGATCACCCTTTCTCCCTATCAATGATCATGGAATCAACGACCGCTCCTTCTGGCTTACATCTACCGATTATGTTCATCAGGAACGCCTCGCACGATGTATTCCACCTCCAATCTCTGATACGGTCATTGCTTTTCCCACGGATTGTACTGTTGATGATACCCCACGTATCGCAACTACACCTCGTGAACGATATCCCAACGAACATGATTACTTATCTCTGAAGCCCTTCTTTTGTTGGGTTTCCATAGATCGCATCAAAGCTACTTTTGAAAATTCAACGCAATATGGATTCCTTAGCGGTTAGCCCCGATGGTAACCTCTTCAAACGTTTTCATTCCCCCCCACTGGCAATGAATGTTCAACGGTTCAATGATGACGTCTTGTCTGATGTCGTTTACTCCGACGTCCCAGCGATTGATGGCGGTTCTAAACTTGCTCAGATTTTCTTTGGTCAAAAATCTCATATCATACATGTTGAAGAGATGCGCACCACTTGTGATTTTCTATCATGTTTTCAGAATTTCGTTCAAAAATGGGGCAGACCTCTTCGCCTCTTATGTGATCATGGAAACTACCAATCTAGCAAGAGGGTCATTGATTATCTCAAGATGTTATGGATTGGACTTTGGCAGAGTGAACCCTATCACCAACACCAACACCAAAATCAATTTGAACAACGTTATCAAACGTTTAAGCGTATTGTCAATCGCGTCATGGACCGCACGGGCACACCACCACATCTATGGTTGTTGTGCATGACATACGTCGCTGGACTCCTCAATGTTATTTCTGATCCTACTCTGTCAGACAAACAACCGGTCTTCATTGCCACCGGTACCCTTGGTGATATAAGCGCGTATACCAGTTTCTTTTGGTTTGAACCTGTTTATTTTAAAACCAATGACTCCCCTTTTGGTACCCAGTCTACCGAACGCCTCGGTCATTTCGTAGGCATTGCCGAACATGTGGGCAATCGACTATGTTCCCGAATCTGGGATCCAGTCACCAACAAATTGCTTGACTGTTCTGGTGTACGCTCTGCTCTTACACCTGAGTCATGCAACAAACGAGCTGGCCTCTTTACCGACGATGGCTTCATCAAATGGCGTAAGGCCAAGGATTTGGTACCTTGATTGTATGTAACCGGTGACGCCCCTACACTCACAAAACATGGGGAGCATACCACTACGGATGCTCTGACTGAGCAACCCAAACCACAGGACGTCCCAACTACTCCTCATCTTGGCAAATCCACTGTGAACTCCGACACCGAGCAACGCCTCGACACTTCTGTGGCACATGAAGGTCACACGACACCGGTACCTATCGAGCAACAGGCTGCGGCACCTCCTATTCAGATACCCGGCAATAGTCAAACTTCTGCATCTGGTAATCAGGTTATTATCAAACCACCCGCCCACCCCTTGTTACCAAGCTTTCTCTATAAGAAGGTTGATGACAGCCCAAGCTGGTCCCCTTCTCCACTCCCTAACAACTATGGGGAGAGTTTTGATGGTCCTCCTATGACACACATCTTTAGCAAGACATCCGATGGCATTCTCCTTACTGAAGATGATTTTGATCCACCGGAGCTCGCATACTTTGATGTTAGTGACGTCACAACTCCACACATCAACCCTGCTACTCCTACCGTAGACCCATCACAGGTAGTTGTCACCAATGAAGAAGGGAATGCACAATTTGATGATAATGGTAACCCGCTTACCATCCCAACGATCCCAATTGCCGATCTACAAGGATGATCTTTCCTTGTACCCAACCCAGATGGTACTCAAAAGCGTCTTACCATCGTCAATGTAGAAGACAGTCTTGAACGCAATAAGGACTTCATCAAATTCAAGTGCAAGCACTCTGATGACAAACTCGATGATATCATTGCATACAATGATGTCATGAATTACATCCACCATGATTTGACCCAAGAAGATGGAAAACTTTGGTTGTTTTGCCAAATTCTAGGACACCAAGGCCCATTGGATAACAAACACCCTCAATACAAAGGCTCCAAGTATAACCTTTGGATTGAATGGGAAAATATGGAACGGACATATGAACCATTAGCCAGCATTGCGACTGATGACCCTGTTACCGTTGCCAAATATGGGAAAGACAACAGCATGCTTGACCTCCCAGGTTGGAAATGTCTCAAACGAATCACCAACCTAGCACGACGAACCAAGAAACTTGATCGACTCGTGCATCAAGCCAAACTTCGATCTTTCCGTACCACCCCACAGTACCAATATGGATTCAAGGTACCTTGTAACCACGAAGAAGCCCTCCAATTTGATCAAGCCAACGGAAACCACAAATGGGAAGACGCCACCACTCTTGAAATGGAACAGCTCAAGGAATACAATACCTTTATCGACAAAGGAATGTACAAGGCAAGCTCCATCCCAAATGGGTTTCAACAGATCAAGGTACACATGATATATGCTGTCAAACATGATGGTAGGCATAAGGCTCGTCTTGTTGCGAATGGCAATCTCACTGAAGCCCCCGTACACAGTGTGTATGCCGGTGTCGTATCACTTCGCGGTCTACGTATGTGTCTGTTCCTAGCTGAACTGAACAGCCTGGAAGCATGGGATACCGATATAGGAAATGCTTACCTCAAAGCAGTGACCTGCAAGAAAGTCTGTATCAAGGCAGGTCCAGAATTTGGATCACTAGAAGGTCACCTATTGATCATCTACAAGGCTCTATAGGGACTCAGATCATTGGGCAAGTGCTTTGGTGATGTACTAGCAGCTTGCCTCATTTAACTCGGTTTCGAAAGATCCCGCGCCGAGCCGGAAATCTTTCTCAAGCCTGGAATGAACAAGCATGGGGAACGTGTATATGAACTCATATGCACATTTGTCAATGATCTATGTCTTTGCATGGCAGATCCCAATTCGTTCCTGGAAATCCTACAGTCAGAGCCATACAACTTCAAACTGAAGGGATCCGGACCTATGAATTTTCATCTGGGCTGTGGATTTGAGCAAGATGCACATGGTGTTCTTTGCATGAACCCCATCAAGTTCATCGAAAAGATGGAAGCATCTTATGAACAAATGTTTGGATGCAAACCTAACACTAGGTTCCAATCACCCATTGCCGAAATTGATCATCCTAAATTGGACTCCTCGGCATTTCTTGAGGAAACTGGTATCCAGAAATACCAAAGCATGATCGGTTCACTCCAATGGATCATCGCCATTGGACGATTTGATGTTCAAACAGCCGTGATGACACTCTCGCATTTTAGAGCTCAACCACGAGAGGGACACCTTGATTGTGCCAAACGTATCTACGGATATATCTCCAAGTTTAGACATTTTAAGATCAGGTTCCGCGTGGAACCCCCAGATTTTATATTGACTAAACCTGACACCATTGATTGGTCCAACACCGTCTATGGGGAGCATTCTGAAGAGCTACCCGACAACGCTCCTGCACCACTTGGGAAGACAGTAGTGTTGACACACTTCTATGATGCAAATCTCATGCATGACATCCTCAGTGGGAAGGCGGTAACCGGCATACTCCACTTTGCGAACAAAACCCCTATGATGTGGTTCTTGAAGAAACAAGCTACAACGGAGACAGCCACATTCGGAGCTGAATTTGTTGCAGGAAGAACTTGCATCGAGCAAATCGTTGACCTACGTCATTCATTCCAATACCTCGGAACACAAGTCCACGATATTTCTTACTCATGGGGAGACAACAAGAAGATGATTCAGACGTTGACCTTCCCTCACGCAAGGTTGCATAAGCGTCACCATATCCTATCGTTTCACTACATACAAAGCATGATAGCGAAAGGCTTCATTCTAATGCTGCACATCCCTGGTAAAGATAATTGTGCAGATATCCTCACCAAGCATTGGGGACACTCAGTTGTGTATCCACTGCTCAAGCCCATCTTCCACTTCTGTGGAAATACCGGCGACCTCCTCCAAGATGATGGAAGCATCATGTAAACGTGATGACCTTTCACAAGGAAACATAGGGAGTATTAAATTCCTTTCGTGTCCAGAAGTACCAAAACTACATGACGGTAGTTATTCTATTTGTACTAATCAATGAGTCCCGTATCAACCAAAGTAATCAATTCCCACGGCATATCGATTCCCACGGCGTATTGATTCCCATCACACATTAACGGTGAGCAATCTCTGTTTTCTAGTATTGCCCTCATTCTTCGATGAGCAAACTTTGATTTCGTAAAGTATCACACGAGCTACGGGAGAAATTCCTGATCATAATGATAAACATATCATAGGATCTTCCTAACGGAACAAGAGAAGAAAACCGTTGGTGTGTGCTTCTCACACAATATATATATATACATACAGATATATACGGTCAACGACCAATGCATGTACGGAAATAATTAGCGAGTAATCTCATCACTACGCAACAGCAGCTGCAACGTATTTCACCTCAATAAAAGAGATATCTTGCGTTTTGGCAAGATTTCACTTTATCTTATACTTTTAACATTCAACTGATTTATATCCCAAAATTCACACTAGTTGCTACCAACTAACTGTAATCTACATTACTAAGGTCTGTCTTGCTGTATCTGAACAAGTTCACAGTAAGAAGAGATCTGGCGTTTCCATAGCCTTGCCTGTAGTCCGATTATCTGTTGTCGAAAGTATCCAATCACAATTGCCATGCGTTGAGTATAATCATTTGTCTACTAACACACTAACACAGCGGGGCTGTTCTTCAGAAGCCTTTGAATTAGACTCTCAGCAGACCGAATTCAGAAGGAAAATAATAATTTGTGCTCCCATCAATTGGAACACCCATCATTCTCAACTTGTATCTCAGACCTTCTACCAATTCAATTGCAATTTTCAGTGCAATGATTTCAGATCCAAAAGTTGAGGTTTCAACTGTTGTTTGTCGTTTGGAGAACCAAATAATTGGCGCATTATTAGTAATGAAGATAATAACGCCAGTATGAGATCTTCTTGTTGCCTTGCATCCAGCATGGTCAGCATCAACAAAACAACTCATTGTTATATGTTTTCCCAAAGCTTCTGGCATGTCTGGTGGTATGACTTCAGTAGCTCCCGGATAGAATTCAGACCAGTCACATTTTTGAAATTTACTCTCATCAACACTTGGTACTGAATTGTCAAACATCAATTTTGACCTGTTATATTTCTTCAAATATGCAAATAATATGAAATAACTGATTCAAATGTTCCATTCTTGCCTGTGCCAGATATCTTGACATGAGAGAAACTGGCATTACAATGTCAAACCTTCCCAGCTCACAAATCCATCTCAGAACTCCAATCAAGCCTTGATAGTAGTTTTGAAATTCTGGATTCAGTTCCTCTGACATATCAATTTCAGGTCTATAATCGTGTGACAAAGGGCTTGATGCAGACTTGGGTAAACACTTTACCCATATTTTTCCGTTCCAAGTTCTTGCTCAACAGCTGCGACGGCTTTTGCTGTGTACTTGGTGCTTGATAATGACCATCTTGGCTTTGAATCACCCTCAAAGTAAAACTTCCCAATATCAGCACCCAGATACAGAGTTGGTTCTTCAATTGTATCATCCTTCAATTTGAACTTTCGCTCAATATTTTCTAGCTGAAACTTGGGGTCTTCTCCAGAACATAGAATGTCATCCACTGAAGCAATCAACATTGCCCAATATCTAGATCCATCTTTCCGGATTTCAATTCGCATATGCACATTGGGGTCAGCCTTACACGGTGTGTATCCAAGATCTCTCAAATGTTTTGTGAGGTACGATCTGAAAGATGCGCCTGCAACAGGTAGCCCATAAAGTGCGCGTACAATCTTGCATGGCCGAACTGCTAGGTGTGGGGGAAAACCATCCTCAGCTCTTGCCTTTAAGAAATACTTCTCTTTTATTGGTGCTGTCAAATATGCATTTTGGGTGTCTGCTGATAGGACCTTCAAATCGTTCAGTGCTGCAAGCAAGAAGAATATCCTTACTGAGTCACGACTCGGGACAGATGAGTTTGTATTTTCCTTTGCTATAGCAGGTACTTTATGTCCGTCCCCTACCAACCGGGTCTTCCTTGTCAGGGATCCAAGCTTGATATCAAATATTATGTGCGTTGTAATCTCCTTATGACCAACTGGTATTACATCATCTTCAGAAAACTCAAATGCGGCCATGTTGTTGGTCATTTCCTTATGAATTGCTTGCTCCCAATGGTCAGTGCCTGTTTTCTTATCAATTGCAAGTGCTTGTGTTATTGAATGTGGTAACTCAACACCATATTTGTGACTTTTCAACCAATTTATAGCTGATTTCGCAGCCTTAAGTATGCGGTCTTTCCTTCTTAGAATTTTGTACACCCACCATCTGAAAGCTGGTAGCTTTTCAAGTTGATTGTTGACTGCATATTCTGCTAGCTGTACTGGGAATGATTCTATCACGTCATTGAGTTTGCACCATGATTCACTACCATCCTTCCAACTCGCAAGGATCCTCCAACCTCAAGTGGTTGGCTTATGGCTTGTTCTACCATTTTTTGCAATAGTAGTAGCTTCTTCAGCGCTCAAAGCAGTGTCGTCTTGTTCATGGTCGATGAGTTCATCCAACAGTGTGAACATTCTTCCATCATCATCTACTGAGATGTAAAGACTTTCTGCAACAATGTTTGCTGTGTACTCTTCAGTCATGCCATCTGGGAGTTGTAATTTGTACAACCTCGTGTCAAGTATTGGATTTTCATTTCTGACTCCAATTGGTTGGTTTTGCAGATCACGGACTCTATCCTTGACAATACACCTGAGTCATCCGTCATTCCTTTCAATGATAACTTCATTTCCCAAGTACTCATCATATTCATCAATATCTTCAACAGACACTTCAGGCTCAGCCATTTCAAGCTTCAGATCAGATGATCTTATTGGTTGTGCATCAAACAGCTCTCCTGAAGGTTCTGGATAATTTTCATTGAAGAATGATGCATTATCCTTGATGTCATCACCAATCTTGGATTCAATTGATTTATCAATGGACTCCATCCTTCTCAGAATGTCACGATCTCTCCATTCAAATTCCTTTACTGGTCTTAGTGAATTTTTAGAGATTGGGATAGCTGATTCAGTCAATATCCAGAAACAATCACCACCTCCTGTCTTGCTACCACACGGTCCGAGCCATTGTCCCAGGCGCTCAACTCCATGAGTTGAAGAATCACCCTTATTGTACCAAAATATAAAGTCATACCATTCTGAGGTTGTGTATAGTGTTATATCAGGTCTCTAGCCATACACCAACTCAAACGGCTTTCTTCCCAGCAAGGAAGGATTGCTTGATGCAGTCATCTGTCTGACTTTAGCACAGAGTTCACCATAGAATGACCATAAAAGCTTTGGCGATTTCTTCTTAGCGGTCTTGGTTATAATTACATTACCAAGATGACCAATTGCTTGCTCAGCTCGATTTTGGAATGGACAATGTGGTTGGATGAAGGTTTGGTGTATATGATTTCGCTTGACAATTGAATTCCAATGAGTTTTATATGTTCTTGGGGATCCTTGCTCTGGTGCACCGTCAGAAATCAAGTGTTCAGGAATTCCAACTTCATGAATGAATATTTTCAAGCCTTGATGAGCTTGAAACTTGCCTTGTATAGATATGAATACTTCAAGTCCCATTCCATTTGTGAAAGCCTGGGCACATTTTGCTTGCCTCATAATACTTGTTGTTTTGGCATGCCAAGTGCCAGTATACCAAGTTCCAGGTGCAACTCTTTTGTTTCTGAAGCGCTGTTTTGACAAACGCTTCATTAAAGGTAACTGTAAATTCCTTAGGACTTTCTGAGTTGTAACCTTGAGTGTTTGTTCAGCCTTCTTGAAACTAATATTCCAAGTTTTGGCTAAACACTCACAGTCTATTTTGTTTGGGCCAACAATCATTGTCACTGAGGGTCCCTGCTGATTTCTTCTGTCAAGTGATCTCCTTTCAATTGTATTGTCCATTTCTTGCAAACTAGGAATTGGTTTTGGTTTGTTTTCAGGGGCTTTCGTGAATTCAAATTCTGAGTCATCATACAAAAACTGGTCTTTCCTTTGCGCGCTTGAAATATTTGCATCTTGAAATATTGTATTCATTGATGAAATCCTGTGGGAAATATTACCATCTGTTGCTATTTGGCACTCAGTCAACATCCGTCTGGTTGATACTTGATGCAACCTCACAAGCTTGCAGTGTTCCATGATATTTGGATGCTTGACTTCTTTGCTAGCCTTGGGGAACTTGTCTGTGACGTTACTTGCAGGTTCTGTTACCACTGAACTTGCATCTTCCATTGACATAGCTTGCACACTGAGTTCGTCCCCTGCTAACTCAGCCATTCTAAATTTCAGTGAGTGCAGGTCCCATGGGGTGTCATTTGTAGCTGTCAGATATTCACATTCATCGAGCTCCAATTTTGTTGGCTTCCTTGTTGGAAAATATGAGATCACATTTCTCATACTCAATTTTATGAAAACCTTCTTTGGATCATCATCTTCCATTGGAGTTTGGAGCGTAATTGCATGCTTGGATCTAGGGTCAAATTGACGAGGGGTTTCTTCAACTGAGTTGAAGTTGCAGTCCCTGACTTGATTTGGACATATCAAGCTGTTCTTCAATTTGTTCCCAAAATATAGCGCTTGGTGAAACACAATAATGTAGACTTGAACTGACGTGGGACTTGTCCAAGCAGTAGCACAACTTCCAATTGGAATTTTCTTGATGGGCTTGTATTCTTCAGAAAAGGGGGCTACGTCAACATGTGTTGTCACTTGGTCAGGATCCAGCAATATCATGTTGCTTCCTGCGGCTGTAGTGTCTGCATGTGAATCTAGCTCACAATAGCCAGCTTCATTTTCTCCATCATCAAAATCTAGTGGAATATTCATTTTGTATAATAACCGGCTCACCATACTTAAGCATTTTTCTAGTGTCCGGTTACTATGTCATTTATTTTTAGATTTGAAGCCAAAGCTGTCACTGGCTCCTTCCCTTTCAGCTTCCTTTGTTTTCTTGGTTTCTGCAGTCTTAAGAGCCCTCTTTTTCTTACTTGCTTGTCTCATTTGATAGAGCTCCTGACGTTGTTATCTTGACATTGTTTTATAAACACTTGTTGGATAAGACTTATTTTCTAGCTTTCCTGTGAACAATCCAGTTGTTTGTTGCTTTTTGTTGTTGCTTGTTGTGCCAATAGAGTACACACTTCTTGAACTTAGCTTATTTTCCCCATTTGCTAGCTTCTTCAATCCAAGCCGGTTGGTGAATAAAATCAAGCATTCATTGAAGTTGTCCCTGTAGTCTTTGCTTTCATCAATTGCATCAGCCTTGGCAGCATCAAGCCTTTCATCATTAATTGAATTAATGAAATCCCACACAAATCTTCTTTCATTGTGATTTTTCTCAAAGCTCATAATGGTACCATGAAATGCAGTCCAATTCCTCTTATGCTTATTCCAATCATAATTCCTGGCATCACCTGCATAGTGAGATTCTTTCATATCCTGGTAGGTTTTATTCAATACCATTGTTATGTTGGTGTCCGTATAAGCATGTTGCATCAGGGAAATGAAGGCATTCCTTGCATGCCCAGAATTCAATTTAGTGTTTTGGAAGTGGGCGACATATTCCCAACCTGGTCCTTTTCTTGTTGCATCACATAACAACCTCCAAACAACGTTGTTATCTTCATCATACTGGTGTCCAGACAATACACCACAGCGTTCATTGTAATCACTCCATGTTGGATAGACATCTGTTGAACTTTGTCCAACTGTGCCAGTTCGAGCTTCATCATCAACCTCTTCTTTTTCTTGGGGTCTTATGACGTATAAGATTGGAAATCCTTCAGAGTTGAATCTGTATCTCAAGTTTTGACAAAACCCTCTACTCCCATTCTCTGAATTTGGATAGGTCCTTCAATTCAGGTGGGGTTGCTTTTTCTTGTGATTTCTCACTAGATTGCATCATCTTGATCCTGAATTGTTGTAATTCCAGATTATCTGGATTTGCGTTCCAATCAATGGCTCTTGGTTTGACTCCAATCAATGGTTGATAACAAGCCCAATTTGCCCATGCAAGCAGTCTTGATAATAGCCTATTACCATAATGGATGGTATCTTGGTGGGGACAATCTGGACTGATTGATTTCAATCCCAGCATGAATGATTTGATGCTTTCTTTATTGAGGTCTACAATTTCATGAATATTGGACATTCTGCCCCTCATAATTTCATCAGCTGATTCTTCGTTGATACCAAAATCCATCAAGCTGCTTCTGGAAGCTAGCTGTTCTGGTTTAGAATTTTGCCATTGTTGAATCCCCTGATTGTTATTTTAGGTTGTGAGAATCTTCTGATGTTTCGTCCAGTTCTTGAACTGTGTTCAGGTGGGTTTTCATGGTCGTCACTGCCGTCACTGCTATCACCTCTACCACCTCTACCAACATCATCTGGATTCCTTCCTCTTGCTACTGCATCTTGTATTGCCCTGATCCTTTTCTTTACTTCTTGGTTAATAACCTTCTTCCAAGTTGAGTTCATTTCTGGATCGGTTAGCACCTGTTCCATTACCCTCATAATTGTTTTTTCATTCAACTTGTTGGGGTTTTCTTGAAATTTGTTTCTCTCTATCTCCATATCTCCATATCACTACCCTTGTCTTTCCTCATTTTTGCGGCTGGTGGAGGTTTCTTCTTTTGTGCACATTTTGTTTCCTATTCTTCTTCCATAGGATCATCAATATCGAGCTCTGATAGGTCAGGTTCACTATCATCCACTTTTGTTTCCACTATGGAGTCATAGTCATCATCTTCTTTTGGCTTTGGCTTTGCTTTTCTTTTTCTTTTTGTTGGAGCCATGATGAAGATGTTCGATGTCGGAGTATTCTTTCGGAATATTTTCTTTTGGAATGTTCAGAAGGATTGTTCGATGGAAGATTCGATGGAAGTTTTGATCGTCGCGTGAAGTATTTGGATATATGATCGTAGTTGAAATATATAACCAAAGTTATCAGAGTATCCGTTCGAATATATAATCGAAGTTGATATGTGATAAGAGAGTGTAATTGGAGGATTGGTGGTGAGATGGTTGGTTAAATGTTGGTGACTGTTGTATGTGATTCGCTTATCTGTTTGTATATATATATATATATATATATATTCGGATCAAATTTTCATTCCGGTTAATTTCCTGGTCTGTTTGTGTGTGTGTGTGTGTGAGCTTTTGCAGTTTGTTGCAATTTAAGATTGTGAGCTTTTCTTTCCATTCTTAGGATTTGCTCATTCTGTATTTCTGGGGGTGAAAACTGATGAATTTTTCATCGTCACATTTTTTCTAAGAGTTTTAGTGTTCTCTTTTTATTTTGGATCTTTGGATTTTCAAGTACGTGTGAGTTTTAGTGTTCTCTTTTTCATATCTTTGGATTTTTCACGTGCGTTGCACTATTTGAATATAAGTGCGTTGCAATATCCAAGTTTTCAGTCCAATCAGATGCTCTTGCAATCTGTTTCACCATCATCAGAATACTTGAGGCTCAATCTTCTGGCTCACGTCATTCTTGTTTTCAGTGAAAGATCAGTGTTCTCGGATTATTGATTCCTTTCAGCTGATGCCAACCTGGGCGATTTTTCAATAAATCGTCCAGCCCTTTTCCCTTGCTTGTTTTGCTGGATCTCAAAACCCGGTGGAGCCACCACCTTGGTCCATGTCTTTGGTCTCTTCTTTCAGGGAGACCACCCTGGTGTTGGTCTGTTTCAGGGCTCCACAAGCAACTGCCCCTTTTACATCCTTGAGGGTTGATGCCGGTTGCTGATCAGGCTAATCCGGGTTTGTTTGGGTCTTCGAGCTCAACTGCGTTTTCCTCGTGAAAACTGCCTTCAGGAACGTCGTTCGGTCCTCGTCCTCAGCATTGTAGGATGCTGGGTCTGATAAACTAGAAATACTGCGTCGTAACAGTAATAAAACAAAGAGAGTAAGAATAATAATAATACGTCGCGTCGACGTCTTTGACGCGATCGTCTTCGACAGGTTAATTACTTGCGTTGAATCGGCATATTACTCATCCATGTGTGATTTCATGTGAATCACCGTGTAATTCACTGCGTTAACACCATGTTATTCACCCTGTTATTATTTTGCGATAACATATGTAAATATTAACTGGCCATCGTCGTGTTATTTGCCACGATATCCTTATAAGGGGATAACACATGTTAAAATCTCCGGATTTGTCTTTTTGTGTTATTTGAAATAACACGAATAATTATCATGTAGAATTAGTACTAGAATGTACGTGTTTTAGGGCATGATAGTGTTTTAAAGTATTAATTCTTTGAAGAGTGAGCTGATGGGGATAATCCGGTAAAGAGGCAATCCGCATGAAAGCGTCAACGATTATTCACTCAGGTTAATAATCTTACGAATAAGGTTATTGCCTTCATGACTCTTCGTGCGTATGCCCGCTTGTACGTGAATACGTACTTACACAGTGAATTCTTTTCACTGCCTTGTTGAATGCTCCCCAATTAACAGAGACTTCCTTTCTATCCTTTGAGTTGCTGCAATCATACTTTTTGGTTACTTTGATCTGCTCAAGAAAAAGAAGAAAGACATTCCTCGTCTTCATCAACAATCGTAGAATTGCTGGGTTGCAGTGGTGTTTGAACCAGTCCTCTTCACTCAAAAACAGATTGAGTTGACAGCCCATCAGAAGGACGGCTGTGCAATGTTGAACTATGCATTGGAAAATTTCCATATCAAGTATTGTGCATGGGATTGAGCAAGAACGAGCATTTAGGACCGAGGAGACCCAGGTATTGAGGTACTACTAGTAGTTGTGACTACTTTCAGGACCAGAGAATTCAGTAGTGTTCATTGAAGTCCCATAGTCTAGTATTCAATAGTACTACTACTAGTACTATGATGTACCAAAGTCTCTAAAGATGATGATCAATTGAGTTCCTTACGGCACCTTACTTCTTCTTTGTTGTGGACTGGTGAGGGAACTCCTCTATGATACTAGAATTAGGACCTAACTATTGCGGTATGCGCATATGTAATTAGTATCTTTCTACTTCTAGATTCTAGATGAAGGGTGAGAAGAGCACGCACATGCACTTTATTTGTCCTGTGTTATCATACTTTGAGCATGATGATGTCCACTGCCATCTTTTCTTTTTTTCATGCATCAATATTTCGTTTGTGGAAAACCTTAACCTTACACTTCTTCATTTATGGTGTTTAACCAGGAACGAACTGGTATTCATACAGCTACGTACGTACTATTGTACGTGCCGATACGATCCCAAAAAATCTTTTGCTTTCGATCCCAAAGATAGCGACGAAACAATGTGGTGAGATGTGAGATGGTGGGGTGAAGTGTCATTAGCAAAGGTGATAAGAAGAGAACTGTTTACCACAATACTGTACGTACCGTATGCATAAGAAAACGAGAAAAGATTCGAAGATGATTGTGAAATTGTGGACCTTCTATTTCCTTTTGGAAACCGTTCTTGGTTTCTCGACGTTCCCACAAAAAAAGCTCGTGCACCGAAATTTCCAACACATGATGACATCTTCGTCCACTTCTTCCGACGCCGCAAGTCGCCCTTTTGCTCTAAATTACAAAGCCTCGATCCTTCCAGAGAAAAGAGAGGAATGGTTGAAAGAAATCAAAGACGATCAGACCTGTACTCGTAGAGATGAAGAGGGCAACCTCCAATTCTCGATTACCGAAGATACGGAATCCCCCAATACATTCATACTCCACGAACAATTTGTTGACGAAAACGCCTTCATTGCTCACACAAAGAGTCCCCATTTCAAGCGTTATGACGAGTTTTGCAACACTGTGAAACCCTTTGATGGAGAGCCCGAAATCTGTCTTTACGCGCCTCTCGAGGAAGGAGCAGATTGGGGGAAAAACAAACGGGACATTCCTAAAACAGCATTTTGTGTGACGGTCAATCTATACCCAAAAAGCGAAGTGCGGGATGCCTTTTTGGAAGTCATTAAGAACAACAAACTAGGAACGGATAATACGGAGCCGTTGGCGTTGCAATACACCTTTGGGGAATCGACGACCGAGCCCAATGTGTTTCACTTTCACGAACAATACAGCGGCGAAGCGGGTGGCAAAGAAGGGTTTGATGCCCATGCAACTTCTCCTCATTTTGCTGATTGGGAAACTTTCGTCGGGACAGACCCATTTGTCAAAGCACCAGAAGTCTTTTTTTCAAAAATTATTGAGGACTGAAGTGATGGTCTGGCTGCTGCGAATCTTGTTGGCTCTTTCAAATTATGAAAATAATTGTCAATAATTGACCCAACAATATTTGACATCGGATAAACCTATCACGAACGAATACTGAATTACAGTATGATTTGCAAGAAGTAACTATTAGCTAGAAGTATCACAGTAGGACTACTGCTTTGCATCGCGTGTGTAGTAATATACAGAATTCTTTGACTATTAAGTCCGCGAGAATAGAGTAATCGGAATGTTATGGATCCGTAGACGAATTTTCCGCTTCAGAGAATACAATACGCTCAACTTTTCAAGAGTATTTTCACCTTTGGCCTCGCTCTAATCCATCTAGTTCCACAATACGCACCACAAATGAACGATCAGGCACTCTACCAGTAGTAGGACTTGCTACAAGACTTGTCAATCTTACTCACATAGCCACTCACCTAAAAGTCTAAAACTACGTACGGTACATTCCAGTGGCAACATACGGATTCAGAGTACGTACCGGCACATTTACGAGTATGATTACAAGTGCCGGCTCGAATATAACTCATAACATGTTTCGAGTCCTTGCATTACTTGTTTGACATGGAATTCCCGGTACGATACTCGTACCGGTACTACACGTACTCGTAATTACAGTACCTAGAATCCCAAAAAATACAACAACATTATCTTTTTTTAGCATTTTTTCAATGCCATCATTGATATTTTTTACCTCCAGAGTATTTTTATTTTTTCTGATTTGCGCGCAATGAAGAATGGCTCCCCCGACGCGGTACGTAGTTTTTTCATTCGTCATATTCAGGTATGAATAATTAGTAATATACTTTCTGGCGATAGCGCCAGAGTATTTGAACCGTTTTCCTTCACGATCATGCAAAGCGCCTGTACCGTATGATTATCCAATTTTAGATTGTGAACCACCGTAACCGCGGCTCGATCCGTCCTCTTTCATCACCACACGGGTTGAAGAACAATACGGTACATACTACCACCATCCCGTCAATACTCTCGATACTAACAGAAAAACTGTTCTAAGCAACTTGCAGAAGCAAGGTACATACCTTACAGCGACAGCAAGAAAAGAGAAGCTAAAGTGAAGCCAACAAACAACATACTTCGTAGTTTCTTTAAACATTTCAGCCATTGGCACGTTCGGTTCTGTGAGGGGAACAACGCATCACTACTCAGATTGCTTTCGGAACGGAGAATCAGAAAAATAGCTTTGTATCGAACCGCAGTATTGTATTGAACAACACTTCAAAAAACGTTATAATGGCGAGCGCAGATAGTATGAGTATGGACGGCAATTTGGCCGCGCAGTACGAATACTTGCCCACAGAAAGCCAACTGACTTTGTTCTGTCTCGATTACTTGCGAGACTTGAGACGGACTTACGTAGATCCGCAAGACATGCTCGACGCCGAAGGTCTACACGCCGATTGGTTGACCCTAGCAATTTACGCCCTGAGTCGTTCTTTCTCCATGCAGGGGCCTTTGAGAACCTGTCGCGGAAAGAAAAAAGATGACGCTCCCGTCAATTACAATCAAGTTACGATGCCCGTCTTCAACGATTCCTGGATGGATTCTCACCATGTCTTGACGGAAGCTTCCCCAATGGAACAAGAGGAAATGATGAACCCGACTGCTTCGCCGCTCGAGGACTTGTCCAATCTGCCGTCTCTACACGAAATGACAAATCAAATTCTGCTGTCCGAGAAACCGCGTGCACAAAGACACGGGGAAGACGAAAAGAAGGCTGCTCACGGAGAAAACGCAGCTTCCTATTTGGATTCTTACGCATGGTATGAATACGACGATGCCCATCCCTCGAACGCCAATCGTTTCTTTCTATTGGATGGTTTAGCAGGCAGTGTCAATGGCCGTGGACCGCTCTTGTTGGGAGAAGTTGCAGCTGCCGGGTTATGTCAACTCAATGCGAAGGCGAGACGTGTTGCCGAAGACGAAATGATTCACACCCCACTCTTTGAGCAATTCGTTCGCGCTGTTGAAAATAAGGGCTTTTTCCAGGATACCGAACACGAAACACCAAGAGATGATCCACAACAAGAAGAGGAACGACTGGTGTTGCAGAAGGCTGTGCACGATGAGCGAATGGGAAAGGTTGTGAGTAAGTTCCGAAGCAAGCTTGCTTCGAGATTGGAAATGGCTGGAAATACTGGCGAGAATACACAAATCGCCGACCGTCATCACAGCAGACGAATGAAGCGACTTATTATAGCACGAAAGGAAAATGGTAATGATACCAATCTAATGGTGGCAGCACCAACGCCAACACTTCCGGCGCTATCTTTGCCACCTGCTGTTGAACGTGTAGATTCTGGCACTGCCGAGGCAGAAGCACAAGCCGAGGCAGAAAAGTTCAAGTCGAAGGGCAATGCTTATATGCAAAAGAAGCGATACGATGACGCGTTGGAATGCTACACCCAGGCCTTGCGACTATCTCCGACTGGACCCCAAAGTCACGTGTACTTTTCCAACCGAGCTGCTGCTCTACTTAGTATGAAGAAATTCGATCAGGCAATTTTGGACAGCGAACGGGCGTTGGCGTTAGAGCCATCGTATGGCAAGGCGCATGCTCGTCTCGGTTTGGCGCACTTTTTGTTGGGCGACTACAGACGCGCTTTGGAGGCTTACACGGTCGCCCTGAAGTACGAACCTGACAACAAATCTAGCAAGTCATACATGGAGAAAGCGGCCAAGAAGTTAGCTGCTATTGGTCAACCGGAAGTGCCAGAAACTGCTGCGGTACCAAGCTATTCCGTTATAAGTGAATGGCAAAAATCCGGTGGATCGAAAGAGAGTAAAAGTAGCGGCTATGTTCCTGATAAAAGAGAAAAGATCGAACAATCGAAGGAGAATCATATTCGCGAGTTGCCAGACTTATCAACTGAAGCCGCCGAGAAACAGAAAAGTTTGGGTAATTCGCAGATGGCCAGTCGCAACTACCAGGCGGCCTTAGAATCATACTCTACGGCTATTGAATTGTCTCCAGACGGTCCACAATCACATGTATACTATTCAAATCGCGCAGCAGCTTTGTGTTATCTTGAACGCTATGAAGAGGCGGTACAGGATTCCGAGGTGGCAATTTACCTTAAACCAACCTACGGAAAAGCTCACGCTCGCTTGGGTCTTTCTCAATTCTTTATGGGCGATCTTGAGGGGTCCATCGACGCTTACGAGACTGCTCTCCACTACGACCCCAACAACAATGCAAATAAGGCGTTCTTGGCAAAGGCTCGGCTCAAGTTAGAGCGGAAGCAGAAAGAAGAAGAACTGGCCTCATTCAATGTTTCTGAAGAGGCTCGTAGATTAATGGCGGATCCTGACATCATGCGCATGGCACAGAAAATGATGCGAAATGGAAATGGATCTATGAGCGAGGCAGATCTATTGAACGATCCGGAATTGAAGCAATTCACGAAGAAAGCAATGAATGATCCGACAATGTTGGAAGCGTTGCAGAATCTCCAAAACATTAACCAGAGTAATTTCTAGCAAAGTCAGATGATATTCGTGCGACGTCCAAAACGATAGCGACGAACAAAATTAATGATTGAAGTGCAAATTACGATTCAGAAAAAAATCTTTTCTTTTAAAGATGCCACACGAACTGTGAACAATAACGAATGCAATGATAAAAATACATGTTAATATAACATAACATAACACAAAACAAAACAATATGTTTTTCTTTTCGTCCATGAAAGTAAAATCTTATAAATTATTCGCTGTACCGAAGTACATGTGACTGTTGAATAATCAAGGTAAGGGAGTTAGAGTAATTGGCCGAAGGGATGTACAAAGTGATTTTTTGGTCGGTTCATGCACTACACAAATTTCCTTTCCAACTGAAGTGTCGGTGTAGCCTTGAATAGGTTATTACGCAGTCTATTCAATGTGAACTATTGGTAGGCACACTCACAATACAGTATGAAAACCGTATGAAAAAAACTGAGCAAAATTCATTTTTACTTTTGCTTCACATTTTAAGCCGTAGTAACCGTGGCATCGTCTTGGACTCTCAATACACTCCGGAAAAATTCGTAAAACAGGAAAAAAAAGGAGTTCGCTGGAACCTTGTGCAGCAATCTTGGTACACTCCCCCTCAAGAAAGCAGCGGGTCCACCCTCCTCCAGCGTCATTATCGCACAGGTTCTGATGGACCCACCGTAAAGTTGAGAATCGGTTTGCAATCTGGTTTTGATGACATCCATGGGATTTGTTACGTAGGATCCGAGCCCCCCGGATAGTCCACCAACAATCAAGTCCCAGGACCGAGCAGGCACCATCGGGTAACGATTTTGGGCTCGTGTTTTCCAGACAGATTTGAGGTGTTCATAGGTTAATAGAGTAACGATTGCATATGGTACATCTCGAAGCGTTTGCGAGGCTATTCCCCCGGCTGGGAAGAGTGTCCTGAACGACATGTCCCGCATGGCATCTGCAAAGCTTGCGTATGCCTTAGTTTGCAATTTTTGCTTTACGACTTCATAGGGAACTCTCGATGCACTGGCAATCGTGTTTCCGATAGCGGCACTTAGACCTATGTATAATGTTTGCCGTCTTTCGTAATTGTCGGGATCCCACTCTTGAAAACTCTTTTTGCAAAACGAGTAGATCCCAAAATACAAACCTACCGACGGCATGCTCCCGATGACTGCTACGCCGACTCCAGCCTGAGGTCGTCGAAGAGAATGCATTCCAGTCGAGTATGGTTGTGAGAAAACATGGCATCGACCAGTACATGCAGAGGGATGACGCATGTGTACACACGAAATAGGATATACGAACGTTACTTTGGAATCGGAGCTCTTCAACCACTTACGTAAAACTCAAGGAATCCTTTCGGTCGCTTCAAGATTTCTTGTACAGCCTGCGACAAGCTCAAAGAGGTTGTTCCGGATGCTGAAGCGGCTTGCTGTAATGTTTTTATTGTATCAAATGGTGCCAGTAAGAGCTTCGAACATCCAGCTGCAAGCCCACTTGCAAGACTATTTTTGAAGCCGCTTACCCACGGGGCTTCTTGAGACTTTCTGGTCGATGTGATTTTAGAGGCGAATCGAATTTTGTCCGAGTTTATGCCGCCACCAATCGAGCTCAGTCCTCGACGGGGCTGTTTATTTTGAGGAACCAAAGACGGACTTTTTGATGAGACCGTCGGTGCCGAAATAAGGATTGTCGATACTGCCAATACCACCACCAATTGCACAATGGTGAAAAATCTTCCGCCTCCGACTTTTCTAGTAGCATTTGAAGAACGGCGCTGCCGTTCACCCATCGGGCTCCTTTTGTCAAATGATGTCATATCTCAGTTCTGTGGGTCGTCGTTCTCTCACTGCCTTTATCGCTGTTGCCATTCGTTGTTTATTAATTGAGGAGGGTTATCTTACTGCAATCGATGCCGTGTGTTTCATCACTGGACGGTTGTTGTTGTTTCCTATGAAAAATTCCAATTGTCTCAACCGTTCAAAAAGAAACACCGACACGACCGCAACTTCAATTTTGATGGCATCGGATGACGCGATTTTCATTCTGCCGTTTTTTACTGATTGGGGCCCGGTAGTAGTAGTTCAAAACCTGTGTGTATCGTACGATCGGTATTAGATCAATGTACGACTGCATACTCAATACATACCTTGCTAGCTCGCAAAAAAGCTCGATGGCTGATACCGTACGGTACGTACGTACGAGTACGATACTCGTACCCTTGGCTGCGAGGTCATGGCTGCTCATCCATAACATACCATTTTCCAACTTTAAACTGCGTAACATGAACATTAAACATGTTCTATCCTGACAAGCAAGGAGGCGAAGTGCTCTTGTCCATGACATTTCGTACAAAAGAGTCTCAGCCTGTTTTTTGCACTTGCAGTGGATCGTCACACAAACGAGATTCAGGGTTATTTCAGAATCACGCGCATATTTGGGTCGAACTCCACTGGTCCCCCTTTGTAATTTCACCCTATTTATTAAAATTAATGTCGAACTCATAATATTTTTATGCGCATTTCATTTTCCTACCCCACTGGCATCTGTTTCCGAAGTAGTGGCATGTTACTGAATTTTATGCCTGAAACAAACAGTGCATGGTCGCAATTTTTTAATCTCAATCGTTTCCTTTTTTCTATTGTTATTACTGGCTATCATACGACTTCAGTAGTAACGATGGTCCGCACTCCCAAATATCAGGTATATTGTGTACGTTGCTACCGGGACTCTCCTCTGATCACTACTGGTTACGGAAAGCAGAAGGTTACCAAGAAGAAGAAACCCCCCTTGTTTACAGCGCAACGAAGAAAGAAAACGGGAGTAATTGTTTCTCCCGGTCTTCTCAACCATATTTCACGTAATCCGGGTACATGTTATTCTTATTACTACCGGTGTTTGGGGGTAGATGATTTTGCATCTTCGTTATTCATTAGAAAATCGAGGAAGAAGCTTGAGGATGCTACTCAACAATTAGGTCTAACGATCACCTGTAACGGTCCACAGAGTAGTGACGGCGCATTACCAGAGGTGCTCGACAATCAAGTTATGTATGACCCTTCTGTCGAACCGATTGGGCGTGCCTTGATTGGTCGGGAATTAACAAACATAGAGGATGACAATGATTCTGTCTCCGATGACAATTTTTTCTTTCCTAATGCCGACGATGAGGAAGAAGGAAGTGTGAGCATAGAGGCCCCCCACTCTTTGATTGTCAATGATGAAGAAGGCAACAACATTGATGTTGACGATTCCCATTGTGATTCAAACACGCTAGTAATTACGACACCCAATGTAGGAAGAAACATATCTGACGAATTGAAGGTCAAGATCAAGTTTATTTTGCGTTTTTCTATTTTCTGCAACGGCGTTGCACCAAATGCCCTTTTCCCGTATTTTCGATGGTATACTAGTATGGTACAATCATACCCCCCTTCTCATGTGTATTTTGCGTTTTTCTATTTTCTGCAACGGCGTTGCACCAAATGCCCATTTTCCCGTATTTTGGATGGTATACTAGTACGGTACAGTCATACCCCCCTTTTCATGTGTATTTTGCGTTTTTCTATTTTCTGCAACGGCGTTGCACCAAATGCCCTGTTTCTGTATTTTGGATGGTATACTAGTACGGTACAGTCATACCCCCCTTTTCATGTGTATTTTGCGTTTTTCTATTTTCTGCAACGGCGTTGCACGAAATGCCCTTTTTCCGTATTTTGGGTGGTATACTAGTTTGCTATTTCTTCTCTGCTTCATAGCTCTTTCTGAATTTCTCATGGTCAACAAGGATGCTGTTGCCGATGGAGTAGTAGATGAATTGCTGAAGATTGCGGTTGCTGTTGCTGACGATGTGTCAAATCGTATGCTGCCACGGGATGTGTTGGAGGAGGAGGAGTGTTGTTGATGCCGATGCAGATGCCGATGCCAATGGTTCAATCGTTCCTGTTGGTGGCTGTTGCTTTCGCTTTGCGTTTTGATCGTTCCCGGTTTCGGTTGGTTCGATCGTTCCGGTTTGCTCAATTGCTGTTGATTGCTCTCTGTCGCCGCTCCGTGTTGCTTGCTATCTGCCGCCGCTATTGTTGTTACCGCTGCTATTTGCAATTCGATTGTGGTTGCTGTTGCTGGTCTATGAAAACATGTAATAATTGAACAAAATGGGTGAGTATCTATTGATGTAGTACTAGTAGAGTAAATTATAACAACAGAATAATATAATCTACATGCTGACCTACACAGTTGGCGTCCGATCATTTCGTTGCTAACGATTTGTTGTTCTGATCTGTTGTTCCACCTCAACGGAAGATTCGCCGCACCTCTATTGTTCCGATTCCTGTTCCGGTCCGATGTTGCAGCCTCCAGCAGGGAAGAAGAAGATGCACCTCCAGCGACACCAGGAAAGATTTGCCGAGCCTCTATTGTTCCGATTTGTTATTCCGATCCGTCCCTATGAAAATAAGAAGAAAAAATAGAAGTGAGGAAAAAGAACATCATCATCAATGCAACAGGCAGGCAGCAATGTCTATCTATCTCACGTTGTTGCCTTCCACTTGGTGCTGCCTCTGATTCCAATCGTTGTTGCCAATATGTTGTTCCGACAATCGTTGTTGGTGCTGCCGTTGATTTGCAGACTTGTAGTAATTCCTATGTCACGAAAAACAGGGACTTGTTCCTGTTGATATATAGGCAATTGATGCAGATTTTGTGCTTTCAAGATGTTTATGTAAGGCGGCCGTCCAAACAAGAATATCTTTCCAGCAACTAATCCCTAATCGAATGCTTTCTACTTCTTTTGCAGTACAAGGCTGTTATATCGGACTGAAATATCTGAGAACGGATCGTTGTGCTCGTGACATCGTCGCCCTAAGGCATGTGACGAAGAGGGTCGGATCCCACGTTCTCGGACGAAGTGTTGCTTGCAAGAAACAACACTCTACTCAGATAAGTTGGAAAATGAGCTCGGTCAATTTGATTCGAAAGTGAACTAAATTCACTTTTCGAACAGTGTGAGTGATTTTACAGTGCACTTTTTTCTTAGTACTGAATCTACATGAAATTCGAATCTGTTTGAATTTTTTGAATTGAACGTGCTACCGGTAGTACTGAATCTACATGCTAGCTAGTACGTACTGAATGCTGTATGTGATCCGTTTGAATTTTTTGAACGTTGGAACGACGATCAAACGTTCGCGAATTATTTTGGAATTAGTACTGAATCTACCGTACATGCTAGCTAGTACGTACTGAATGCTGTATGTGATCCGTTTGAATTTTTTGAACCGAACGTTCGAACGCTCGAATTATTTTGGAATTAGTACTGAATCTACCGTACATGCTAGCTAGTACGTACTGAATGCTGTATGTGATCCGTTTGAATTTTTTGAACCGAACGTTGGAACGTTCGAATTATTTTGGAATTAGTACTGAATCTACATGCTAGCTAGTACGTCCGTTTGAATTTTTTGAACGTTCGAATTATTTTGGAATTAGTACTGAATCTACATAGTACGTACTGAATGCTGTATGTGATCCGTTTGTACTTCGAATTTTTTCTTTTTCTTTGTACAGTACATACTTAGGGTTGGGACTAGGGTTAGGGTTAGGGCTTCGAATTTTTTTCTTCATACAAACATAAGTAGAACTTATTGGGTAATGACTAAAATTATTCTAAAATTCATACTGACTAAAGTATCAGCCTGTTTCTTGTCCAGTTTGTTTCATAGTCTACCCCATCCATAGTATGAACAATATTCATCCTGAAATTGCAGTCAATGCCACACATTTGCACTCAAAACTACCAAGGACTCACTATTTTGGTACATGCATGTCCAGGGACAAAAATTATTCTAAAATTCATACTGACTAAAGTATCAGCCTGTTTCTTGTCCAGTTTGTTTCATAGTCTACCCCATCCATAGTATGAGCAATATTCATCCTGAAATTGCAGCCAATGTCACACATTTGCACTCTAAAACTGACTAGGACTCACTATTTTGGTACATGCATGTCCAGGGGGGACAAAAATTATTCTAAAATTCATACTGACCTGAGTATCAGCCTGTTTCTTGTCCGGTTTGTTTCATAGTCTACCCCATCCATAGTATGAACACTATTCATCCTGAAATTGCAGTCAATGCCACACATTTGCACTCAAAACCGACTAGGACTCACTATTTTGGTACATGCATGTCCAGGGACAAAAATTATTCTAAAATTCATACTGACTAAAGTATCAGCCTGTTTCTTGTCCAGTTTGTTTCATAGTCTACCCCATCCATAGTATGAGCAATATTCATCCTGAAATTGCAGTCAATGCCACACATTTGCACTCAAAACTACCTAGGACTCACTATTTTGGTACATGCATGTCCAGGGACAAAAATTATTCTAAAATTCATACTGACCTAAGTATCAGCCTGTTTCTTGTCCAGTTTGTTTCATAGTCTACCCCATCCATAGTATCAGCAATATTCATCCTGAAATTGCAGTCAATGCCACACATTTGCACTCTAAAACTGACTAGGACTCACTATTTTGGTACATGCATGTCCAGGGGGGACAAAAATTATTCTAAAATTCATACTGACCTGAGTATCAGCCTGTTTCTTGTCCGGTTTGTTTCATAGTCTACCCCATCCATAGTATGAACACTATTCATCCTGAAATTGCAGTCAATGCCACACATTTGCACTCAAAACTGACTAGGACTCACTATTTTGGTACATGCATGTCCAGGGACAAAAATTATTCTAAAATTCATACTGACCTAAGTATCAGCCTGTTTCTTGTCCAGTTTGTTTCATAGTCTACCCCATCCATAGTATGAGCAATATTCATCCTGAAATTGCAGTCAATGCCACACATTTGCACTCTAAAACTGACTAAGACTCACTATTTTGGTACATGCATGTCCAGGGGGGACAAAAATTATTCTAAAATTCATACTGACCTAAGTATCAGGCTGTTTCTTGTCCAGTTTGTTTCATAGTCTCCCCAATCCATAGTATGAGCAATATTCATCCTGAAATTGCAGTCAATGCCACACATTTGCACTCTAAAACTGACTAGGACTCACTATTTTGGTACATGCATGTCCAGGGGGGACAAAAATTATTCTAAAATTCATACTGACCTAAGTATCAGCCTGTTTCTTGTCCAGTTTGTTTCATAGTCTACCCCATCCATAGTATGAACAATATTCATCCTGAAATTGCAGTCAATGCCACACATTTGCACTCAAAACTACCTAGGACTCACTATTTTGGTACATGCATGTCCAGGGACAAAAATTATTCTAAAATTCATACTGACTAAAGTATCAGCCTGTTTCTTGTCCAGTTTGTTTCATAGTCTACCCCATCCATAGTATGAGCAATATTCATCCTGAAATTGCAGTCAATGTCACACATTTGCACTCTAAAACTGACTAGGACTCACTATTTTGGTACATGCATGTCCAGGGACAAAAATTATTCTAAAATTCATACTGACCTAAGTATCAGCCTTTTTCTTGTCCAGTTTGTTTCATAGTCTACCCAATCCATAGTATGAGCAATATTCATCCTGAAATTGCAGTCAATGCCACTCATTTGCACTCAAAACTGACTAAGACTCACAATTTTGGTACATGCATGTCCAGGGGGGACAAAAATTATTCTAAAATTCATACTGACCTAAGTATCAGCCTGTCTCTTGTCCAGTTTGTTTCATAGTCTACCCCATCCATAGTATGAGCAATATTCATCCTGAAATTGCAGTCAATGCCACACATTTGCACTCAAAACTACCTAGGACTCACTATTTTGGTACATGCATGTCCAGGGACAAAAATTATTCTAAAATTCATACTGACTAAAGTATCAGCCTGTTTCTTGTCCAGTTTGTTTCATAGTCTACCCCATCCATAGTATGAGCAATATTCATCCTGAAATTGCAGCCAATGTCACACATTTGCACTCTAAAACTGACTAGGACTCACTATTTTGGTACATGCATGTCCAGGGACAAAAATTATTCTAAAATTCATACTGACCTAAGTATCAGCCTGTTTCTTGTCCAGTTTGTTTCATAGTCTACGCCATCCATAGTATGAGCAATATTCATCCTGAAATTGCAGTCAATGCCACACATTTGCACTCAAAACTGACTAAGACTCACAATTTTGGTACATGCATGTCCAGGGGGGACAAAAATTATTCTAAAATTCATACTGACCTAAGTATCAGCCTGTTTCTTGTCCAGTTTGTTTCATAGTCTACCCCATCCATAGTATGAGCAATATTCATCCTGAAATTGCAGCCAATGTCACACATTTGCACTCTAAAACTGACTAGGACTCACTATTTTGGTACATGCATGTCCAGGGACAAAAATTATTCTAAAATTCATACTGACCTAAGTATCAGCCTGTTTCTTGTCCAGTTTGTTTCATAGTCTACCCCATCCATAGTATGAGCAATATTCATCCTGAAATTGCAGTCAATGCCACACATTTGCACTCAAAACTACCTAGGACTCACTATTTTGGTACATGCATGTCCAGGGACAAAAATTATTCTAAAATTCATACTGACCTAAGTATCAGCCTGTTTCTTGTCCAGTTTGTTTCATAGTCTACCCCATCCATAGTATGAGCAATATTCATCCTGAAATTGCAGTCAATGCCACACATTTGCACTCAAAACTGACTAAGACTCACAATTTTGGTACATGCATGTCCAGGGGGGACAAAAATTATTCTAAAATTCATACTGACTAAAGTATCAGCCTTTTTCTTGTCCAGTTTGTTTTGTAGTGTACCCCATCCATAGTATGAACACTATTCATCCTGAAATTGCAGTCAATGCCACACATTTGCACTCAAAAACTGAGTAGGAATCACTATTTTGGTACATGCATCATGGCCAGGGACAAACATTATTATAAAATTCATAATGACTAAAGTATCAGCCTGAGACTTGTCAATATTGTTTCATAGTCTCCCCAATCCATAGTACTATGACGAGGAATATTCATCCAAACATTTCAGAAAATAACACACTTTTGCACTCAAAAAGTAACTGAGAAACACTATTTTGGTTACTTGTTCATACAAAAATCAAAAAACAATAACCAAAAATTACGGAGACTACCCTTTGTACACCACATCTCTACGGAGGAATCGATCCACTGGACACATTAACATCTATATCAAGAACCAATCATATCCTGACGAGGAAAGTTACACTACTTAAAGTTAGGCTGTTTTTGATGGACTAGTACAAAAAGACGTCGGTACATTCAAAAAATGTACTCCATAGAAAATAACAAAACAACAAAAAGGGCTTTTCTTGCAACGCCGTTGCAGAAAATGAAAAGACAATAGGTACGAGAATCAATGCTTGGGCTACGTACGATTACCCTCAGTGGAACCTACGGATTGTGGTCCGCGCCAAAATTTTCAGGACACCACATTGCAGAATATCACAGCACGCGCAAACAAAAGATAGGCAGGCGCCAGTAAAACAACACTCACAGGTAGTACAATTAATAGTAATACAGCACTTCCTGGGAGGCAGTAAATCAAGCACTTACAGCGCGTACAGTATGAATGAAAAAAACATGCCAAACGCTTCCTTCAAACAACATTATTATCATAAAAATAGCGCGCCAAATCAATCAAAGGAAAAAACGGTAAGTTGAGGTGCACGAGTTAACAAAAAAATAATGGTGGAACTGAGTACTAGTTGCAGTCCGGTGACAGGTAGAACCATTGTTACCAATAACACAAACAGCCCAAACAGCAGTGTATCGGGAAGTGACCGAACAAACACAAACAATAGCCAAACATATAAAACCAAAGACAGTAGCAACAGAAATATTCTACAGACAACAAAAGACTACGATAACAATAACTTGGAAAACAACTTTGTCAAACATGTCAAAGAAAAAGCATTCAGGAAATTTAAATTCCCGCCAGAGATTACATTCTTGAAGGCAACGATATTCAAAATTGTAAAACAAGCAAATAACAATGAAATACCAAATACGATCGATATAAAAGACCAAAAGTGGAGTGGAATTTATTGCCGAGCAGTCACTACGTGTAGACACAATGCTCAAACTCTTGCCAGGAAAAACTACAAAGGTAAGCAACCAACAAGAAAATGATTGCCGGCATGCAATCATTCATAAGCCATTCTAACATTTTGGTCGTATTAACACTGACACGTAGACGATAAAAGAAACAACCAGATACCAGATAGTTTCCCAGGAACGGTTCTAATCACGGACACCCAAGACGTTAACTCAGAAAATAGGTACCAATTGCACGAAGACTATCGGCGGAAAAATTCACCAGAATTCAAATACTTCATGAAAAGAATTCTTGGAGCGGTGTCACCAAAACAGACAGACTTCAAAAGAAAATCAGTCAGAATGACAATCAGTAACATTTTCACCCCAAGCGATGAAGCTTTTGCATTGCTTTTCCTTTACAACGACTATGACTCGTGGCTAAACACAACAAAGGGCACGAGGTTGAGAAAAAAATTCACTGACGGTAAGTCTGGAAATAAGGAGGGGTGGAGTAACGAGGGACAAGATCTTTACGAATACCTAGTAAGTGAATTAGAAGAACGAAGGGAGGAACAACAGTCAAAAGAATTAGAGACGGAAATACTTAAAATGTACCAAAAGCAAAATGGCAATCGTAAACAACAAGATAAGGAGGAGAACAAAGAGGGAAAAACACGGAAGCGAAAACGTACCTTGGTTGAGATTCTTGGCGAAGATGATGAGGACTACAAATTTTTCATGGAATACAATAAAAACGAACAAGAGTAATGGATGATATCAACATCAATAGTAGAACGGCTAGTTCGTTATTATTTTATGGTTAGCAAAATATTGTTCCGGGTCTTCTGTTCGAATATAATACAATAAACGAGGTATTTGCAAAAGCTGATAAAATACTTTCATATTCGATACAAAATATGTTTGTTGTATTTCCGTATTTGATAAGCGTAGCGTGAATATTGTAAAATGTCGGAGAGTATTGCAAATGCGGATAAAATATTTTCTTATTAGTACAAAAATATGGTTGTTGGAATTTGATATTCGATAAATGTAGTGTGAGTATTGTGAAAGCAACATAACAGAATACATTGCTGGTTATCAAGAAGCTCCTATATTTGTTCAGAAAATGGTATCAACGCTATGACAATATCAGTGTACATAGAGGATATTATTACAAAATATGAGTTTCGTGTGGAAAATAACAAAAATTCAATGGCGAGTAAATATAAACGGGGTAAGCATGAAACAAAATTGTAGAATAGAAAAATTTGGAAGCAACCATGAAAGTGGGGGTGAAAATATGGATAGGAAAATAGTCCTACTTGAAATTGTTGCGTGCAAAAATAGGTAGAGAATTATTTATTGTGCTCGCAACAAAATGTTTCGGAATATTTTAAAATATCGCACGAATTTTACGAAAGCACGAGCATCGTTTATGTGACGATGATCCAAGAAATTCATGCACATAAGAATATTTGTTCTTGGAGCAAGGAAGACGAAGAACAAGAACACCACCACTGTCTGTGTGTTTTACAGCATTGGGCTCTTTGCATAGTACTACTACTAGTACTACTAGTACAAACAGTAGAGTCAAGAAATTGTTGGGGAATCCATTTTTCTGGGAAGACGATTGTTTCAAAACCGGAGGCCCCGTTGTTCCTTCCACATGATTGTGAATAGTAAAATGAATTGTTCTCCTTCGAAAACGATTTGTATAATTGAAATTCCTCTGGGGTACGTGCTGTACCTGCTACCTGGTGCTATCTTCTTGGGTATAGTACTGCATCGTCAACTTGTTTGTTGCGCATCGTATGGCTCGGGAACAGGTTGTGAGGACCCAAAGGTTAAGTATGGCTCAGAATTTCGGTGAGGACGGGGGGCAGACGAAGATCAGGGACAACAATGAATGGGGTACTAGTAGTTCTGTTTCTCGGAGACAATAGACACACCAGCAGCACAAGAGGAGAAAGAGCAGCATGATGGTTCGGGGTTTGGTTGTTCAAAGAACTGGTGAGGCCAAACAGCGTTCGCAATTTCTAAGATATGAAGCGGGGCATGGGGGTATTGTAAGCGTGCTTTCTCCAAGTTTTGCCAACGCACCCCTTCCTTTTGCAACAAGCCCTCGTACAGTGTTCGAGGGGAGTTCTTAGAGTTCCAGGGGTCTCGACAGGTTGGTCAAAAGATTATCTACACAGTCTCCGGACCATGGACAGCTTTGCCCCTCGCTACTTACTAGTATTTGTCGATGTTCAGAGGGTACTGGTACATCCTGGCCCTATATTTTCCTGAGTCTTGCCTAGGAGGAAACAATCAATATCAATAATTGATGTAAAGGTGGCGTACATAATAATACGAAGTATTGCAGTACGAAGTAATTTATTCGTTGATTGAATTATTCAATGATAGAAGCAATAGTTTATATCTCGTGTTCACCGGACACACCGTGACTCACGGCAATGGCACTTGCTATGTGTGTGTCGGGACAAACCGCAACTCCTCTCGCATCCTTTCGCGACGGCAGTCTCCAAATGAGAAAAAAAACGACACGAAACGAAACGACACGACACGAAACAAAGCACTGCTTTGATGAAAACTGGTGCGCGCAACTTATTACTGTATCTTGTCCTACTACCGTCTAGCAATCGACGCGATAACAAGCACGAGTGAGCAGAATGGTCGCATTCCTCGTAAACCGCGGGTTTTTTGTCGCCCCGATTTGCTCGGTGAAACATTAGTCACAGCGTTGCGCCGTGGTTTGTCGAAAAGCAGCAGCATGCATACGGTACTCGTACCGGCGATTCGTCGTCCGTTCGAGTTCCACCGATCACAAACGTGAAAAACGTTCTCGTACGGTATCATCACGGGAGGGGCGATCCCCGCGTTTTTTCTGCTCCCGCTCCTGCTCTGTGGTTGTGTTGAAAGTTTCTCCCCCACCGAGAGAGAGAGAGAGAGTAAGTTTCCCTCGGCACTGGCCGGTGGAGCGATCGGCTCTGGCTCTGTTCCGAAACAAAGGTGGCTGCTACTACACTATCCTGTCCTGTCCTGTCCTCGACGACTGATCAAATTTATTGCTTGTCGGATGCAGCAGATTCCCCTCCGAAGGGATCGACGGCCCATACCGGTAGAGCCAATGGCTTTGGTTGCCAACCCCGGAGGACATCGGAATCGTTTCCGGTACCAACGGCAGCCGGAGCCGGAGCCGGGGTTGGAGCCTCGTCCATTGCTTGCCAACGGTATTCCGTTTCCAACAACACGCCAAAGGATACCGGGAGTGGAGGTGATAGTGACGGTGATGACGGAGTTGTTGCGGTGGCGCCCGTTGCTGCATCGGAAACGGAAACAGAAACAACGGCGACAACGGCTTCGTGGGAGGCCACGGTAAGATTCCAACAATCCAGAATCGCTCGATCGTCGACCACCAGATTTTCTGCCGGCTTTTGTGGAGTCGTTTTGGTCGGTTGGAACGTTTGAATGAGGATGTTTCCATTGCCGTTGCCACCACCGTTGTCGTTGTCGTTGTCACTGTCTTCCAAGAGGAGCATTCCCGAAGGGACGCGGATGTCCATCATATCGTCATCTTCGTCGTCGTTCCGGGAGGATTTTTTCTGGGATGCACTGCAGTCGCCGTTGCTCATATTACTGTTGTTGCTGTTGCTGTTGCTGTTGCTGTTGCTCATATTGATGTTGCTGTCGTTGTTGTTGTTGTCGTCGTCGTCGTTGTTGTCGTGCACGGCAGCTTCTCTCTCACTCGTGCTATTATTATTATTATTATTATTACTTTTACATTCGTTCGACGGGTTATCGCCCGCCGAAACAGAAACTATCGTCATCGTGGTAATCTTACTATACTTCTCCGGAAATCGGTAGATATTCACCTTGCGTGTACCAGGCAATGGGAGCGGCAAAACGAAACGATCTACCGGTACCGGTAGGCGAGTGTGATTATTTATAATAAATAAAAACAACCTTCGAAAGTTTGATGTTGGCAATAGTATTGAATAGACTGAAGTCGACAGAAAGCTGTCCCAACTTGATTGATGTTCGGATCGACGAAATACTCGTACCGGTGTACTATAGGTAACACCCCGTCCTCCGTTTTGGTTGGCACGTGTCATCCCCTCTCTAAAGAAAAAACTCCCTTAAGAAAAATCCGAGGCGCGACTCCGAGTAGTATCAGTGGGGAGGAGGTAAAGGAGGAAAGGGGTGTTGACATGGTAATCTCTATGGCTTCGGAAGGACGAGTACAATGGAGGAGGAGGAGGGGTTCCTTGCTAGCTACCGGCGTAGCGTTTCGATGCTGCTACAGGGGGAGTAGTAGCTGTTGTTGCTGCTACAGGGGGGGGGACAAGGGTAAACTGGTACCGATCGGTGGTACCGAGGAGTACTCGTAGGAACAAGTACAAGATGTACGGTAGGGATCAGTGGTACCATTTTGGTGGTACCGAAGTACCACTCACTTTGCTGTTAAGTAATAATTTTTTCAACGCATTGCACGTGTTTTTAGGTATACTCAAGGGTAAAGAGGGAGCAAACGCGCGGGATCCGCAGCAGCAGCAGCAGTAGCAGCAGGATTTGGTTGATTCCTTGACACCACCTGTGTAGAATCTAGTAGAATCCCTACTACAACCTGGATTTTTGCTGTTTTTTCCCCGGTGGTTCGGTAATTCATAATTTTGAAATCAACCACTTTCAAAAGCAAATTGCTCCCCGACCATGGGAATAGACCATTTTCACTGCTTTCTTTCCTATTACAACAACAAGAAACCCATCCTATCACACTGTAAGTCATTGCCGGTCCTTTGGTTGCTGGGGGGGGAGATGTTTAGGCTGTTCTGTTTCATTTGCCGTTGTTATTGTCATCGTCGTCATCATCGTTGTATTCATTTCTATTACTCATGACACTGCTTCTTCTTTTTGCTTGTTTGACCATGGGAATAGCAACAACAAGCAGCACTGTAAGTGACTGTCGTTCTTGTTTGTGTGGGGGGGAGGGGGGTTCAGCTGTTTTGGTTTGATTTGGAGCTGTCGTCGGCGGCGTCAATTTGTTTATTCCTATCTCATGGCGCTGCTTCTGTTGCTACTTTTCTTCTTTTGACCATGGGAATAGCCCCTGCTTTCCAGCAACCATGGTACAATAGGGAACTGTGTATTTTTGCTCTGGGGTCGGAACTAGTACTACAAGCACCACACTGCTTCATTTTGCTCTGACGATGGTAATAGCAACAGCAGCAACGTGGACACAATACGCAACAACAACAACAACAACAAACCAACGCCGGTCTGTAGCAGCCAGGAATTCTTCATTGAGCAACCCCTACAAGAAGAAGAACCCCCCCTCACCCTCCCTCCATCTGGATCTCCAACTGCCACCGCCGGCAAGAGGAAGAAGAAGCGCGCCCATCGGACCTTTCCTCTTTCTCCTCCCGGCGCCAGCCTGCTTCTTTGGCGCCTGTTGTATCCACAGCATCCAAACTACAAGCACTGCTGCGCTGCTTTGATCTAGGGGACTGCTGTATCTATGGCATTTGAATTACAAGCGCAATTTGGATCGACACGAGCAGCGATACGAGGAGGATTGATTCCAGCGGCGAGCTGCGATACAACAAGATGCGTCCTCGTCCCCTTGTACCCGGTCCGCCCAGCAGACTCAATATTCATCATGGTGTGCTCTCTAGCAAGAAATAGGTCTACAGTCTAATTCTACTAGCTCTTTTTTTGGCATATACTCTGGTCCCTAGTCTGCTGTGTATTAGTCTGTTCTGGGAGTATTGAAAGTAGTGGTAAGAGAACAGTGCTCAAAATACGACTGGAAATTGCACAGCAGTACATTCTACTAGAAATCACGTAGAAAATAGTACCAGAATAAAGTGTGGTACCGGAGTACCACTTTTTGGTACCAGAGTACCACATTCTGCTACCAGAGTACCACTCCCTCCTCCAACCGTTGAGCGAGTTTTAAACGCTCATTTTTCTTGGTACTTAGGAGTGAGTACACGTGCTCGTCCGCCGAAGCCATAGGATTACCGTAATACTCGGACGAGTCGGTAGATGTTACGAAGTGATTAAGAGGCGGGGTCTACCGATAGTAAGTAAGTAGCACTCTGCGGTGATAAATACTCTCACCGGTAGAGTGCGTACGGTAGGTAGGAACCCCTAAGATTACTCGTAGTCACGGTTGAGACGAAAATTATCTTAACTCCTATCATAAAAGCATCACAATCACAATCAAGGGTCGAGGGCCAGCGCCAGCGCCCAGTTTGGTTCCCCGCGGTGCCTGATGATGGAAAGATCAAAGCTTTTACCCTACGGTGCCTCCACCTTCGTTAGTACCGCGCACGGCAGGGTAGTATTACTTTTTTGGAGTACTAGCGGTACGAGTACGAACTCGAATTCGTACTTGTACTTCACAAAAAAAGTACTGTACTTCGTACTTTGTAATCACGTAGTACCGTACCGGGGCGTAGCAGTGTCCAGTATGGATACCTTCGCGGAATGTTGTCACGATTCATTCACGATTAACGGCACCATCGTTCCTCGTTCCTACCGGTACCGGTACGAACTCGTACCGTAAGATACCAAAGATGATGTGAATGAATTCCTCCAGATGTCATTGTCGAAGTTCTCATTTTTTTTCTTCGACGCGAACGAATGCGGCTTACTTTGCGTCATTAGTCAGTCGTCGGAAGGTACCTGTTCCGTTCCGTGTTCTCGTTCAACTATCAATTATCGTTTCTAACGGTAGGTACGGTACTCGTACCGTTCACTGTAGGCTTCACGATACAGAGCATCGTCTCAAACTCTCGACGTCACAATATTATTATAATCATCGTCATAGTATCAGTACCAGTACCAGTATCAGTACCAGTAACTTACCGGCACCATACAATAACGCACTCGACAAACGACAACAATGATGAAGCTAGTATTGCGACCCGCAGCATCTCGATTCTTCCTGGGTTCGATTTCTAGTAGGAGGCCCTCTGTGGCAGCATCCGGTTGGAGATCCTCGAGGAATCATCGTCTATTATTATCCACTCTTGCAAACCACGATGATTCCCGTTTTTTCCAACCTTGCTTTCATTCGGAAAGTGCCGATTCGTTCGACGCGTCTTTTCCCCGGCGGGCGGGACACGAACGAACGCGAACGCCAGCGACAGAGCCAGCGACAGAGCCAGCGACAGAGCCAGCGACAGAGCCAGCGACAGAGCCAGCGACAGCGACATCGTCATCGTCATCGTTGTTGACGCCCAGCGTACTACTAGAAGGCGAACCAAACCTCACGTCTCTGCTCATGGAATTGCCCGACCGGGTCGGTGTCTTGCACGACGCCCTGCGCTTTTTCTGGAAGTACGACGTGAACATTCGAAGGATCGAATCCCGTCCATCGAAGTCGGAATTCGGGAAGATCGACTTTTTCGTCGATGTAGAGGGAACCCTCCTCCCGGACGATGATTGCGACGGGGACCAACGGTTGAGCCGTCTCGTAGCGACCCTGAAAGACTTTGGGGTCGAGAAACTCATTGCTCTCGACGAGAAAGAAGGTGGGTCGAAGAAGAAGGGTTGTTAAATAATTATTAAACAAAGAAAGCAACGGTTTCTGTTTCTGTTTCTGTTTCGCGACCCGATCGTTCGTCTTGGGAAGGAATCAATCCGTCGTTCCGACAATAATTCTAACGGGGATCATTTTTCGCGTTGTATGCCATGCCTTGCACCGAAACCGCTCACAACACAAATCAACACAACACAAAACACAAATCAACACACACATCAACAAAATGCAATGCAATGAACAAACAACACCATGTTTGTTTGTTTTTTTATCGTGAGAGAAGTTGCTTGGTTTCCACGGCATGTTTCGGAACTCGATATGATCGCGAACCGTGTATTGGACGCTGGTATCGACCTCGAAGCAGACCATCCCGGGTTTCACGATCAAACCTATCGTGAACGTCGACAAGAACTAGCGACGTTCGCCGTCAATCACAGATGGGACAAGCCCATTGCCGAAATAGAGTACACCGAGAACGAGATCAAATGCTGGACTGCGGTGAGTCGATACTTGTCTTGTGTTTTTATATTTACGAGCTGCTGCAAAAAGGGGATTGCCATTGAATTCCAATGGTATCGCGGTATAACATTTGCGCTTTGTTGTTTCCGTTGCCACAGGTTTGGGATCGAATGGAAAATTTATGGGACAAGTATGCGTGCAAGGAATATCTTCATTCGCTGGATCTCATGATCAAACATTGCAACTACAATCGCACGAGCATACCGCAACAGAATGATATTTCGGCGTTTCTCGAAGCAACCACCGATTTCAATCTTCGTCCCGTCGCCGGTCTCTTGTCGTCGAGAGATTTCCTTAACGGTCTTGCCCACCGAACCTTCTTTTGCACACAATACATTCGGGTGAGTTCACCGCGTTTCTTTGCGAAGTCGTATACGAAGTATTAGTCATTTTTCATGGCCGAAACAGAAACAGAAACAGAAACAGAAACAGAAACAGAAACAGAAACATTGCGGGCAACACTCACACCGTTATTGCACCTCGTGAAACTGTTGTTGTTGTTGTTGGTGTTGCTGTTGTTAATGTTGTTGGAATTAGCATCATTCCAAGCCTCTGTACACCCCAGAACCCGATATATGCCACGAACTTCTGGGGCATGCTCCGATGTTTGCGAACAAGGATTTTTGCGATTTCAGTCAAGAAATTGGCCTGGCTAGCCTCGGAGCGAGTGACGAAGACATAGAAAAGCTGGCACGGTGCTACTGGTTTAGTGTCGAATTCGGTCTTTGCAGAGAATTCGATCCCGAAACGGGCAGGGATCGAATGAAAGCGTACGGCGCCGGTTTGCTTTCGAGCTTTGGAGAACTCGAGTATGCTTGTGGAGAGAATGACAACTACAACGACAACGACGACGAAAACGACAACGGCAACGGCAACGGCAACGGCAACGAAACAAAACCCAAGATCGAACCCTGGGACCCATCGAAGGCTGCATTGCAAGAATTTCCAATCACAACCTATCAACCACTGTATTTTCTTGCCGATAGTCTGTCGGATGCAAAGATCAAGATGAGAAAGCATTGCGAAGGCCTGCCCAGACCATTCTTTGCACAGTACAATCCACACACCCAGACGGTAATCATCGACCGTCAAATCAAACGGAGGGAAGTTGAGCCGCAGTGACGTATTGCCTATACTTTTGTACAAGGGGCTATATTCCCAGTCCCCATTTTGATCCGTGACTACTTCGTACAAGTCTTGGTCCGACGTACACAGTTCGATCCGGTTTAGAGCAACACCATATTTATATTGTTATAGAAGTAATACACATCTATATGCCTATAATACACTACTATGTTGCAAATGTCCCCGACTCGTTGCTCTCCACTGGATCCCCATCGCAAGCCTTAGTCGGTAACTTGGCGGCCATCCCAAATGAAGCCAAGTTGGTTCAATCGATTGACCCGGTCGTCTGTCAACGAACTTTCTTGCCCCTTTTCGTATTTCTTGTACTGCTTTCTTTGCCGTTTGACCCATTGGCTCAAGACAGTATTTACAACGGGTACGTACAGATGTCCGTGTTCGTCCTTGAAGCATTTCAAGTTTTGGTAGTGGGACTCCCAAGCGTCAATGCGTGCTTCCCAAACGAAACCTATGTCTTCCAACATGGCCACCCGTTCGGGAGTGAGTTGTGAATGCTTCCCCTTGACAAAGAGTTTGCGCTGCTGTCTCTGAAATTTCTGTGGTGGTCAATTTAATATAGAGCAGGGTTGTTGAATTTTTTGTGAGAGAGAAGACGAAACGAAACACGACATCGTTGCAGTCATGCGAAAAGAAAAAAATGGAGACACTCCAACGTGCGTACTCGTACCTGCCACTCTGCCAACTTGGGAGAATCGGGAAAGTTGTGAGGTACTTTGGTGTGACCGTGCTTCTTTTTAAATTCAGCCAGCTCCATGAAGCGTGCCATCCACTTTTCTCTCATCGGTACAGCCTTGTGCTTTATGTAGTTCAGTTCCGCCATCCTTTTCTTGGACATGATGGGTTCACCATTTGCCTTCAAGGCGGTGGCCGAGACCTTCGAGAGTGACGGGATAGAGCATTTTTCAGTGCGGTCTTTGTTCTTGATCATTTTCCGAGGCGAAGCACAAACCGCACTGCTAGTATGCCTTTCATCGGGAGAGGCGGCAATAATTTGCCCGTTCGTGAGTCGTTGTACTTGCTCTTTCAAATGCTCGTAAGAATCAAGTGAGGGACGCTGCTGGTGGGGAGGCAAATTACGAAAAGGTGATGGAGGAGAAGGTGGAATTAGGGTTGGTCCGATATATCGTAGTCCCTCGGCACCTACAAAGATGGCTGGCTGGAGATGAGATGCCGCCTTCGATCGGATCGCAACCACTGTACTCCTCCTGAATGTGGACCCTTTGGGGCAGGATAATCGGGCCCTCGTAGCTCTTCTTGACTGCCCATTCACCCGTGCTTTCTCTTGGAGAGAGCCATAGGGGTATATTCTTGAGCTGAATTTGTCTTCTGTCGGAGAAGAACATGCCGATACTCGCGCGACACCATAGTGGCGGCTTTCAATCGGAATGGTGTTTGGATTCTGTTGGAGTTTCGCGTTACCTAGATGCAGGAAGGTATCAACGACGTTAGAAAGTAAGTGCAGTCCGTGGATTCCATCGTGGCTTTGGACTTGCCCTCCACTATCAGTAAGTGAAGGAACAATTACTGTTGCGCTTGCTATTGATGCTGCCATCTTCCTGTCGTTGTGGAATGATTGCTTTTCTTTTATGACATAGCATGGGAACGCAAGGAAATCGTGATTTTGGAATCTTCCAAGGGAACTCTTTGATTTTCATTCCTATTTCAACAAGGAAGTCAAAAACGAGGATTCTGATTGGCTCATTAGTGGCGGCCTGAAAAACTTCCAACAAGCTTACGTTCTTCCACGCTCTAGCACGAGCAACACGCGTGACACGCGCCTTACGTTTTTAGTTAGCATGCATGTCCCGCGTTGAATCAATCACATTTGTTAGTGACGTAAAATCAGTCACACTTTTCATCTATTTCTAACTCTGCCAATTGCCCCAACGAGAAGAAGGGTGCCGGGCACGCATTCAAAGTAGGAAAAGGCGAACCAACAAAAAGCAATTCCAATGTTCGCACGGCACAAAAAAGGCCATGTCCCGTTCAAGCTTGGTATTGAATACAAGTAAATTGCGCTACTATGTACGTACAGCACTGTACACAGTAAGTCGGGACTTTTTCGCTGATCCGATGAATCTTGATCAATTTCCGGATTTCTCTTCTAGTACTTCCCAATTCGTGGAAGGCAGAACTTGGGTTTCAAAAGGATGCTCCTACCGAAGGCCTGCTGCCTCCGAGTAAGACTATCAGATCGCATGCCACAAGTTTCGTCCCGATTCGAAAAGGCACACTGTTTTGATCGATTCATCCTTACATGTACCGGTGCGCACGAGTAACGGTACTACTAGGGACAAAATCCCTTCGTCCTACTAACCCTTACGTCGGACGTCGGACTTACCGCCGGTAGTAGTAATACTCTAAGATATTAGTAGTACCGTACGGTAGGATTGTTGTCCTCTAAAGAAGTTTTACTTGATTGGGCAATCTTACCTTTGGATTCGCGTGTGTAAGCCCCACAATACTTCTTTATAAACTGGTTTGGGCTGAAATATTACTTTGTCATTCTAAAAAGTAAAAACTGAAAAGAACATCAAATAAGAGAAAGTGTTCTTATTGTTCTGCTGGTGTCATTCATGAAAAACTTAAACAAGAAGTGGTTAAGCTTAGTAGTAGCCTACTACTACTACTACTAGTAGTAGATCCATATGAAAAGGTATCAACATGATCAGCTAAGAAGGTATCATTTGATAATTGTACCTTTGGTGCCTATGTTCATTACAGCTGATCATATACTAGCAATGTAAGCAATGCAATTGAAATACATTTAAATCCAATGCAGTCCATCATTCCCCATAGCAGCAGCAGCAGCAGTGGCAGCAGATTTAAGAAATAAATTATTGATAGTAAAAATTCACAATGAGTATTAGACTAAGAAAGAAAGCTTTGCTATTAGGCCATGGTTAAACTTAAAAACCTATGAATTGTGCATGTGTTGATCATGCATTGAATTTGGAATCCTGGTTAGGTGTTCAGTAAACACATAACCTTCTCAGAAATGCTTCTCAATACCTGAAGAAATGACCATGGTAATTATTCTAGTTGGAGAAACCAACGGAAAGAATTATTGTTCTTCCAGCTCATCCATGTACATGAGTCTTTTTGTATGCACTAATCTTTCTAGTCTCTCCAGTATTTTTGGTTGAAACTTGCTCAATCCTATTTTAGGTCGTTCAAATTACCAGTCTTCAAATGGTGGGTATTAAACAGGAATGAAAAGTCAACTCCCATAGAATTCTGGTATTTAATTTGTGCAGTCCAAGTTTCTTTAGAGCACATTTGGGTCTCTTGTCATCATCATAACAAATAGTGAAAGAACAAGAATGTAGACAAGTGTGAAGGGGGAAATGACATGATAGACATGATTATCCACTTTGAAAAATCCAACCTTTTCTTCTTCTAGCTCCCTCTTTTGCCACCAACAATTGTTTCTGAACAATCATTCAGCAATATATCATGCTCACTGGCATTCAGCAGTGGGGTTTAATCCATACACTCGTATTGTTCCACTGCAATGATGGTGGCTTCTATTGAGATATTATGTCTGGATGTGGAAAAAATGGACACAATGAAACCTATGGCTGAACAGAATCCAGTACTACCACCAGGAACTGGAACAAATGCCAGTTCTGGGTGTCAGAGAACCATTAGCAAGTTTAAAACTAGTGAAAGAAAGCACGAAGGAACTGCCAGTGAGTATAAACATTTCACCGGTAATTATAATGTTCATAATGGCAATTTAGTACATAGTGAAAGTATCATCAAGGTCAGTAAGTCTAAAGAAATCACTGATAGTAATCATGATTATAATGAAAATACCAGTAAACATGTTAGGGATGAACATATCAATGATACAGTTAAGAAGGCTGGGAATTGTGCTCCCACTAGGGACAAGGGCACGTCACACTACCCTTTGAGTATGTGTCACACATTTTACCCCCATAATTAAAAAGGCAGTTTACTCCAGCCAAGCATTGAGGATGATGAAACCACCATACCTGAATAAGAAGGTGAGGTTTGATCTAGTGAATCAGAATTGGGCAAAAAGGAAGGGTTAAGACGGCAAACACCGTACAAGGGTTATCGTGAGGATTAACATGGGAGACATACCAAAATGGTGTGATGGATGAAATATACAGGTTTCAAGAGGATATGGCCAACAGACAACTTTAGGCTCATACTTGTAAATAACTCTACTTTAATTTCAAGATACAAACCAGCGCAAATTGAGCTGAGATTTTAGTAACAAAAGCTTCAAGTATTGCAAACAAACTTTAACACAATTAATATTGCATAGCATTGTTCATTATCACCGAGCCCTATCTACAGAGTTCATCACTGAGCCCTATCTACAGAGTTCTTCTCTGAATAATAGACTCAACTATGTTGGCATTGCTCACACCACATTTGGTTGGATTTCCTTCCCCAAGATATTTCCTTCCCCAAGTTATTTCCTTCTAGCCAACAACCATGCCATCTGCGAACAGTATAGGTATATACACCTCCTGGATTGATCCAGATACAATCTGTCAGTTGATTTCACATGTGTTGACTATCATGAACCACACAGCTGGTGGTCAACTTACAACTCTTGTTGATGAAATGAAATTATGAACTTTCTGCAGGCCAGCCAACAAGCAACAACAACTCAACACAGCCCAGTTTCAACTGCTTCTCTTCTAGAAATGGTGCTTTAACACAATGATAAAAAGTAAAGATATCTGACTATACCTGTCAGAAGCAAATAAGAATAGATGTGGAAGAAGTATTAAGTTGTGGTAAAAACACGAACAGGGCACGGTGTACAGAATACACATGAAAGATGGTAAGAGTTGCGTCTAGATGCGACCAAAAATCTTTTTATCCACCGTGTTCCTCGGTTTCATCAGCGATTGCGGTTCACCGTGTTTCGTACGAAACTTACTAGTGAACTCGAAGAAAAAGATGCTGCCAATGATATGCCGGCGCTCAACGTACGGAGTGCAAAGACGGGAGAGCAAATCACGACTAATTTTCTCTAATGAAAACTTGAGACTTGCAGCTGATGAAGAACCCTCATTAAGACGTGATCTGAAAATCGAAGCTTTATCAGTGCATCTCTGACAAATAGCTCACAGCTCGGCATCTTATTAGAACTCACGGTAAACAATTCACAGAGTATTCGCACTGCTAACGACGGACTACTAGCGTAGCAACTCAGAAGGTCGACCTATCAATAATGACGACGACGATGACAAATAATAATGCTTTGCCCATAGATGATTCATCCCTGAAAGAGATCTCTCGCGGGATGGTGAGTTCGAAAAGAATAGTTGGAATTGACAATCAAACATGGTACTCATGTTCGATTTGATTTTTTCGCATCGTGGTGAAAGCAATGCATTTGAAATAAATTTCTTCTTCCATCTTTCTTATGTTGTAAGCTATATTCCTTCATTTCGAATTCGTAGATCTTTTCCGAACTGGCAATAACAGACAATAAGGAAGGAACACTCGCTAAAATAGGGAAATCAAATCCGTGGCACCTCCAAGCTATGAAACTCATCACAGGATCCAAGAAACGAGCTCATCTTCCACTTCAAACCCTTCTCAAGGAAGATCTCGACGGCCTTGATCTAGACTGCGAACTTGATGTGAAGGGTATTACTGAAGGAGGGCACTTTCTGGATACGCAAGGTAAGACTCAGAAACTGAAAAACAAACTACACCTCTCTCGTTTTGATAGGATCAACATCATCAGCAAGCACGAGCCTCACATTTCGTATAACTCTCTTTCTCTCTCTCTCTCTCTCTCTCTCTCAGGATATATTGCGCACAATGACGAATTCGTCGTGATCTCTTTTCGTTGCACTACAACTATCTCTGATTGGTTGACTAACCTCAACCTGACCACATCGGCATGGGAGTTGGAAGACATCGAACAAGGATTCAGCGGATATTTCAGTGGCTGTAGTGACCTTTGTTGCCAAGGAGATAATTACAAACCCAGAGTTCACACAGGAATGTACAATAACTTTTTAGCCGTTCTACCTGAGGTCAAGCATCATGTCGATCCATTCTTGACTGAGGACGAAAAACCACGTAAAATATATATTGTTGGACATTCTTTGGGGGCTGGCATTGCGAATATTATGGCAACATACTTTTTGTTGGAGTACAACTGGACGGTTTTGCCCCATACGCTCGTATCGGTGACAGCAGGAAGTCCCCGTTCCATCTGCAAATCCATGAAAGCTGTAACTGATGAAAAAAGAAAAGAATTCGGCGAAAAAGTGCGTTTTTATCGCATCGTCAAAGGGAAAGATGCCGTGACCAGTGTTCCTCCCAAAATGCTAGGCTTCGAGCACATTGTAGATCCCATAATGATAGAGGATGATGGACGTATATTGATGCTCCAAAATGGAGAAAGTTTCAAAAATAGTTTTACGGAACTCTTAGATTCAACGAAGCAGAACGATTTCAAGTTTGGAGTTGACGCGAGTAGCGGTGACGAGAGTGAACAAAAGTCTGTTGATGAACAATTGCAGCAACGCAGAGCACCCTCTGGTGAGGACGACGAAGACGAGGACGACGACGAAGAAGAAGATGCACAATATAATCGCTTCGTCACAAAAGTTCCCAAGGCTTTTCGAGACCACATGCCGGACTTCTATTTGAAACCGATTTTCAATGCTCAGGGCATCAAAAATGGACCAAAATCCGACAAGACGGAATCAGTCATTCAACCTATAGAAGATGCACAGATGACTGTAAGAACAAAAAAGATTCAGAAGCAATGGGTCCCGAAAATGTTTCGCAAAAGTAAGAGTAGAAAAACCATAGAAATGGTCTCGCCTACCTACTTCTAAACAAATTTCCTTCACAGCATGATACAGTGTGTCTCGATATTTAATACACGAATACCTACACGTACTGTATCACAGTAACATAGAAATTAGATCAAAACTAGAATTACAAGTGATCGGGAAGGCGAATGCGCTATTCTAGACTTGATTTTTAGTGGAATATTTTATCTGTGAAACACGGAGATCATTGTTTATAGATCGCACGCAATGATTATTCTGAATGATCAATACAGTATTGCTGTCGTCAGCGAAAGTTTCCAGTAAGCGTAGAATCTGTTCGAATTATCGAATTCCAAAATGTTTCATCATTCTGTTTCAACGATGATATTTTTGACCTTGTCACTCATAGATGACAACGTCGCGGTTAGTTGCAATGTCATATCGTTCCCTCTTCCGATTCGATTTATTTCCCATTCGATGTAGTTCCTTATGAGAGTGTAGAGTTCATTGTAACCCTCCTGCGTGATAGACTCGATGAGAGCACAGAGCTTACTGGCTTCTTTTTCGTGGATCGTGAATGCATCGTTGAGTTTTTCCTCGTTACGGGATAGTTTTTCGACGGTAGAAGCCGGAATTGTCTTTCCTTTGCCCTCCATGCCATTGGCTTGGTTTCGGAGTTTTTCTACCTTGCGCTCATAATGAAGACGGTCAGAAGCTAATTTCCGAACACGTTTAAGTCCTGAGTCAACACGGCAGGTGATGGTTTCTAGCCATTGAGCTACAAACTGGACGACTTGTGTTTGATATTCCATGTCGTTGACAACTGCTTCGGCTGCTCCAAAGCGATATAGACCACGTAAACTAATAATACGAGCACCACTTCGTTTCCGATAGTCTTTCGCGACTTCTGAAACCGAAATAGGGAAAGGTTCCAACTCATTAAGCGCTTTCTCTGTGTTTACGAAAGACATTGTCGGGGATGATGGCGATGGAAACGTAGGCGATTGTTGAGATAATTGCTGCAGTCTTTCGGTAGCCTTGTCATCCAACTCACAACCGACTTCTTCTTGAATAGGAGTTTGTTGTGACAAAAGCGCCAATTGCTCGGCAATCTCGAACCGAGCTTCTTCGACATCTCGTGTGCGCTTTTGGTAGGTTTTCAGCACTCCGATCAAAGTTCGCAATTTTTTCTTCAACTGTTCATATTCGGATGTCAGAGGAACGAGATCGGGACTGCGATTCTTGGTAATAGAATAAGGCGATATCGCAACGACTTCAATGGCGTTGTTCAATCGTTCTTCGATCTTCTGGATGTTGGCAGAAGTCTCGCGCATTCCGCTATTGCTGAGTCGCTTTTTTTCTTTTATCATATTTGTCTGGTTGTAGTCGTCAATATCACTTGGATCCACTACAACGCACAGCGGATCGGCTCTATTCATAGCTTTTGGAGACATGGTGTCGTGATTTTTTTCCGAGATTTCTGTTTGAGGCCAGTTCGACGGTGTATATCAAGTTTTCTTCGCGGATCTGAAAATTCTATCAGTTGAAAACCGGTGATCCATTCGATGCAATCGCAATCTTTGACAAGTTCTGAGCAATAATGATACCTTACCGTACGGTACGGCAATTCCTACTATCGTGCTGGTGAAACAAGTTTGAGCATGTTTTTCAAAAACATACAACGAGATATCATCACACATAATACCGGTAAACTCGCAATAATTTTGTTACCGGTTTTGTTTTTTGGTGTTAGCAACCGACAAAAAATCCGAGTTAGTCGGCCAAGTGGGAATAAACGAATTCCCTCCACGATTTGATTAGTCGATTGAGTCAGTCAGAAAATACCGTAAGTCGATGAGCCGAATGGAATTTTCTTTTTACACACATCTTGGAGTTTTTCCGCGATCGTCATCCATACGGGTACGAACGGTAGAACCTCCTTGAGGGCCAGGGGAGGAGGTACTCGTAAGATTACGGTACGGTATATGAAATACCTCATCTGGAAATACCTAGAGTAAGATTACATACTTCAAACTTGTAATAGCAGGCCGTAACTGTATCACAACTAGTGATATTTCACAAATCGAGACTCTATCACTACCGGACAGCCCTCTCTGGTGTGGTCGATTTTGAAAGTCGGGAAACCATTTTCTCCTGAACGAATTGATCAACTTCGTCGGCGTTACCATCTGCACGTCAACTGTACATACGCTTAAATGACAAACCTAAATCATTTGCGTGCTTCGTTATTCAGATATCGTCCGCACTGTTTTATACTTCGTCAAGCTCATAACAACTTCAGTGGTGCAAGATATAGAAGGATAGGCATTCCAACTTATGCAGCTCCATTTTCTTCTGATGCAGATTCGAGTGGCGGTGGAAACGTAGTGGATGACAACAAAAGGCCTTCGCCCGATACCAAGGCAACAACGCACCACAATCTGTCTCGGCTACTCCAAATGAGCAAAAGCGAGTGGCCCTCTCATTGGTTTGGCGGGCGTCGACATTAGTCGTCACATCCTCTGTAACGTTGTTGCTTTCCATAATGCAATCTGGAACAGTGATCGATTACACCATTGCGACTGGAGGCGACGATGGGGCGTCTCCACTAGTATTGGCCGTCGGGGCTTTTCGGTTTGTCGGCCTTGGCAGGTGGAGGTGTGTACTTGCGAACTGTATGGTTGGCAAAGCAGGAATTCTATCGTGGCGAGGATTAAACAACAACTGTACGCGTCAAAAAAAAAAAAAAAATTTTTTCTTCGACAAGAATCGTCCTTACTTGGATAAGCAGACGACCGGGGATTTATTAATCCGATTAACTTCCGATGCTCAGCTCTTGCAGGGTGCACTGACGACACAAGCCGTCGCAGGGTTACGAGCTACCGTCATGTCAATCGGTGCAGGAGCGATGCTTCTATACACTTCTCCGTTACTGGCAATGGTTTCATGTGCAACCCTACCGCCCGTGTTTATACTGACCCGACATTTTTCACGGCGGCTCAAGAAAGAGCAAGAAAAAGTGCAAGAATTGCTTGGTGAGGCGACATCACTGGCCGAGCAAGCCCTGAGCCACCCGACAACTGTGAAGCAGTGTGCAGCTGAATCCTTCGAGACGATTCGGTATCGAAACAGTGTTGCCGATGCGCATGCCATGGCCGTATCGACAGCCCATATGCAAGGCCAGTTGGAAATGAGCGCTCACATTGCAGCAAATGCAGCAATTTTGGGGGTCCTTGGGTTGGGCGGAACTATGGTTTTGGAGAATACTATCACAGCAGGCGATCTTACGGGATTTGTTATGTACTCGTTGTTACTATCAGGAAATCTCTCTAGCTTAACGAGTATTTACGGTGACATGGCCCGTGCGATGGCAGCTTCAACTCGTGTCTTCGAGCTGATTGACCGCCCACCAGAGATTGTTTCCGCCAAAGGTTATGGATGAAGAACGTGCACTCCTATCATCTAAGAATGATCCACTTGCACCGATCGAATTTTCGTCTATTGGAAATTTGGTCTTAGAGCATGGAGATATTTCCGGCGTCGGCGTCGGCGGAAAAGCCGTTATCGCAAATTACGATCTTGATCCTAACTTTGGAGCAGCATCGATTCAAAATAAGAATCTTTCGTTCCGATTATCCAAGTCGGCCAGACGTTCCTGTGCTCGACGATTTGAGTTTGACTGTTTCCCTCGGGACTGTCGTGGCCTTGGTAGGTGCCTCGGTAGTGGGAAATCAACGATCGGAAGCCTATTGACAAGATTGTATGACGCCGGAATAGCCAACGCGGTGATAACTCGTCGGCAATCGATAAAAATCAATGGGAGGCCCATTGGTGACTATGATCCACCAAGATCTCCGGCAGATGATAAGCGTTGTATCGCAAGATCCGGTCTTATTTCGCGGGAACAATCAGAGATAATATTCGATATGGGTTTGGAATCAGGCTTCGGAAGAGGCTATCATAGAGGCCGCACGGCAGGCATACGTTCTCGACTTCGCAGAAAGCTTCCCTGATGGATTTAAGTACTCTAGTTGGACCTCGGGGAATGCACACTCAGTGGCGGTCAGCGTCAGCGGATAGCCATTGCACGAAAACACTTGCGAACTGCAATGCTTCAATTTACATTTTGGACGAGGTAGTGCTGCATACACGTTATTTTACGTCCAAGCTTTAAAATACGGCGGCTTTTGTGTTGTGTCGAAGCTTTTGTGACTTGATATCTGTGGATGATCAAGATGAATTCCGGTGGAAAACCTCATATAACTTTTCTTCTTGAAATTTCAAAAAAACCGATTCGGGTTCATGCTTGATTGTCCCAAAGGCGACTAGTGCGCTTGACGCTCGAAGTGAACATTTTGTTCAGTCTGCTCTGCAAAAGATATTTCTGGAGCATAGCGGCAAAACTATCATCTCGATAGCTCATCGTCTGAGTACAATTCGACACGCAGACATCCATCGCCGTGTTGAAAAATGGGTCCATTGTGCAAACGGGAACATTCGACGATCTGAGTTCCAAAGAGGGTCCTTTTTTCGAGATTTTGATGAAAACACAACTCGTCGGCGACGTCAGTGACAGTGATTAGTTTGAACAATCAAATCCAGTGTATCTATTATGTTAGTTTTTCTAAGAGTGTTACTAGAATTAAAGACCGACGGCTTTACTAGATCCGCGAAATGTGCCTTTTCTTCCTAAGACGGCCAACTCGGAATCCACCACCCTGTGCCAAGATCTTCTTTTCTGGATCGGCTAACGTGCTCAACAACAATTGGGGATACTCGATTCCTTCAACGCCATCCGGAAGGTTTACCAATCCAAGTTCTTTGGCGACGGACAAGAAAGCCCCCCCCCCAAAAATTTCCATCTCTGCGTTTTGACATTGAATCCATCGTGACCGCCGACGCCTGAGGTACAAAGCATATACATCGTTTACTGTTCACCGTTGTTCCAGTTACGGTATCGATTGTTATCGTTTTCTGTTTTAATACAGTTGCCAATTGTTTCTGCCAATGCTCTCCATGAACCCGGATTGTACGTAAGATCCGCGCCGATGATGAAGGATGCACGTTCGCTGTAATCCATGGCATCCAGAAATCCCCACTGAAGTGGTTGAGCTTGTATGGTTGGTAAACCCGTCTCCGGTCCCTCAGGCGATAACGCGGGATAACAGTTGTGCCGTATATTGGAATCTGCTAACTGTAATACTCGAGGGTTGCCATCGGTAGCGACAACGGATTTCGCTCCCAAACGATGTGCAGCGATGCTGCAGAGCCCGTTCCGCACCCCAATTCAATAAACATCTTGGTTTCTCCAAAAGATGTTGTCCCTGCCATCGTCGTTTGTCGACCCCCTCCTTCTTTTTTGTCGTTGTCGTCTTTGTAGTTTCATCTATCATAACATCCAAAGTCGAGATTCAGTAGCAAACCGAGTTCAAACTGTCATGCCAGTGTTATCCACTGCCGCCCGTTTTTTTGCTCAAACAACAATTGTTCCTGGGCCAGGGGTCGCAGGAAGTTTGCTGTTGTTGTTGGACATCTTCGTGTCTTGGCTTGTAGATCTTGGCTCTCGTTGGTGACACACGTTCTTGATACCTGGGTAATCGCACAATCCGTTCCGGTAGTTCCCATGCACACCGAGCTGTATGCTCCTGGAACGGCCAATTCGCCCATCAGGGCACCATTTTGGGGGAGGGGGGGGGCATATGCTTTCGGTAGACGTTGTCGGGGGGGGGGGGGTCGCGGCCGTTTGTTGTCGCCGTCGTCGCTAGTGCGAACGATGAAGTCGTTGACCGAAATGCATCAGCGAGAAAGGCCTGTCGATCAATGATCCCATTGCTGTCGATATCTCCGGCCGAATGAAATTGTGACGACAAACCGTGGCTAAACATAAATGCGGGACGAGATTAGGAGGAAGATGAATAT
>CM074783.1:21408339-21614108 GCA_037355745.1 Pseudo-nitzschia multiseries
GTTTCAATTGTTGTTACCATTGCAGCGATTGTTGTTGTTGTTGTTGTGGTTGTTGTTGTTGTTGTTATTATTATTCCTGTTTTGGGAGGAACTAGCTTGGTGGTTGTTTTGCTTACTCTTTTTATTCAGCTTGTTTTGGTATCTCTCTATCCTTGCTATGACTATTTGTTGAAGGGTATCTTCATATGGGGAGTGATGTTCTACATAGGAGTCCTCCCATTCCGCCGGCACTCATCTTTGAAGTCTTTGTTGTTGATCAAAGGGTTTTCTGCTGGGTGTCCAGGGAGTAGTGGAAGGATTGCATGGTCGTCGAAGGTAACCATGGAGACAAACTGGTGTACAGTCTTGTTGGTGGTCTTTTTGATGTTGTTGAGGGAGGAATCTTGTGTGGCCTCGATATGCATCTCCATTGTTGTTGAACTTGTAACTGATGAAGGCATCGATTGAGATAGCAAAGTTTGCCACCATTTGATTATTCTGTGCCCTTACAAATTCGTCCCACCAGTTTCGATCAGCATAGTCTCGAAGGAGATCAGAGAATTTCTCATCTACTAGCTTGGGTCCTTGTGTTAAGGAGAGTGTCTTCTTTGCATGCAAAAATTGGTTGATGGTGTAAAGCACCTGAAAAAGCAGTAATGAGTGGCACCTTGACCTTGACAGTGTCCAAGATGCCGCATTGTCTATTGTGGTGTGTTTGTATTCTATCTTTTCAAGGGACTCTGGGTCAAAGTCAAACTTGAAGGGGATGACAGAGTAGCTTGTCATTGCTGGACAATCCATCAGGAGCATTGGTTGTTATTCAAGTGAAAGGTAGGCCAAAGCAGTTGTTTGACTGTTAACAGTGCCGTATGCCTCTAAGGGAGTAATACAAGAACTTACAGATATGTATGTATGTGCTAGAAAAGAATTAAATTAAAGATTATGGGAGTGTCCATTGAACTGACAGGAACAAGTTCTTGCACATGTAAAACTAAGATATATATTTCATGTGCTCTTCAATATAAAAATGATTGGCACGCATCATTTTGACTGGCATCAGAATTTGGAGAAGTTCTGGTTTTAAATGAACAATCCTGGGAATTCACTTGTATGGAGGGGAATACAAGTACAAGGTACTGGGTCAATCTCACACTTTTTTAGGTGCATTTGTACACTTTTGCATACACTTTTCAAATACAACAATACCCACTAAAGGTATGATCATACCTACAACTCGAACCTGTCGCCTCATGTGTTCAGCCACTAACCCATCCACCACCCCAACTTCCAAGAACGACAAACCTAGCATATTAACGAGCCAACTTGGTTGGGGTCGTGCTTGCTCTGGTGAACACAGTACTGGGACAGGGGTAGGGGGTTGGGGGGCTATTAATAGTAGGGCACTGCGCTCCGCGCCAGGGATGCCAATTGATACTCCACTCCGTGGCGGAGATCATACATTCTATAGTGACATACATACTAAATGTAGGATAGTACTTCTACCTAATTTTCAAAAGTGTAGGGATTTACCTTTTAAAAGTGTAAAGTTGACCCCGGTCCTGAGTACAGCAACAGAGGCCGTGTTGCTCAGGTCTCACTCCTCTCAAAAATTGTGAATTGGGAACCCTGGATTAATTAACATTCCAATCATTACTCTACGCTGTAGAGTAATGATTGGAATGTTTCTATCTCCACCAATCATACTGGTCCGAAGGCATCTTAACGGAGCGCCACTTTCGGCGATCCCTGCCTTTCACAAGTAATATTAATCCAGGGGTCCCAATTCACAATTTTTGAGAGGAGTGAGACCTGAGCGACACGGTCTCTGTTGCTGTACTCAGGACCGGGGTCAACTTTACACTTTTAAAATCCCTACACTTTTGAAAATTAGATAGAAGTACTATCCTACATTTAGTATGTATGTCACTATAGAATGTATGATCTCCGCCACGGAGTGGAGTATCAATTGGCATCCCTGGCGCGGAGCGCAGTGCCCTACTATTAATAGCCCCCCAACCCCCTACCCCTGTCCCAGTACTGTGTTCACCAGCGGTACTGTGAGAGTGCACAATTGATGTAGCGAACCGGATGAAAGTAACGGGAGTGCCACGTGGAACGTGATCCCGGACGCAGTACAGACCGGGGAACACCCTTGAGTATGCAAAAGATCTCACTGTATTACCAACATGGGTACGGTAGTACGATAGTCAAAAATTGCTCACTATAAGCAGCAATCGACTGTGAGCAGCAATCAAAAATTACAGGCAAGCACTAACAAGCCTGTAAAGGATTCCTCCAGCAGAATCCAAGCCTACAGCTCACTCTTTTTGCTCCTAAAGCAATTAGTAGTAGAATAAGTAAACTGCCCACCACGCCTGCCCGCAGAAATGGCTTAACTGCCAAGCTGTGCGCCAGTGTGTGGGCAAAGCAACACGGGACCGGACTCACCAGCCTGCAAAAACAATCCACAGGCTGGAGCTTCCCGAATCCCCCTGTAGCATTGCTTAACCCACCAACATACCCATGAACTACAAGCATTTCACATCCAGTACTACAAGTAGGTAGGACTACTGAGGCTATCACGAATGTAGTAGGTGATAGTATATATACAACCCAAAATACAGAGTACAAAAAACGTGTAGAACTTACGCACCGGTACTAGGACACATTATGCGCGCGCAAACATTCAGTGAGAGATGATTCCCATCAGCGAGGAGGTAAAATGGGTGATTCCCGATATAGTCTGGGTAGGGACCCAGATTTTTGTATTTCAGGAATGAAAATCACCCTACCCAGATTCTGGCAGGCCAGTGTGCAAAGTCTCATTTTTGGAATAAGGAATCCTTCATGCGGACTATTTCAATGGCCAAATTTGTCCACTTGATACTACGATTAAAAAATTGCAAATTGTCGTCTTGATACGATTAAAAATGTGGGTTAAATGTGGAAATTTTCAGCGACTGCGAGTTTGGCTTTGAGCGACTCAACTGATACTCAACTGACAACAACATAATATTTGTCGATTGATTGACCATGTCACTTGAGTTGCTTGTTTCCTTGTATCTTTTACAAGATGATGAGGATGGCAATGCTGACGCGGACACGGCCAAAGAAAGGCGCCAAAGAGATCATAGGAGAACACCAAGAATAGCCCTTCAATAACATTCAGAATCTCCCCTTTCTTTATCTATTCCAGTCAGGTAATGACCAGGCTCTTCTCAACTGCTGTGGTGCCGGCCACAAGGTCTTTTGCAATCTCCTAGGCATGTTTCAACCAGTATTTGATGCGTACACCATCAACAAAAACACGGGATGCATTCAAAAGCAGAAGGTCAACATGAATGGAGTATGGAGTGGAAGAAAGCGTGAGGCAAACGCAACTTGCTGTCTTGGTCTAGTACTTCATTGGTTTAGAACACAAAGATCTGTTGCAAGATCTATGTCTATGGCGTTTGGACTCACCTCCTCTGCCGTGTACAAATGGTTGAAGTTCTCCAGGAAGGATCTCTTGTTCATATTGCAGAAGCATCCAAATGCAATGGTTACAGCCCCAACAGAAGAAGAAGTGGAGGAATACATTGTCGTGATTGGTGCCAAATACCCAAGACTGCAACAACGTTGAGTCTGGGCCGCTGCAGATAGACTCAAAGTCAAAATTCAGCATTCTTCGGATTAGTTGGTTGAGAGTTACTTTTACAACAGTTGGGTCAGTGACACTTATGTCAACAGTGCCTTTGTTTTTGCGCCCAATGGGAGAATCCGTATTTGCAATTACAGCTGCCCTGGTTCCTGGCATGACAGCACAATTGTCGATCATGGTGTTTATGATAAAATAGAAGAAGTATTCATTAAGTTCCTAGCAATGGTTTGCATTGACTCTGCATTTAGGGTTGCCACCGGGAGACTTCACTGCCTTGTGCAAAGTTCTCAGATAGATCCGGATACCCCAGAGGCTATTCTGTTGAACAGAGAAGCAACATCCCTTCAGCAGTTGTCAGAGTGGGGAATGCGTATGATCCAGGGGCAGTTTCCGTGATTGAAAGACAAGCTCCTATTGGAGGCATTTGGAGATCAGAAGGTCACAATGAACCTGGTGATTCTTCTGTACAATTACCAAACAAGTACCATTGGCCACAACCAGATTCTGAATGTTTTTATGCATCGAACGGATGGATACTTCTCTTACGCCAACAAGCCAATGGAGGACACCACCAGCATGTTTGAGTAGCTGAGCGTTGAGCCGTTGAGCCAGTGCTTAATAGCCGTTGGGTGTTTGGATGGACTTGGATATTTGGACTTAAGGTTCGATTCGAAAACTGGACTTAGGGTTTGATGTCCAAATTTTGCTTTGAGTGGTTGAGTAGATTATTGAGTAGATTGTTTAAATCCAAATCCACCATGGCCAATCGGTCGGTCGATTGGTTGATTGCAAAGTGAAAAGTGTAGTAGATAAAGATTAGTAAAGATTAATAATCGACCAATTAGAGATTTGGACATAGCTTTTGCTGTTGCTAACTTTATGAATCATGAGCTGAATTATGAGCTTAGAGCTTGCTGGAAGGATACGAGTAGGAGTTTATACGAGTACTTTTGATCAATCCGGAGTACTTTCGATCGATCCGGAGTACTTTTGCTTTTGGTGTTCGGGTTCGTGAAAACCGCACAACTCCTTAAGAGGGGTTCAACACAGCGCCAGACGGGGTTACCAATCCCACCAGTTCTTTCATACATGGAAATGGGAATCGACGTGGGAATCATTGATTCCCATTGATTTGATTCCGATCAATTTCAGACTTTCATGTACTAGTACCAACTTCATCACCAACTTCACTATTTTGCATGATTTATTACTAGTAGTTACTAGTAATTCATTATTTCATTTTCTTTCCAAGTTGCAAAGCTCATTATGTCTTTCTTGGAAAACCAAAAGCAACATGGTGATTTCCAAACAACAAGTACAGATTATTCAGGCTCTTCAAGCCAAAATCTACCAACAACAGATTCTTTGGGCTTCGTGACGTTATCAAGCCCAATGAATCTACCAACAACAGATTGTTGCATGAACCAATCCAATCGATTTGAACCCATCTACTACCCCCCCCCCCCCCCCCCCCCCCTCAAGAGAAGTGGATGGTAATGATTCATGGTTATTTTAGGATTCTGATTCCGATTCTGAAACTAATTCGAAGGATGAAGTCCTACCAAATGTGCAACTGCCTCTTGCCATTAAACAGGAAACAAAGCCTCAAGTGGAATTGCTGGCTTGGGGGGAATCTTCAGCTTCATTTTCGGAATTGGAAATTTGTTGTACAAATAAGGAGGCAGCGTCAACGATGGCAGGCTTCAAGGATTCCTAACATGGCCTGTCGTTCTTCTCTCTCAAGCCAGGATTGCTCTCCCGTTTGTTCCCTCTCAAGCTTGGAGTTCTCTCTCAAGAAATCAAGGATCTCCTGGCCGTTGACTTTGGGGCTCTTGTACTGTCTCTTGGTGGCTCCTGCAGTTGAGGAAGAAGAGGACCGCAAGCGCATACGCTGGGGTACTGCTGGGGATGGTTGTACATGCACGAATGTGTTCAACTGTCCGTTTGCAATCCCGGCAACCTTGTTTTTGTTTGCAGTTGCTTGTTGGGAAGGCTGGCGTAGCGGTGGTTGAATTGGTTGGGTTGACTGGGTTGGCTAGGTGAATTGGGTTGGCTGGGTTGGCTGAGTTGGCTGGGTGGGTTGGGTGGGCTGGGTTGGCTGGGTTGGTTGGGTCGGCTGGGTTGGCTGGGTTGGTTCCTTTGCTTGCAAAGGTTGATAGAGTGGGATTGGAGGAAGAAGAATGCCATTGTCCTCGTCCTCGTCCTCGTCCTCACTACTACTTATGCCATTGTTATTGATGTATCCTCCTTCCATATCAAACTCCTCTTCTCCATCACCAATTTCCACCTTTTCATAAATCAAACGCCTGATTTTCTTTGCCAACTTCACCTCCTCGGGGCAATTTGGATCAGCGGTAGGCATTGGTTTCTGGTAAAGGTTCATGTATTTCCTACAGAGACTGGGAACCGTTCTGTCAGTGTCAGGGAAGTTGTCTCTATGGATTTGGGCGACTTCTTGTTCCCATTGCTTGAGACCAATGGGAAGAATTGATCTGACGATGTGCAGTAATTCAATGAGTTATGTATTGGCTATTGGTGCCATACTAGTAGTAGTGGTTGCTGATGATGTGCTCACTGATGATGTTACGATATAAAGATTATGTCCAGAGCTGAATATGTACTATCTCCTCCCTCATCGTTGTCACATAGCAACACCAGCAGATACAGCAATATTATACAAAGGGGGGGTAGTATTATTTGATTGAAATATTTTGTCGTGTATCAGCAGCCAAAATTGGCAATCCGTTGGATCCGTTGGATGCGTGACTTGTCTGTTGGGTGAGTATAAGGGAATGAAATTTTCCTCAGTCCGGAACTCCATGCTGGATTTCAAGCAAATATGGGTAGGGACCCAGATACCGGTCAACGCGAGCGTACGTCGACCGGTTTCTGGGTCAAAATGGTACAGAATTAAATCTGGGCCCCTACCCACCCAGACTATTTTGGGAATCACCCAATACCAACATAGAGATCGTTTTGGTTCATATCATGACAAAAATTGTCCATTAGTCACATGTAACATCAAATCGCTAATACCGTTGATCCGATTGATCCACTGATCAATCCATAATTGAGGCACAAAGCCCGCTGGGATGTGCGTCAAAGAAACTTCCAAGTCAGATCACCACTGCAAATAACACGGCAAAATACAGACACAAAAAATAATTTTTGGTTCATATCATGACAGAAATTGTCCATCGGTTACACGTAACATCTAATCGCCAATACATAAGAGATTTATCCAATTGATCGATCTGGATCCTACACTTTGGTACATCATAAAAACTTGAACTTCAAAACACCTGCTGTTAGCAACAAAAGGGAGGGATGCCCTATCCAACAGCAACACACTCCACTCCACTCAATAATCCACCAATCAATTGATCAACCGATGACAATGACCATGCTCTACAAAGCTGGTAATTTCCTCCCGCCCTCTCGTGAGGACACATCTTCTTAATCAGCTGGGTCATGGTACACCCTCCTCCATATCACCTCTTGATCTTGGCAATGGCTGTGTTCCTATGATTTCCCCAGTCTAGAAGCCTCTCCATACATCTCCAAAGAACCTTCACTTGGCCTTGCTCCACAGCATTAAACTCCCTCGCTGGCATCCTCCCTCCAATGCCATTCTGATACTCATCCCATCACAAGGCTTGGATGGTTTGTGGTCTATCATGCAGGGCTGTCGGCCTTTCTACCACAGGAGCGCCTTGCTGGGGATTTACAGATGAGCTTGTGCCTGTTTGTTGTGCTGGGGCCATTGCCATGCCACGAATGTTCTGAGTAAGGATCTTAATCTGTCATTTAAGCTCAGGAAGCTCTGAGATCTGATGGTTCCTCATCTCTGCTACATTGGTTTGAGTAGTGGATAGCTTGACATAGATAGCATTTCTCCACTGCTGTCTCCCTCTACCAAAGGCACCACCACCATCTCCTTTTTCTCCATCAGGGATTTCATCCAGCCACACAATTCCATCAATTTTGAAAGCAATCACTTCCACTCTACAAATAGGATTCACCCCCATAGAAAGTCTCCCTTCCAGCAACTAATACCTTTGTAGAATCTGTTGCTTCAGTCCAAGGGGACACTAGTCTGCGACAGCAAGGTCAAAGCAATCCCAAAGCAAGGCCTTTGCTAGGATAGCAGCAACATCATCCCCAAAGTCTCTGTAAATTGCAGGAGCCACTGAAGCACAGAGACATTCATCAGTCAATCCACTGCCATCCTTCTCCTTGTACAAACAAATGCCTCTGTGACAAAGCTTGCTACCAGCATTGATATCCGGTCAATTTAATTGGACATTCAAGTACCAATCTTACATACTCTTAGTCTTCCATCTAGTCCTGTAGTTAACATCATCTCAAATAGTGCCTCCTCTCCTAGCCATACTTGTAGTCCACATCTTAACTGAATGAGCTCCTAGCCTTTGCTGCCTTCAAAGGGCCCAAAACTGATCCCCTTCAATGATAGCCTTAAGAGCCTTTTTGTACACCAATTTGCACCTGTCTGCTTCCTTGTTCTGGGCTTTCAGTGGAGACCTGGAGTCAGTACCCCCCTCAGCAAACAGCTGCTGACTCAACTCGCGCATGCCAGTACCAAGCCATGCCTCCAGGTAGATAGAAAGCCCAATGAGTATGCAGTACCTGTGATCCATTGATCCCACGAGCAGTTGCAATTAGAAGTCCCCCTCCTTGTGGATATTCTTTGACCACCTCATCTGAATTGTAAGGTAGCTAGAGCATGTTGTACTCATCTGCAAGTTTGCCTTCTTCATGTGTGAGTTGCCATTCCCTCTTGCAATCAAGTGCAGCTGGACTTGCAGCATTGCAATGCGTCTGAGGCTGGGGAGGCTGTGTCCAACAGCAGTGAGCTCAAGAAGCATCTGAGCAAACTCTTCATGGGTAAAAGCCCTATCAGCAGACATTTTGATGCCAAGCTGTTGCGTCTCCTTCTTTGCCACAGCTTTGATCAGTCAATTGATGTTGATAGATCTAGTAGGATTGCCCATGTTTTCAGTATCACTCCAAGCTGCAGTGTTTGGCATGAAATATGATATTGCTGTTTTCCAGTATCTCATTGTGCTTGATCTTCCACTAACTGGATTGTCATCTGTACCAGGATCCTCCATCCCACACACCTTCAAGCACATTCATTTGTAGATATCATCAGAGGTAATCACAACAAGCTCTTCCTGAGTGAACACCTGGCCAGTAGCATATTCATGCCCAGCAATGAAGGCCATCAACTTCAGGAAGATCTGTGGTATCTTAAGAGCTGGCTGGGGGGGGCATCATTATTGGAATAAGGAATCTAAGAAATAAGTATTAAAGTAAGCGAGCACATGCGTACTAAAACACGTTTTAAGTAAGCAAGCACATGCGGATGTGATTCCAAAGAAAAATCTGGGTAGGACAACTACCGGTATCTGGGTCGAAAAAGACAAAAACCTTTGATCTGGGAACTCTTAGTACCCAGAATCATTTCGGGAATCACCCATTTCTAGTGCCTAAGTAGAATCAGCATTCCCGAAAACAAGCTTTTTCTGTGTCAAAATGTACACCTGCGAAAGTAGTAGATACCGAAGTAAACTTGTACCAGATACGGTATTGGTTTTCGGGAATGAAAACCAACAGACACAGAATGTGCGCTCAAAATACTTCCGAACTTTCCCTCCATATAAGCTCACGTTGAATCTGAAGTAAATTAATTACAAGATTAAAGATTATTGTTTTACCGAAGCTTCCTTCTTCGGCAATAATTACCCGGTACAGAACCTTGCTGTACTCGTACCGGTACGCGTACGTACCATAACTCTTCGATGAAACAGGTGGAAAAATCGAAGGTTCGAAGTCGGTATGGTACCTACTTGTATGCGTCTTGTTAACGTACGAACGGGCTTATGGGAAGTGACATCGATTGGAACAGATCACAGTGGTAACTAGTTTCGTATGATTCTGCATCAGAACCAGACAGCTACATTTACAACACAAGTATAGACCAGAATAGCGTTTTCTTCAAACAATACCCTCGAGGTGATCATGGATGAGAATGGTATCGTCAAACGCGGGACGGGGAATGGAGCAACTTCGTCGATGACATCCAAGCCGCCGTATCGTATGGAATACGACAAGTACAGGCAGGACCAGTTGAATACTGGTGTAGTAAGTGCTTTGATTGGTGGTTTTAGCTTGACAAACTCGTGGGAACTCGAACGTGATGGAGGATTGATCGGCAATGTCACCTACGTGTTTGCAATTGCTGCCGTTCACGCCTGTACCTGCTCTGCTCTGACAAGCGCAGTCCTCTACCGAAGCCTGACTTGCAGCGACCCAGAAAAGGCTGTTCTGTGGATGGAAAAGCACACCTTTTTGGCCTACTTGCCACACGGCAAGTTTGCCCTTGGAGTCTTTTTTTATTTGGCATCGGTCGTCCTAGTTGCGTGGAAAGAATTGATGGATCAATCCGAAGCGCAGATGACGGCATTGGCGATTGGCTTGATCAGCTGTTGTACAGCGGTCGGAACATGGATATACGTGGCTGTCGAGTCTCCGAATAAGATTGTTTTGTAATCGATTGTAACTTTAACACTATGCGGCCGATTTGCGATACATCCAATTGTTCGAAGAGAAACCTTGACGGGGAAGGACGCAACGATAACTTTCCACCCTGCCAATTATTTCAATTCCAGAAATAATGAAAACTCGAGTGATCTGCAAGGTGCTTTCGTCGCTCACTTCTGATTCAAATTTTTTGTAGAAGTATTCAAATACAACAGAAAAACTTAGTCGGAAAAATATCACCGAATCCAGTTTTAGACAAATGGAAATAGTAATTCACCAGCCAAATAATTGAAACGATGAGAGGGAAAAGGGCCTTGGCACCTTTTCTCCCTGAATACCGCAGGTAACCATAAAGTGGTGAAGTAAAATGCTGTTCATTATGTATATAAGAACTTCATTAGAAGATGGATCTAGACATTCCGTGTCAACGCATTCAGATTCTTCTTCATCTAGCTACATGATTATAATTCAGTATTCGCTGTTGAAATCTACCCTGCTAGAAAAACTGCGTCGTAACAGTAATAAAACAAAGAGAGTAATAATAATAAGAGATTATTTATACTAAGTCAGAGATCAGTCAGACCTCGGTCTGTAGGATTGTGCGCAGTTTAACGGTTAACGGCAATTTCCTCTGACTTGGTCGAATAACCACTTTCAGCAATTCTAACCAATCAAATTCAACCATGTCAGAAATTCCAACCAATCAAATTCAATCATTTCAGAAATTCCAACCAATGAGATGAACACATACTAATAGGAAAGCGAACACATGAAAGCGAACATGTGACACGAACATAGAACAAGTCTTTGGCGCCGGCGGCACCAACCCACAAAAACATCAGAAGGCTAAGCCGAACCAACAAACACAGCAAACACATACACTTTGATTCCGACAAACAAAGAACGAAACGAAACATAAAGACACAAAAAACGTCAAAAACGACGAAAACGATGAAAACGTCGAAGCAACCGAAACAAGGACAAAACAGCCAAAACACTTGCAATTTCCACAAAATAACACCACTATCCTCAACAAAACACCCCCCTCGGTCTCCAGCAAGCAAAATGTCTTACACAAGTGGAATATTTGCCAGAGCAGCACGGCAAGTCCAGCATGACGACAATGATGGTATTCCAATGAATACTCAACTTGCCTACGGTCGAAAAGGGGAGGAATTCCTTCAGTATTGCACCAGCGTATTTTCTTCCTTTGGTTACTCTACTCAAATAGTGACTGAAGAAAAAGTCTTTGGCTTCCTCTTCTATCAGGCCTACCGGACGCGAAGGACAAGAGGCCGGCGTACGAAGGGGCAATCACGAACACAAATTTTCGACCCCGTCGACTACCACTCCGTGATGGCCAAATACAACAACACCAATCATGCCAGCGCTTCTTGCGAGTCAATGCTGGAGACAGAGACAGACCCTGTAGGTTATGATACAGTGAATCAGTACTTTTGTTCCATCCTCAAAATATTGCGACATCAGAGAAGTCAGAATGCCAACACTCTTACAAAGGAACACCGTCAAAGTGACAGGGTTACACAGTTGCTCCGCGTTGTCCAAGTAAGAAAGAAACAGATCAAGCTGATTCGACACGACGAGAAAATCGATCACGCGTTGTCCCCCTACATGACCGTGTCAAGCATCAAGCAAATCGAGGCCTTCTTGTTCTACAAGCATTGTACCAAACACAACTACCACATTGCTGCCTTGAGGGACCGTTTCTGTTTCCTTATGACCCATTGTGGTGTTCTCCGGGGGGAGTCCTTGTTCAAATGCACGTTGTCGGATCTGTGCAGCATCATCAAAGCTGACGAAGGCGTACACTCCTGCCTGATCTTTATCATGCAAATCATTACAGGGAAAACAAACGGTCAGCGAACTTTGTACGGTCGTGTCATCAGGCACCGCAATGTCAACATGTGTCCCATTGGCGCTTTGGGCTTCTACTTAATGGCGCGATTCCATGCAACCGGAGAACTTGGGTGGTACGACTTTGCAGAGAACGCGTCATGGTTCGAAGTCAAATTACTCACCGATTGTAATCACTCGCAGAACCACCGTCCGATAACAGACCAAGCGTATGCAAAAACGATGCGGAAAGCATGCACGGCGTTGGGCGTCGCATCGAAGCATTTTGTTCACTTTGGCCGTGGATCAGGTGCAATTGCGTTGGAGATGCAAGAAGTGGATCCCCAATACATCAAGATGATCGGAAATTGGAGCCTTGATGTCCGACAAGATCGGTACTCCTCAAAACTCCCACTGAAGGCGATGCAGGTCTTGGCTGGACATGCACAAGAGAAAGGCAGCTTCTTCTTACCCCCTGGTACCATCGACCCACCTCCAGAGCTCCGTCGTCAAGTATTCCCGTTCCTTGACAAGGCAATGGACACGATTGCGAATCGCGCCACCCCCGACAAGCCGACTGCTCAAGCATTCTTTGAGCTTCTCTTGAATTTGCAATGTGTCGTACTGCAGGATGCCGCGGTCTTGATACACAACGGGAGACCGAATTGCCTCTTCTCCTTGCCTGTTTTCAACTTGGAATTGTTCCATGCTTATCAAGCACAAGTCATCGAAAAGGTTATGGGAGCAGGACTCAACAAGGAGAGAGGAGGCAGTACTACCGCAATCCAACGAAGTATGGACGTGGCACTTCCGGGGTTTCGTGACCGACTTCACAATATTCATACGGAAGTCCATAATGTTTCAAAGGATGTTACACGGATAGACGATAAGGTTAGCAAATTTGAACAGAAACAAGATGCCATCAACAGACAAATACACCATTACCTGCAGCACATGGCGGCCTTTCATCTCCCAACAGAAGCAGACGGAACAACAACAACCGCCGGGGCACAAGGTACTAACCTTATTCCCCAAAAAACCTTGATTCGTCAGCATTCCGCGGTGTCGTCGATGTGGAAGGAGTGGTTCGGACTTGAGGACTTCAAAGAAGATGACTTCCCTGGAGAGATTGAAGAGCTTGAAAAGACATTCGGCAATCGTTGGAGGAAGCATTATAGCGCGGCCGAGCAGAAGTAGTTCTCGCGACTCAAGTCTATTATAGAGTTCATCAAGGATAGAGTTCATTCTGGCGAATCCTTAGAGGTACTTCTGGAGGAAGGTGATGCCTTAATAAAGGCAAAGACCACGCTGACGTCACTCCACAACCATGTCCGGAAGGTTAAGTCGTTTCGACTTGTTATTCCAGCATCCCAATCCCAATCGATAATCGATCCCGCTTTGCGAACGGTTTGATAGATCGACTTGTAGATTGTTGATTGGACAGATTGTTGATTGGACTCGATCAATCAATTCAATTGGAGAGAGGGGGAGCCGATTCGATTGGAGAGAGGGAGAGCCGATTCAATTGGAGACTCGATCGATTCGATTGGAGAGGAGGACTTGATCGATTCGATTGGAGAGGGGGAGGAGGAGAGCCGATTCGATTGGAGAGGACTCGATTGATTGGAGAGGAGGCGAGTCAATTGGAGAGGAGACTCGATCGATTGGAGAGGACTCAATTGATTGGAGAGGAGGCGAGTCAATTGGAGAGGACTCGATCGATTGGAGAGGACTCAATTGATTGGAGAGGAGACTCGATCAATTGGAGAGGAGACGCGATCAATTGGAGAGGGGGAGGAGAGCCGCGGATTGGAGAGGAGAGTCGATTGTTGATTGGAGAGGGGGAGAGTCGCGGATTGGAGAGGAGAGTCAATTGTTGATTGCTGGAGAGGGGGAGAGCCGCGGATTGGAGAGGAGGAGGAGAGTTGATTGTTAATTGGAGAGAAGAGCGAGTCGATTGGAGAGGAGAGTCGATTGTTGATTGCTGGAGAGGGGGAGAGCCGCGGATTGGAGAGGAGAGTCAATTGTTGATTGCTGGAGAGGGGGAGAGCCGCGGATTGGAGAGGAGGAGGAGAGTTGATTGTTAATTGGAGAGAAGAGCGAGTCGATTGTTGATTCTGGAGACAAATCCCATGGTCGATTCGATTCCAAGATTGTTTTGCTTAGCATCAGTTTAGGATGAACAATCCCATGGTCGATTCGTTTCCAAGATGATTCCGCTTAGCCAAGTTTGTTAGCAGAGCCAAAAAAGATGCAGAGTTTAGTTCCAAATTTGAAATTATGAGCTCTTTGTTGCAAAAGTAGAAATTATGAAGTGGAATCACTTGTTATCTAGTAATATCGCGTGTACGTAGTAGAATCACGTGCAAATTGCAAGAAATTAGAATTTCTTCCTTTTGCAAATCACTCCAACCAATCTCAACCGATCGTGGAAATCGTTCCCATTTCCTTGAGTATTGAACAACGCAATAATTTGCGATAATGTTTTGGGATTCACCTCGGCCGGTGAGTTAAAAACTAAAGTGGAGAACTAAAGTGGAGAACTAAAGTGGAGAACACTCTTCCCTTTCGAGTTCGGGTTTCGTCCGTTGGATAGAAGAGGTGCGGTACTAGTCTACTAAAATAAGTGGTGTCCAGTACAAAACCTACGCTGACTTGAGTAAAATGAAATAAGTAGTGTCTCGCAGTACTAAAATAAGAGTCCAGTACTAAACCTACGCTGACTTCTGTAAAATAACTCGTGTTATTAATTCGGTACAGTATTAATAAGTCAGTTATTATATACTCAAGTCAAAAATTGCGCGCGCGCAAGTCAGTCAGGGAGTCTGACTTGGAGTCGATTCTGGTAAAAATAATAATAATAAGTCGCGTCAACGTCTTCGACAGGTTAATTACTTGCGTCGAATCGGCATATTACTCATCCATGTGTGATTTCATGTGAATCACCGTGTACTTCACCGCGTTAATATTTGCTGCTTTAGCACCATGTTATTCACCCTGTTATTATTATTTTGCGATATCACATGTAAATATTAACTGGCCATCGTTGTGTTATTTGCCACGATATCCTTATAAGGGGATAACACATGTTAAAATCTCCGGATTTGTCTTTTTGTGTTATTTGAAATAACACGAATAATTATCATGTAGAATTAGTACTAGAATGTACGTGTTTTAGGGCATGATAGTGTTTTAAAGTGTTAATTCTTTGAAGAGTGAGCTGATGGGGAGAATCCGGTAAATAGGCAATCCACATGAAAGCGTCAACGATTATTCACTCAGGTTAATAATCTTACGAATAAGGTTATTGCCTTCATGACTCTTCGTGCGTATGCCCGCTTGTACGTGAATACATACTTACACGGTGAATTCTTTTCAGTCCCCTTCAGTCGTAAATCCAATCGTTAAGCGTTTGGATCTTATGACTTAATCTATTATTCATTGTGGGTCATTGTCGTGTGTTGAATACCAAACTGTATCCAGTCTACTATCAGAGGCCCTATCAAAAATGGGGCAGCATTTTGCCATTCATTTTGGCTGGTTTCAAGACTTTTTCCCTGAATCTTGCCGGATGATATATTGTTATCAATGGATCAAGTTATCCATTTATTCCATGATCGAACTTAAAATCAACTTGTCTTTTTTGATCGAACAATTGATCAAACATTCCATCAAATGATTGATTTGATCTAATGTTCCGGTGCAAACAATTGACCAAAACCTTATTTCGAACTTACCACATGCATCGAGAACAATGTTCCCGGAAAACAGCTCCACTCATAAGCTTGGTAAACAAATCAGCAATATTTGTTGAACCTGGTTCTTTTGCAATTCTGATTATTCCTGCTGCAATAGATTCCCTTGCCTTGTGGTATGCGATGCTGTTGTGCTTTTTCTTGCATGGGCTTTCTGGTTGTGTTACATTTGTGACAACCGAATCATTATCACAATACACATTTGTATTAAATTCCTTTCGTGTCCAGAAGTACCAAAACTACACGACGGTAGTTATTCTATTTGTACAAATCAATGAGTCCCGTATCAACCAAAGTAATCAATTCCCACGGCATATCGATTCCCACGGAGCACCAATTCCCATCGCGCATCAACGGTGAGCAATCTCTGTTTTCTAGTATTGCCCTTATTCTTCGATGAGCAAACTTTGATTTCGTAAAGTATCACACGAGCTACGGGAGCAATTCCTGATCATAATGATAAACATATCATAGGATCTTCCTAACGGAACAAGAGAAGAAAACCGTTGGTGTGTGCTTCTCACACAATATATATATACATACAGATATATACGGTCAACGACCAATGCATGTACGGAAATAATCAGCGAGTAATCTCATCACTACGCAACAGCAGTTGTAACGTATTTCACCTCAATAAAAGAGATATCTTGCGTTTTGGCAAGATTTCACTTTATCTTATACTTTTAACATTCAACTGATTTATATCCCAGAATTCACACTAGTTGCTACCAACTAACTGTAATCTACATTACTAAGGTCTGTCTTGCTGTATCTGAACAAGTTCACAGTAAGAAGAGATCTGGCGTTTCCATAGTCTTGCCTGTAGTCCGATTATCTGTTGTCGAAAGTATCCAATCACAATTGCCATGCGTTGAGTACAATCATTTGTCTACTAACACACTAACACAGCGGGGCTGTTCTTCAGAAGCCTTTGAATCAGACTCTCAGCAGACCGAATTCAGAAGGAAAATAAAAGATTAACAGTCGCAAGCTCCAAGGTGGCTTGCACACAAAGAACAGGAAAGAAAGTGAACACAATCTCTACGCTGGCATATGCCAATTGCAAATCGTCTACAGAGCAGTTTCCTTTCACCACGCAATTCCTCTGACATATCGGAATCATCTAGATCGAACATGCCTGCCAATCCCTTCGGTGGTGGGAACAATGCTGGAGATGGCGGCACCGCAACCGAAATCAGCCTTCCTAGTTTTGATGACCATATGAAGTTGATACTCGTATCCATATTCCGTGTCACAAAGGAAGCAAATAGCTATCTGTGTGAAGCTCTCCTAGAAGGAGGATTACGCGAATGGCCGATTTTCCTCGATGCACTCCTCGAACATGATTTTGCCCGCGAGCTTACCTACATGGATACTGGTAGCGGACTACCAACCCAACTTCACTGATCCATCCAAAGGACCATAGAAGCACTCACGCGGATTTCACAAATGACTTGCGCAAGAGCGAAAAGAATTGGAGGGATGTAACGTCATATACGTACGACAGTTTCAGTGCCTTCCGTATGGCACGTTCACTGCGTCTTCAGAACGAATCTATCTTGAATCCTCCAGCTCCTCCTCCAGGAACAAATAAGAACAAGTCCCCTCAACAAGTGAAGTACGAATCTTGGTGCCAAAAATCACGTGATGAAAAGTCGTTCACACCCCTCACGAATGACCCAAGATTCGAACATTGGCTCGTGGGTTTCAAGGCTAAACTCGAGGCATACGACATTGACACCGAAACATTCCTCGATGAAACTTGGCCTCCTGCTGCACTACAAGGCTATACACGTGACCTTTTTGTCAAACAGTGTGCCTTCTTCTGGGTTCTTATGTTGGAAGTCTTCAAAAGCGACCTATCCGCGTCATGCGTCCACAGCCATTCCCTCACACGCAATGGACGTCAAGCATATTATGATTTTGTGAACTTGCATAGTGAATCAAAAGCCAAGGTTTATGACAACTCGACTCAATTGCAAGCGTTACTTAAGTTGAATCTCAACAACTGGAAGGAATCCAAGGTGAAGTTTATCATGCATTGGTTTGAAGAGTTGAACCACCTCAATAAGCTTCGTCCTCCCAACAAGCCCCTTGAGTACCATACTGCAAAATCAGCATTATGTCAAGCCTGCTGTTCCAGCTTTCAACTAAGTGAACAGTTTGCTAAAGTCAAAGATCCAGGCAGCCTGAATAGTACCGTTACGGATGTAGTCGCTGAAGCCGCTGCTATCCATAAACTCAAGATCACGCTCCTACTCAAAGCGACTCGCCTCAACTCTCAGTCCACAATGTCTGCTTGAAGTCCACAGTGCGTGCACATGTACACGACTTCTCCTCAGGACAAGGGCACAACCCTGACGACTATGCTCTCCCTATTGAATTCGAAGGTGACTACCAAGACTATGCGGTATTCAAGGCTGGACGTTCACCTGACCCTACCACACACTTGCCTACTGGAATATGGAAGGCCCTATCACGTCAAGACATGAAGAATTGGCTGAACTTTTCCCCCAAAGGCAAGAAAATAGTAGTCGCATCGTTGCAATCCGAATTACTCCCAGATGGTCAGCCGGACCCCAATGCCGTTAAACCCATCACCCGGAAGGCATATACACATGAACATTCTGTCACATTCCTTGAAGGTGACACCTCGAACGGTGATAACCATACCACTGCCTCAGAAGACCTCCATCCGGCTGTGGAAAATGACCGTAGAGGCATCTTCCATGCGTCACTTGGTGTATACAAGTCTCAGACTTCCTCTCTCAAGGATCAACAACCCCTCAAGTCTTCCGTGTTGCCTGCTCATCCCGCAAGATTCCTTTCTGAGAATCCCGACATTCGATATAAAAGGGACGATGATACTCTGGTACCTGTGGGAAAATCCTCCTATTCAGTCAATTTTCACCAATGGTATAACCCTGAAGATGACTTAACCTTCCAACACGATAATCAAGTACCTTCATACACCTATTGTGCTCATAAAGCTACTGTCTCCAACCCCGGATTTGCTATGGTTGACCGTGGTGCCAATGGTTGTATCATCGGTAATGATGCATGTCTTATCTCCAAGGATATTCCGCCCCGGTATGTCAATGTCACCGGCATCAACAATCACCAAGTGCAGAATATTCCCATTGCAACATGTGGAGCATATTCTGTCTCCATTAGAGGTCCCATTATCCTCATTTTCAACAAATGTGCGTACACGGGACGACACCCCTCTATTCTGTCTTCCGGCCAGATGGAAGCATACTTCTCTACTGTCGATGACACATCCATCAAAGCAGGTGGTGGGCAAGTAATCACCACCTCCGATGGATATGCACTGCCCCTCAGCATTCGCCATGGTTTGCCATACCTCGCCATGCAAAAATATACCACTGATGAATTCGACACACTCCCACATGTTATCATGACATCGGATAAACACTGGGACCCATCCGTTCTCGATACCATGATCAGTGCTAAGGATGAAACCTTCCTTCAGAAATATCCACCTCAGTCATAGTAGCTTCCCTACCCCGAATACGGCGAATACGGAAATCCACGTTGTCTTGAAGGCTTGGATATCTCTGTATCTCCTGGTTCGTCCACGGTTATGTCCCTCAGTTTGTACTCCAGTCATTGTACTTGATCACCCTTTCTCCCTATCAATGATCATGGAATCAACGACCGCTCCTTCTGGCTTACATCTACCGATTATGTTCATCAGGAACGCCTCGCACGATGTATTCCACCTCCAATCTCTGATACGGTCATTGCTTTTCCCACGGATTGTACTGTTGATGATACCCCACGTATCGCAACTACACCTCGTGAACGATATCCCAACGAACATGATTACTTATCTCTGAAGCCCTTCTTTTGTTGGGTTTCCATAGATCGCATCAAAGCTACTTTTGAAAATTCAACGCAATATGGATCCTTAGCGGTTAGCCCCGATGGTAACCTCTTCAAACGTTTTCATTCCCCCCAACTGGCAATGAATGTTCAACGGTTCAATGATGACGTCTTGTCTGATGTCGTTTACTCCGACGTCCCAGCGATTGATGGCGGTTCTAAACTTGCTCAGATTTTCTTTGGTCAAAAATCTCATATCATACATGTTGAAGAGATGCGCACCACTTGTGATTTTCTATCATGTTTTCAGAATTTCGTTCGAAAATGGGGCAGACCTCTTCGCCTCTTATGTGATCATGGAAACTACCAATCTAGCAAGAGGGTCATTGATTATCTCAAGATGTTATGGATTGGACTTTGGCAGAGTGAACCCTATCACCAACACCAACACCAAAATCAATTTGAACAACGTTATCAAACGTTTAAGCGTATTGTCAATCGCGTCATGGACCGCACGGGCACACCACCACATCTATGGTTGTTGTGCATGACATACGTCGCTGGACTCCTCAATGTTATTTCTGATCCTACTCTGTTGGACAAACAACCGGTCTTCATTGCCACCGGTACCCTTGGTGATATAAGCGCGTATACCAGTTTCTTTTGGTTTGAACCTGTTTATTTTAAAACCAATGACTCCCCTTTTGGTATCCAGTCTACCGAACGCCTCGGTCATTTCGTAGGCATTGCCGAACATGTGGGCAATCGACTATGTTCCCGAATCTGGGATCCAGTCACCAACAAATTGCTTGACTGTTCTGGTGTACGCTCTGCTCTTACACCTGAGTCATGCAACAAACGAGCTGGCCTCTTTACCGACGATGGCTTCATCAAATGGCGTAAGGCCAAGGATTTGGTACCTTGATTGTATGTAACCGGTGACGCCCCTACACTCACAAAACATGGGGAGCATACCACTACGGATGCTCTGACTGAGCAACCCAAACCACAGGACGTCCCAACTACTCCTCATCTTGGCAAATCCACTGTGAACTCCGACACCGAGCAACGCCTCGACACTTCTGTGGCACATGAAGGTCACACGACACCGGTACCTATCGAGCAACAGGCTGCGGCACCTCCTATTCAGATACCCGGCAATAGTCAAACTTCTGCATCTGGTAATCAGGTTATTATCAAACCACCCGCCCACCCCTTGTTACCAAGCTTTCTCTATAAGAAGGTTGATGACAGCCCAAGCTGGTCCCCTTCTCCACTCCCTAACAACTATGGGGAGAGTTTTGATGGTCCTCCTATGACACACATCTTTAGCAAGACATCCGATGGCATTCTCCTTACTGAAGATGATTTTGATCCACCGGAGCTCGCATACTTTGATGTTAGTGACGTCACAACTCCACACATCAACCCTGCTACTCCTACCGTAGACCCATCACAGGTAGTTGTCACCAATGAAGAAGGGAATGCACAATTTGATGATAATGGTAACCCGCTTACCATCCCAACGATCCCAATTGACGATCTACAAGGATGATCTTTCCTTGTACCCAACCCAGATGGTACTCAAAAGCGTCTTACCATCGTCAATGTAGAAGACAGTCTTGAACGCAATAAGGACTTCATCAAATTCAAGTGCAAGCACTCTGATGACAAACTCGATGATATCATTGCATACAATGATGTCATGAATTACATCCACCATGATTTGACCCAAGCAGATGGAAAACTTTGGTTGTTTTGCCAAATTCTAGGACACCAAGGCCCATTGGATAACAAACACCCTCAATACAAAGGCTCCAAGTATAACCTTTGGATTGAATGGGAAAATATGGAACGGACATATGAACCATTAGCCAGCATTGCGACTGATGACCCTGTTACCGTTGCCAAATATGGGAAAGACAACAACATGCTTGACCTCCCAGGTTGGAAATGTCTCAAACGAATCACCAACCTAGCACGACGAACCAAGAAACTTGATCGACTCGTGCATCAAGCCAAACTTCGATCTTTCCGTACCACCCCACAGTACCAATATGGATTCAAGGTACCTTGTAACCACGAAGAAGCCCTCCAATTTGATCAAGCCAACGGAAACCACAAATGGGAAGACGCCACCACTCTTGAAATGGAACAGCTCAAGGAATACAATACCTTTATCGACAAAGGAATGTACAAGGCAAGCTCCATCCCAAATGGGTTTCAACAGATCAAGGTACACATGATATATGCTGTCAAACATGATGGTAGGCATAAGGCTCGTCTTGTTGCGAATGGCAATCTCACTGAAGCCCCCGTACACAGTGTGTATGCCGGTGTCGTATCACTTCGCGGTCTACGTATGTGTCTGTTCCTAGCTGAACTGAACAGCCTGGAAGCATGGGATACCGATATAGGAAATGCTTACCTCAAAGCAGTGACCTGCAAGAAAGTCTGTATCAAGGCAGGTCCAGAATTTGGATCACTAGAAGGTCACCTATTGATCATCTACAAGGCTCTATAGGGACTCAGATCATTGGGCAAGTGCTTTGGTGATGTACTAGCAGCTTGCCTCATTTAACTCGGTTTCGAAAGATCCCGCGCCGAGCCGGAAATCTTTCTCAAGCCTGGAATGAACAAGCATGGGGAACGTGTATATGAACTCATATGCACATTTGTCAATGATCTATGTCTTTGCTATTAAATTCCTTTCGTGACCAGAAGTACCAAAGCTACCAAAGGGTAGATTTCCTATGCGCATGAATCAATGAGTCCCGTATCCATCTAAGTAATCGATTCCCACGGCATATCGATTCCCACGGCGCATCGATTCCCATCGCGCATAAACGGTGAGCAATCCCTGTCTTACGATATTGCCATTGTTCTTCAGTGAGCAAACTCTGATTTCATAAAATATCACACGAGCTACGGGAGCAATTCCTGACCTTAATGATAAACATTTCATGGAGTCTTCCTAACGGAACAAGAGAAGAAAACCGTTGGCATGTGATTCTCACACAATACATATACATGCATACAAATATATATGGTCAACGACTAATACATGTACGGAAATAATCAGCGAGTAATCTCAGCACTACGCAACAGCAGTTGCAACGTATTCATCTCAATAAAAGAGATATCTTGCATTTCGGCAAGATTTCACTTTATCTCATACTTTTAACATTCAACTGATTTATATCCCAAAATTCACACTAGTTGCTACCAACTACCTGTAATCTACATACTAAGGTCTGTCTCGCTGCAATCTGAATAAGTCACAGCAAGAGGAGATCTGGCGTTTCCCTAGTCTCGCCTGTAGTCCGATTATCCGTTGCCGAAAGTATCCAAACACAATTGTCATGCGTAGAGTACAATCGTTCGTCTACTAACACACTAACACAGCGTTGCTGTTCGTCAGAAGTCCTTGAATCAGACTCTCAACGAATCGGATTCAGAAGGAAAATAATAGATTAACAGTCGCAGGCTCTAAGAAGGCTTGCACACAAGAAGGAACAGGAACGGAATTGAACATAATCCCTACGCTGGCATATGCACGTCGCACATCGCACAAGAAGCAGTTCCCATTCTCAGTTACCACGCACTTCTTTCCAAGGCTCCGAACCACCACAGATGCCGAACATACCGGTAATGCCCGTCAATGCACTCGGAGGCGAAGAGAAGAATGACACCGAAGTCACCACTATCGAACGCTTTCCCAGCTTCGATGCTGATATGAGAAAGATACTCATATCATTACTCAACGTAACAAGTGAGATTACTAGCAAGTTGTGCCTAGCTCTCAAAGAAGGCGGATTATGCGAGTGGAAGTCGTTCCTCGACGCACTTATCGAACCGGATTTTGCACGCGAACTTACCTATATGGAGCAAGGATTGGCAACGCATATCCCTCGATCCATCCAAAGGAGCATAGAAGCACTTGCGGATTTCGCTATCGACCTACAAGAAGAAGGTGTCGACCTAGGAGAAGACGAGAAGGACTGGAAAGATGTAAAGTCATATACATACAGGGAATTCCAGGCATTCCGCGGAGAGCGTGCCCAACGCTTACGTAACGAATCTGTTCTGAACCCACCACCTCCTCCGGCGGGAAGTAACAAAAAGTCCCCTCAGCAGGTAAAGTACAAATCATGGTGCCAAAAAGCACGAGATGAAAAGTCCTTTACACCCCTCACGAATGACTCGAGATTCGAACACTGGCTCGTCGGTTTCAAAGCTAAACTCGAGGCATACGACATCGATACAGAGACATTCCTCGATGAAACTTGGCCTCCAGCCACGCTTGTGGGTTACACCCGTGATCTCTACGTCAAACAATGTGCCTTCTTCTGGGTACTAATGTTGGAAGTCTTCAAGAGTGACCTTTCTGCATCATGTGTACACAGTCATTCTACCACTCGTGATGGACGCAAGGCCTACTTTGACTTTGTAAACCTTCATAGCCAATCAAAAGCAAAGGTATACGACAACTCGACCCAGCTACAAGCGTTGCTCAAGTTGAACCTCAACAATTGGAAGGAATCCAAAGTGAAATTCATCACACATTGGTTTGATGAATTGAATCACCTCAACAAGCTCCGTCCTCCCAACAAGCCCCTCGAGTACCACACTGTAAAATCAGCATTGTGTCAGGCATGCTATTCCAGCTTCCAGCTAAGCGAACAGTTTGCCAAAGTCAAGGATCCAGGTGGGACAAATAGCACCGTAACGGATGCAGTTGCCGAAGCCGCTGCTATCCACGATCTTAAAATCACGCTTTTACTCGAAGCAACTCGACTTGATTCCCAGTCTGCGATGTCTGCTCCTCGGTCGACCGTACGTGCACACGTTCATGATTTCTCTTCTGACTCGACCCAAAACCATGATGACTATGCTCTCCCCATCGAATTTGAAGGAGACTATCAAGATTATGCTGTGTTCAAGGCTGGACGTACCCCTGACCCTACCACAAGGTTGCCTACAAACATATGGAAGGCCTTGTCACGTCAGGACATGAAGAGTTGGCTCAGTTTTTCTCCGGAAGGCAAGAAAATCGTGGTTGCCTCATTGCGACACGACTTACTTAACACTAACCAACCTGACCCCAACAGTGTCAAACCCATTACCCGAAAGGCATACCAACATGAACACTCGGTATCTTTTCAAGAAGACGATACTTCAACCAAGGATGAGCATGCCAATTCCGCAGCAGACCTACATCCTGCTGTAGAGAATGATCGTAGAGGCGTTTTCCATGCATCTCTAGGTGTATACAAATCCACGACCTCCTCGTCTAAGGACCAGCGACCTCTCAAGTCTTCCGTGTCACCCGCGCATCCAGCTCGATTCCTTTCCGAAAACCCTGACATTCAGTACAAAAAGGACGGTGACACCCAAATACCTGTCGGAACACCATCATATTCCGCCAATTTTCACCAGTGGTATACTCCCGAGGATGATCTCACCTTTCCTAATGATGGTCCCGTAACATCATACACATACCGTATACACAAAACTACGGTTACTAGCCCTGGTTTTGCCATGGTCGATCGCAGCGCAAATGGCTGCATCATCGGTAATGATGCATGTCTCATCTCCAAGGATATTCCACCACGATATGTTAACGTCACCGGCATTAACAATCATCAGGTACAAAACATTCCCATTGCTACATGCGGAGCATATTCCATGTCGAACAGAGGCCCCGTCATTCTTATTTTCAATGAATGTGCCTATACAGGACGACATCCTTCTATATTGTCATCCGGCCAGATGGAAGCATATTTTTCCACTGTAGACGACACGTCCATCAAAGCAGGCGGAGGACAGGTCATCACCACCTCCGATGGCTATGCACTGCCTCTTAGCATACGGCACGGCTTACCATACCTTGCGATGCGAAAGTATACGACTGTCGAATTTGACACGCTACCACATGTTATCATGACGTCCGATAAACATTGGGACCCATCTGTTCTCGATACCACGATCAGTGCAAAGGATGAACAATTTCTCCAGAAATATCCTCCCCAACCACAGCAACTCCCTTATGCCGATTACGACGAATATGGGAACCCACGCTGCCTTGAAGGATTCGATATATCTGTTTCTCCCGGGTCCTCCACGGTCACATCCCTCAGCTCGTATTCCAGCCATTCCACCCGATCTCCCTTTCTTCCAATTGATGATCATAAGAACAACGATCGCTCCTTTTGGCTTACTTCCACTGACTACGCTCATCAAGAACGTCTCGCATGCTGCGCGCCAACCGCAGTCTCTGGAACAGTCACTGCGTTTCCGACAGATTGTACAGCCAGTGACACTACACGCATTGCAGCTACGCCCCGCGAAAGATACCCCAACGAACATGACTACTTATCCCTCAAACCTTTCTTTTGTTGGGTTTCCACCGATTGCATCAAAGCTACTTTTGAAAACTCAACCCAATACGGTTCGTTAGCGGTTAGCCCTGATGGTAACATTTTCAAACGGTTTCATTCCCCTCAACCGGCCATGAACGTTCGCCCCTTCAATGACGATGTTATGTCCGATGCAGTCTATTCCGATGTCCCAGCAATTGATGGTGGATCCAAGATTGCTCAGATCTTCTTTGGCCGCAAATCGCATATTATTCACGTTGAAGAAATGCGTACCACCGGCGATTTCCTACCCTGCTTTCAGAACTTTGTTCGAAAATGGGGCAGGCCCATCCGCCTCCTTTGCGACCACGGTAACTATCAATCAAGTAAGAAAGTCATGGATTACCTAAAAATGTTATGGGTTGGACTCTGGCAAAGTGAACCGTACCATCAACACCAGAATCAATTCGAACGACGATACCAAACGTTCAAACGCATTGTCAATCGCGTCATGGATCGTACCGGCACACCGCCACACATGTGGTTACTGTGCATGACATACGTCGCGGGTCTCCTCAATGTTGTCTCTGACCCTACGCTGTCCGATAAACAACCGATCTTCATTGCCACGGGTACAATTGGCGACATCAGCGCACACACCAGTTTCTTCTGGTTTGAACCTGTGTATTTCAAGAACAATGACTCTCCTTTCGGTACCAAATCTACCGAACGCCTCGGTCATTTCGTCGGCATTGCCGAACATGTTGGCAATGGACTCTGCTTTCGAATCTGGGATCCAGTTACCAACAAGTTACTAGACCGGTCCGGTGTTCGATCTGCTCTTACACCTGAGTCACGTAACAAACGCGCGGGCTTATTTACTGATGATGGTTTCATCAAATGGCGTAATGCAAAGGATTCCTTACCCCATCTATACGCCACTGGAGAAGCTCCAGCTTTCAAACATGGGGAGCATACCAATCAGAATAAACTCATTGACGAGTCTACTAAACCAAACAGCTCAGTTTCCCCTAACACTCAACCAATTCTTCAACCACCCGCCCACCCCTCGTTACCGAGCTTTCTTTATACGAAGGTCAATGACAGCCCAAGCTGGTCACCTTCTCCACTCCCTAACAACTATGGGGAGAATCTTGATGGTCCTCCTACGACACACATCTTCAGCAAGACATCCGACGGCGTCCTCCTTACTGAAGATGATTTTGACCCACCGGAATTAGCATACTTTGATGTTAGTGACGTCGTAACCCCACACACAAACCCAGCTACTCCTTCCGTAGACCCATCACAGGTAGTTGTTACCGACGAAGAAGGTAACGCACAGTTTGACGATGACGGTAAACCTATTACCATTCCTACGATCCCGATTGCCGATCTACAAGGACGTTCCTTCCTTGTAACCAATCTCGATGGCACCCGGAAGCGTCTTACCATTGTCGATGTTGAAGACAGTCTGGAACGCAATAAAGACTTCATCAAGTTCAAGTGTAAACACTCCGATGACGAACTCGATGATATCATTGCATACAATGACGTCATGAATTACATACATCGTGATTCAACACAAGAAGACGGCAAACTCTGGTCGTTTCGCCGCATCCTAGGACACCAAGGTCCACTGGATAACAAGCATCCTCAATACAAAGGTTCCAAGTATAACCTCTGGATTGAATGGGAGAATATGGAACGCACATATGAACCTCTGGCCAACATTGCAGCCGACGACCCGGTCACCGTTGCAAAATATGGGAAAGACAACAACTTGCTTGATCTCCCAGGTTGGAAACGTCTCAGAAGAATCACCAACCTAGCCCGACGAACCAAGAAACTTGATCGACTCGTGCACCAAGCCAAACTACGTTCCTTCCGTACCACTCCGCAGTATCAATATGGATTCAAAGTTCCTCGTAGCCACGAAGAAGCCCTCCGATTTGATCAAGCCAACGGAAACACCAAATGGGAAGATGCCACCACTCTGGAAATGGCACAACTCAATGAATACAATACATTCATTGATAAAGGCGTATACAAGACAAGCTCCATTCCCACGGGATTCCAACAGATCAAGGTACACATGATATACGCTGTCAAACACGACGGAAGACACAAGGCTCGCCTCGTTGCTAACGGTAATCTCACTGAGGCCCCTATCCACAGTGTTTACGCAGGCGTCGTATCTCTTCGCGGTCTACGTATGTGCCTATTCCTAGCTGAACTCAACGATCTAGAAGCATGGGGCACCGACATAGGTAACGCCTACTTAGAAGCAGTCACCTGCGAGAAAGTATGCATCAAGGCAGGTCCCGAATTCGGATCGTTGGAGGGTCACCTGTTGGTCATTTACAAAGCCCTATATGGTCTCAGGTCTTCAGGCAAGTGCTTTGGAGACTTACTCGCGGCTTGCCTCATCGAACTCGGCTTCGAAAGATCCCGCGCAGAACCGGAAATATTCCTCAAACCCGGAACGAACAAGCATGGTGAACGGGTATATGAGCTTATATGCACATATGTCGATGACCTATGTCTCTGCATGGCAGATCCCAATTCCTTCTTGAAGATATTGCAATCGTCACCATATAACTTCAAATTGAAGGGATCCGGACCTATGAACTTTCATTTAGGATGTGGATTTGAGCGCGACGAACATGGTGTTCTGTGCATGAATCCCATAAAGTTCATCGAAAAGATGGAAGCATCTTACAAACAAATGTTCGGATGCAAACCTAACACTAGGTTCCGATCACCCATCGCGGAGAACGATCATCCTGAATTGGACTCCTCAGCCTTTCTTGAAGAAACCGGTATACAGAAATACCAAAGTATGATCGGTTCACTGCAATGGATCATCGCTATTGGCCGTTTCGATGTACAAACAGCCGTGATGACGCTCTCAAGTTTCAGAGCTCAGCCACGAGATGGGCATCTCGAACGTGCTAAACGTATCTATGGATATATCTCCAAGTTTAGACATTTTAAAATCAGATTCCGCGTGGAACCGCCCGATTTTATATTGACTAAACCCGACACCATCGACTGGTCCAACACCGTCTATGGGGAGCATTCTGAAGAGCTACCCGACGACGCTCCTGCACCGCTTGGAAAGACAGTAGTGTTAACACACTTCTATGATGCCAACCTCATGCATGATATTCTCAGTGGCAAGGCAGTTACCGGCATTCTTCATTTCGCGAACAAGACTCCCATGATGTGGTTCTCGAAGAAGCAGTCTACTACGGAAACAGCCACCTTTGGAGCTGAATTTGTTGCAGGAAGAACTTGCATCGAACAGATTGTCGATCTACGCCACTCATTCCGATACCTCGGAACACGAGTCCATGATATCTCATACTCTTGGGGTGACAACGAAAAGATGATCCAAACGTCGACCTTTCCTTACGCAAGGTTGCATAAGCGTCATAACATTCTATCGTTTCACTACGTACGGAGCATGATAGCGAGAGGTTTCATTTTAATGATGCACATCCCAGGTAAGGATAACTGTGCAGACATTCTCACCAAGCATTGGAGTCACTCAGTTGTGTATCCACTGCTCAGGCCCATCTTCCACTTCTGTGGTAATACTGGCGACCTTCTCCAGGATGATGGAAGCATCATGTAGAGCGTGATGACCCTTCACAAGGAGACATGGGGAGTATTAAATTCCTTTCGTGACCAGAAGTACCAAAGCTACCAAAGGGTAGATTTCCTATGCGCATGAATCAATGAGTCCCGTATCCATCTAAGTAATCGATTCCCACGGCATATCGATTCCCACGGCGCATCGATTCCCATCGCGCATAAACGGTGAGCAATCCCTGTCTTACGATATTGCCATTGTTCTTCGGTGAGCAAACTCTGATTTCGTAAAATATCACACGAGCTACGGGAGCAATTCCTGACCTTAATGATAAACATTTCATGGAGTCTTCCTAACGGAACAAGAGAAGAAAACCGTTGGCATGTGATTCTCACACAATACATATACATGCATACAAATATATATGGTCAACGACTAATACATGTACGGAAATAATCAGCGAGTAATCTCAGCACTACGCAACAGCAGTTGCAACGTATTCATCTCAATAAAAGAGATATCTTGCATTTCGGCAAGATTTCACTTTATCTCATACTTTTAACATTCAACTGATTTATATCCCAAAATTCACACTAGTTGCTACCAACTACCTGTAATCTACATACTAAGGTCTGTCTCGCTGCAATCTGAATAAGTCACAGCAAGAGGAGATCTGGCGTTTCCCTAGTCTCACCTGTAGTCCGATTATCCGTTGCCGAAAGTATCCAAACACAATTGTCACGCGTAGAGTACAATCGTTCGTCTACTAACACACTAACACAGCGTTGCTGTTCGTCAGAAGTCCTTGAATCAGACTCTCAACGAATCGGATTCAGAAGGAAAATAATATTTGCATGGCAGATCCCAATTCGTTCCTGGAAATCCTACAGTCAGAGCCATACAACTTCAAACTGAAGGGATCCGGACCTATGAATTTTCATCTGGGCTGTGGATTTGAGCAAGATGCACATGGTGTTCTTTGCATGAACCCCATCAAGTTCATCGAAAAGATGGAAGCATCTTATGAACAAATGTTTGGATGCAAACCTAACACTAGGTTCCAATCACCCATTGCCAAAATTGATCATCCTAAATTGGACTCCTCGGCATTTCTTGAGGAAACTGGTATCCAGAAATACCAAAGCATGATCGGTTCACTCCAATGGATCATCGCCATTGGACGATTTGATGTTCAAACAGCCGTGATGACACTCTCGCATTTTAGAGCTCAACCACGAGAGGGACACCTTGATTGTGCCAAACGTATCTACGGATATATCTCCAAGTTTAGACATTTTAAGATCAGGTTCCACGTGGAACCCCCAGATTTTATATTGACTAAACCTGACACCATTGATTGGTCCAACACCGTCTATGGGGAGCATTCTGAAGAGCTACCCGACAACGCTCCTGCACCACTTGGGAAGACAGTAGTGTTGACACACTTCTATGATGCAAATCTCATGCATGACATCCTCAGTGGGAAGGCGGTAACCGGCATACTCCACTTTGCGAACAAAACCCCTATGATGTGGTTCTTGAAGAAACAAGCTACAACGGAGACAGCCACATTCGGAGCTGAATTCGTTGCAGGAAGAACTTGCATCGAGCAAATCGTTGACCTACGTCATTCATTCCAATACCTCGGAACACAAGTCCACGATATTTCTTACTCATGGGGAGACAACAAGAAGATGATTCAGACGTTGACCTTCCCTCACGCAAGGTTGCATAAGCGTCACCATATCCTATCGTTTCACTACATACAAAGCATGATAGCGAAAGGCTTCATTCTAATGCTGCACATCCCTGGTAAAGATAATTGTGCAGATATCCTCACCAAGCATTGGGGACACTCAGTTGTGTATCCACTGCTCAAGCCCATCTTCCACTTCTGTGGAAATACCGGCGACCTCCTCCAAGATGATGGAAGCATCATGTAAACGTGATGACCTTTCACAAGGAAACATGGGGAGTATTAAATTCCTTTCGTGTCCAGAAGTACCAAAACTACATGACGGTAGTTATTCTATTTGTACTAATCAATGAGTCCCGTATCAACCAAAGTAATCAATTCCCACGGCATATTGATTCCCACGGCGTATTGATTCCCATCACACATTAACGGTGAGCAATCTCTGTTTTCTAGTATTGCCCTCATTCTTCGATGAGCAAACTTTGATTTCGTAAAGTATCACACGAGCTACGGGAGAAATTCCTGATCATAATGATAAACATATCATAGGATCTTCCTAACGGAACAAGAGAAGAAAACCGTTGGTGTGTGCTTCTCACACAATATATATATACATACAGATATATACGGTCAACGACCAATGCATGTACGGAAATAATTAGCGAGTAATCTCATCACTACGCAACAGCAGCTGCAACGTATTTCACCTCAATAAAAGAGATATCTTGCGTTTTGGCAAGATTTCACTTTATCTTATACTTTTAACATTCAACTGATTTATATCCCAAAATTCACACTAGTTGCTACCAACTAACTGTAATCTACATTACTAAGGTCTGTCTTGCTGTATCTGAACAAGTTCACAGTAAGAAGAGATCTGGCGTTTCCATAGTCTTGCCTGTAGTCCGATTATCTGTTGTCGAAAGTATCCAATCACAATTGCCATGCGTTGAGTACAATCATTTGTCTACTAACACACTAACACAGCGGGGCTGTTCTTCAGAAGCCTTTGAATTAGACTCTCAGCAGACCGAATTCAGAAGGAAAATAATAATTTGTGCTCCCATCAATTGGAACACCCATCATTCTCAACTTGTATCTCAGACCTTCTACCAATTCAATTGCAATTTTCAGTGCAATGATTTCAGATCCAAAAGTTGAGGTTTCAACTGTTGTTTGTCGTTTGGAGAACCAAATAATTGGCGCATTATTAGTAATGAAGATAATAACGCCAGTATGAGATCTTCTTGTTGCCTTGCATCCAGCATGGTCAGCATCAACAAAACAACTCATTGTTATATGTTTTCCCAAAGCTTCTGGCATGTCTGGTGGTATGACTTCAGTAGCTCCCGGATAGAATTCAGACCAGTCACATTTTTGAAATTTACTCTCATCAACACTTGGTACTGAATTGTCAAACATCAATTTTGACCTGTTATATTTCTTCAAATATGCAAATAGTATGAAATAACTGATTCAAATGTTCCATTCTTGCCTGTGCCAGATATCTTGACATGAGAGAAACTGGCATTACAATGTCAAACCTTCCCAGCTCACAAATCCATCTCAGAACTCCAATCAAGCCTTGATAGTAGTTTTGAAATTCTGGATTCAGTTCCTCTGACATATCAATTTCAGGTCTATAATCGTGTGACAAAGGGCTTGATGCAGACTTGGGTAAACACTTTACCCATATTTTTCCGTTCCAAGTTCTTGCTCAACAGCTGCGACGGCTTTTGCTGTGTACTTGGTGCTTGATAATGACCATCTTGGCTTTGAATCACCCTCAAAGTAAAACTTCCCAATATCAGCACCCAGATACAGAGTTGGTTCTTCAATTGTATCATCCTTCAATTTGAACTTTCGCTCAATATTTTCTAGCTGAAACTTGGGGTCTTCTCCAGAACATAGAATGTCATCCACATAAGCAATCAACATTGCCCAATATCTAGATCCATCTTTCCGGATTTCAATTCGCATATGCACATTGGGGTCAGCCTTACACGGTGTGTATCCAAGATCTCTCAAATGTTTTGTGAGGTACGATCTGAAAGATGCGCCTGCAACAGGTAGCCCATAAAGTGCGCGTACAATCTTGCATGGCCGACCTGCTAGGTGTGGGGGAAAACCATCCTCAGCTCTTGCCTTTAAGAAATACTTCTCTTTTATTGGTGCTGTCAAATATGCATTTTGGGTGTCTGCTGATAGGACCTTCAAATCGTTCAGTGCTGCAAGCAAGAAGAATATCCTTACTGAGTCACGACTCGGGACAGATGAGTTTGTATTTTCCTTTGCTATAGCAGGTACTTTATGTCCGTCCCCTACCAACCGGGTCTTCCTTGTCAGGGATCCAAGCTTGATATCAAATATTATGTGCGTTGTAATCTCCTTATGACCAACTGGTATTACATCATCTTCAGAAAACTCAAATGCGGCCATGTTGTTGGTCATTTCCTTATGAATTGCTTGCTCCCAATGGTCAGTGCCTGTTTTCTTATCAATTGCAAGTGCTTGTGTTATTGAATGTGGTAACTCAACACCATATTTGTGACTTTTCAACCAATACATAGCTGATTTCGCAGCCTTAAGTATGCGGTCTTTCCTTCTTAGAATTTTGTACACCCACCATCTGAAAGCTGGTAGCTTTTCAAGTTGATTGTTGACTGCATATTCTGCTAGCTGTACTGGGAATGATTCTATCACGTCATTGAGTTTGCACCATGATTCACTACCATCCTTCCAACTCGCAAGGATCCTCCAACCTCAAGTGGTTGGCTTATGGCTTGTTCTACCATTTTTTGCAGTAGTAGTAGCTTCTTCAGCGCTCAAAGCAGTGTCGTCTTGTTCATGGTCGATGAGTTCATCCAACAGTGTGAACATTCTTCCATCATCATCTACTGAGATGTAAAGACTTTCTGCAACAATGTTTGCTGTGTACTCTTCAGTCGTGCCATCTGGGAGTTGTAATTTGTACAACCTCGTGTCAAGTATTGGATTTTCATTTCTGACTCCAATTGGTTGGTTTTGCAGATCACGGACTCTATCCTTGACAATACACCTGAGTCATCCGTCATTCCTTTCAATGATAACTTCATTTCCCAAGTACTCATCATATTCATCAATATCTTCAACAGACACTTCAGGCTCAGCCATTTCAAGCTTCAGATCAGATGATCTTATTGGTTGTGCATCAAACAGCTCTCCTGAAGGTTCTGGATAATTTTCATTGAAGAATGATGCATTATCCTTGATGTCATCACCAATCTTGGATTCAATTGATTTATCAATGGACTCCATCCTTCTCAGAATGTCACGATCTCTCCATTCAAATTCCTTTACTGGTCTTAGTGAATTTTTAGAGATTGGGATAGCTGATTCAGTCAATATCCAGAAACAATCACCACCTCCTGTCTTGCTACCACACGGTCCGAGCCATTGTCCCAGGCGCTCAACTCCATGAGTTGAAGAATCACCCTTATTGTACCAAAATATAAAGTCATACCATTCTGAGGTTGTGTATAGTGTTATATCAGGTCTCTAGCCATACACCAACTCAAACGGCTTTCTTCCCAGCAAGGAAGGATTGCTTGATGCAGTCATCTGTCTGACTTTAGCACAGAGTTCACCATAGAATGACCATAAAAGCTTTGGCGATTTCTTCTTAGCGGTCTTGGTTATAATTGCATTACCAAGATGACCAATTGCTTGCTCAGCTCGATTTTGGAATGGACAATGTGGTTGGATGAAGGTTTGGTGTATATGATTTTGCTTGACAATTGAATTCCAATGAGTTTTATATGTTCTTGGGGATCCTTGCTCTGGTGCACCGTCAGAAATCAAGTGTTCAGGAATTCCAACTTCATGAATGAATATTTTCAAGCCTTGATGAGCTTGAAACTTGCCTTGTATAGATATGAATACTTCAAGTCCCATTCCATTTGTGAAAGCCTGGGCACATTTTGCTTGCCTCATAATACTTGTTGTTTTGGCATGCCAAGTGCCAGTATACCAAGTTCCAGGTGCAACTCTTTTGTTTCTGAAGCGCTGTTTTGACAAACACTTCATTAAAGGTAACTGTAAATTCCTTAGGGCTTTCTGAGTTGTAACCTTGAGTGTTTGTTCAGCCTTCTTGAAACTAATATTCCAAGTTTTGGCTAAACACTCACAGTCTATTTTGTTTGGGCCAACAATCATTGTCACTGAGGGTCCCTGCTGATTTCTTCTGTCAAGTGATCTCCTTTCAATTGTATTGTCCATTTCTTGCAAACTAGGAATTGGTTTTGGTTTGTTTTCAGGGGCTTTCGTGAATTCAAATTCTGAGTCATCATACAAAAACTGGTCTTTCCTTTGCGCGCTTGAAATATTTGCATCTTGAAATATTGTATTCATTGATGAAATCCTGTGGGAAATATTACCATCTGTTGCTATTTGGCACTCAGTCAACATCCGTCTGGTTGATACTTGATGCAACCTCACAAGCTTGCAGTGTTCCATGATATTTGGATGCTTGACTTCTTTGCTAGCCTTGGGGAACTTGTCTGTGACGTTACTTGCAGGTTCTGTTACCACTGAACTTGCATCTTCCATTGACATAGCTTGCACACTGAGTTCGTCCCCTGCTAACTCAGCCATTCTAAATTTCAGTGAGTGCAGGTCCCATGGGGTGTCATTTGTAGCTGTCAGATATTCACATTCATCGAGCTCCAATTTTGTTGGCTTCCTTGTTGGAAAATATGAGATCACATTTCTCATACTCAATTTTATGAAAACCTTCTTTGGATCATCATCTTCCATTGGAGTTTGGAGCGTAATTGCATGCTTGGATCTAGGGTCAAATTGACGAGGGGTTTCTTCAACTGAGTTGAAGTTGCAGTCCCTGACTTGATTTGGACATATCAAGCTGTTCTTCAATTTGTTCCCAAAATATAGCGCTTGGTGAAACACAATAATGTAGACTTGAACTGACGTGGGACTTGTCCAAGCAGTAGCACAACTTCCAATTGGAATTTTCTTGATGGGCTTGTATTCTTCAGAAAAGGGGGCTACGTCAACATGTGTTGTCACTTGGTCAGGATCCAGCAATATCATGTTGCTTCCTGCGGCTGTAGTGTCTGCATGTGAATCTAGCTCACAATAGCCAGCTTCATTTTCTCCATCATCAAAATCTAGTGGAATATTCATTTTGTATAATAACCGGCTCACCATACTTAAGCATTTTTCTAGTGTCCGGTTACTATGTCATTTATTTTTAGATTTGAAGCCAAAGCTGTCACTGGCTCCTTCCCTTTCAGCTTCCTTTGTTTTCTTGGTTTCTGCAGTCTTAAGAGCCCTCTTTTTCTTACTTGCTTGTCTCATTTGATAGAGCTCCTGACGTTGTTATCTTGACATTGTTTTATAAACACTTGTTGGATAAGACTTATTTTCTAGCTTTCCTGTGAACAATCCAGTTGTTTGTTGCTTTTTGTTGTTGCTTGTTGTGCCAATAGAGTACACACTTCTTGAACTTAGCTTATTTTCCCCATTTGCTAGCTTCTTCAATCCAAGCCGGTTGGTGAATAAAATCAAGCATTCATTGAAGTTGTCCCTGTAGTCTTTGCTTTCATCAATTGCATCAGCCTTGGCAGCATCAAGCCTTTCATCATTAATTGAATTAATGAAATCCCACACAAATCTTCTTTCATTGTGATTTTTCTCAAAGCTCATAATGGTACCATGAAATGCAGTCCAATTCCTCTTATGCTTATTCCAATCATAATTCCTGGCATCACCTGCATAGTGAGATTCTTTCATATCCTGGTAGGTTTTATTCAATACCATTGTTATGTTGGTGTCCATATAAGCATGTTGCATCAGGGAAATGAAGGCATTCCTTGCATGCCCAGAATTCAATTTAGTGTTTTGGAAGTGGGCAACATATTCCCAACCTGGTCCTTTTCTTGTTGCATCACATAACAACCTCCAAACAACGTTGTTATCTTCATCATACTGGTGTCCAGACAATACACCACAGCGTTCATTGTAATCACTCCATGTTGGATAGACATCTGTTGAACTTTGTCCAACTGTGCCAGTTCGAGCTTCATCATCAACCTCTTCTTTTTCTTGGGGTCTTATGACATATAAGATTGGAAATCCTTCAGAGTTGAATCTGTATCTCAAGTTTTGACAAAACCCTCTACTCCCATTCTCTGAATTTGGATAGGTCCTTCAATTCAGGTGGGGTTGCTTTTTCTTGTGATTTCTCACTAGATTGCATCATCTTGATCCTGAATTGTTGTAATTCCAGATTATCTGGATTTGCGTTCCAATCAATGGCTCTTGGTTTGACTCCAATCAATGGTTGATAACAAGCCCAATTTGCCCATGCAAGCAGTCTTGATGATAGCCTATTACCATAATGGATGGTATCTTGGTGGGGACAATCTGGACTGATTGATTTCAATCCCAGCATGAATGATTTGATGCTTTCTTTATTGAGGTCTACAATTTCATGAATATTGGACATTCTGCCCCTCATAATTTCATCAGCTGATTCTTCGTTGATACCAAAATCCATCAAGCTGCTTCTGGAAGCTAGCTGTTCTGGTTTAGAATTTTGCCATTGTTGAATCCCCTGATTGTTATTTTAGGTTGTGAGGATCTTCTGATGTTTCGTCCAGTTCTTGAACTGTGTTCAGGTGGGTTTTCATGGTCGTCACTGCCGTCACTGCTATCACCTCTACCACCTCTACCAACATCATCTGGATTCCTTCCTCTTGCTACTGCATCTTGTATTGCCCTGATCCTTTTCTTTACTTCTTGGTTAATAACCTTCTTCCAAGTTGAGTTCATTTCTGGATCGGTTAGCACCTGTTCCATTACCCTCATAATTGTTTTTTCATTCAACTTGTTGGGGTTTTCTTGGAATTTGTTTCTCTCTATCTCCATATCTCCATATCACTACCCTTGTCTTTCCTCATTTTTGCGGCTGGTGGAGGTTTCTTCTTTTGTGCACATTTTGTTTCCTATTCTTCTTCCATAGGATCATCAATATCGAGCTCTGATAGGTCAGGTTCACTATCATCCACTTTTGTTTCCACTATGGAGTCATAGTCATCATCTTCTTTTGGCTTTGGCTTTGCTTTTCTTTTTCTTTTTGTTGGAGCCATGATGAAGATGTTCGATGTCGGAGTATTCTTTCGGAATATTTTCTTTTGGAATGTTCAGAAGGATTGTTCGATGGAAGATTCGATGGAAGTTTTGATCGTCGCGTGAAGTATTTGGATATATGATCGTAGTTGAAATATATAACCAAAGTTATCAGAGTATCCGTTCGAATATATAATCGAAGTTGATATGTGATAAGAGAGTGTAATTGGAGGACTGGTGGTGAGATGGTTGGTTAAATGTTGGTGACTGTTGTATGTGATTCGCTTATCTGTTTGTATATATATATATATATATATATTCGGATCAAATTTTCATTCCGGTTAATTTCCTGGTCTGTTTGTGTGTGTGTGTGTGTGTGTGTGTGTGTGTGTGAGCTTTTGCAGTTTGTTGCAATTTAAGATTGTGAGCTTTTCTTTCCATTCTTAGGATTTGCTCATTCTGTATTTCTGGGGGTGAAAACTGATGAATTTTTCATCGTCACGTTTTTTCTAAGAATTTTAGTGTTCTCTTTTTATTTTGGATCTTTGGATTTTCAAGTACGTGTGAGTTTTAGTGTTCTCTTTTTCATATCTTTGGATTTTTCACGTGCGTTGCACTATTTGAATATAAGTGCGTTGCAATATCCAAGTTTTCAGTCCAATCAGATGCTCTTGCAATTTGTTTCACCATCATCAGAATACTTGAGGCTCAATCTTCTGGCTCACGTCATTCTTGTTTTCAGTGAAAGATCAGTGTTCTCGGATTATTGATTCCTTTCAGCTGATGCCAACCTGGGCGATTTTTCAATCAATCGTCCAGCCCTTTTCCCTTGCTTGTTTTGCTGGATCTCAAAACCCGGTGGAGCCACCACCTTGGTCCATGTCTTTGGTCTCTTCTTTCAGGGAGACCACCCTGGTGTTGGTCTGTTTCAGGGCTCCACAAGCAACTGCCCCTTTTACATCCTTGAGGGTTGATGCCGGTTGCTGATCAGGCTAATCCGGGTTTGTTTGGGTCTTCGAGCTCAACTGCGTTTTCCTCGTGAAAACTGCCTTCGGGAACGTCGTTCGGTCCTCGTCCTCAGCATTGTAGGATGCTGGGTCTGATAAACTAGAAATACTGCGTCGTAACAGTAATAAAACAAAGAGAGTAAGAATAATAATAATAAGTCGCGTCGACGTCTTTGACGCGATCGTCTTCGACAGGTTAATTACTTGCGTTGAATCGGCATATTACTCATCCATGTGTGATTTCATGTGAATCACCGTGTAATTCACTGCGTTAACACCATGTTATTCACCCTGTTATTATTTTGCGATAACATATGTAAATATTAACTGGCCATCGTCGTGTTATTTGCCACGATATCCTTATAAGGGGATAACACATGTTAAAATCTCCGGATTTGTCTTTTTGTGTTATTTGAAATAACACGAATAATTATCATGTAGAATTAGTACTAGAATGTACGTGTTTTAGGGCATGATAGTGTTTTAAAGTATTAATTCTTTGAAGAGTGAGCTGATGGGGATAATCCGGTAAAGAGGCAATCCGCATGAAAGCGTCAACGATTATTCACTCAGGTTAATAATCTTACGAATAAGGTTATTGCCTTCATGACTCTTCGTGCGTATGCCCGCTTGTACGTGAATACGTACTTACACAGTGAATTCTTTTCACTGCCTTGTTGAATGCTCCCCAATTAACAGAGACTTCCTTTCTATCCTTTGAGTTGCTGCAATCATACTTTTTGGTTACTTTGATCTGCTCAAGAAAAAGAAGAAAGACATTCCTCGTCTTCATCAACAATCGTAGAATTGCTGGGTTGCAGTGGTGTTTGAACCAGTCCTCTTCACTCAAAAACAGATTGAGTTGACAGCCCATCAGAAGAACGGCTGTGCAATGTTGAACTATGCATTGGAAAATTTCCATATCAAGTATTGTGCATGGGATTGAGCAAGAACGAGCATTTAGGACCGAGGAGACCCAGGTATTGAGGTACTACTAGTAGTTGTGACTACTTTCAGGACCAGAGAATTCAGTAGTGTTCATTGAAGTCCCATAGTCTAGTATTCAATAGTACTACTACTAGTACTATGATGTACCAAAGTCTCTAAAGATGATGATCAATTGAGTTCCTTACGGCACCTTACTTCTTCTTTGTTGTGGACTGGTGAGGGAACTCCTCTATGATACTAGAATTAGGACCTAACTATTGCGGTATGCGCATATGTAATTAGTATCTTTCTACTTCTAGATTCTAGATGAAGGGTGAGAAGAGCACGCACATGCACTTTATTTGTCCTGTGTTATCATACTTTGAGCATGATGATGTCCACTGCCATCTTTTCTTTTTTTCATGCATCAATATTTCGTTTGTGGAAAACCTTAACCTTACACTTCTTCATTTATGGTGTTTAACCAGGAACGAACTGGTATTCATACAGCTACGTACGTACTATTGTACGTGCCGATACGATCCCAAAAAATCTTTTGCTTTCGATCCCAAAGATAGCGACGAAACAATGTGGTGAGATGTGAGATGGTGGGGTGAAGTGTCATTAGCAAAGGTGATAAGAAGAGAACTGTTTACCACAATACTGTACGTACCGTATGCATAAGAAAACGAGAAAAGATTCGAAGATGATTGTGAAATTGTGGACCTTCTATTTCCTTTTGGAAACCGTTCTTGGTTTCTCGACGTTCCCACAAAAAAAGCTCGTGCACCGAAATTTCCAACACATGATGACATCTTCGTCCACTTCTTCCGACGCCGCAAGTCGCCCTTTTGCTCTAAATTACAAAGCCTCGATCCTTCCAGAGAAAAGAGAGGAATGGTTGAAAGAAATCAAAGACGATCAGACCTGTACTCGTAGAGATGAAGAGGGCAACCTCCAATTCTCGATTACCGAAGATACGGAATCCCCCAATACATTCATACTCCACGAACAATTTGTTGACGAAAACGCCTTCATTGCTCACACAAAGAGTCCCCATTTCAAGCGTTATGACGAGTTTTGCAACACTGTGAAACCCTTTGATGGAGAGCCCGAAATCTGCCTTTACGCGCCTCTCGAGGAAGGAGCAGATTGGGGGAAAAACAAACGGGACATTCCTAAAACAGCATTTTGTGTGACGGTCAATCTATACCCAAAAAGCGAAGTGCGGGATGCCTTTTTGGAAGTCATTAAGAACAACAAACTAGGAACGGATAATACGGAGCCGTTGGCGTTGCAATACACCTTTGGGGAATCGACGACCGAGCCCAATGTGTTTCACTTTCACGAACAATACAGCGGCGAAGCGGGTGGCAAAGAAGGGTTTGATGCCCATGCAACTTCTCCTCATTTTGCTGATTGGGAAACTTTCGTCGGGACAGACCCATTTGTCAAAGCACCAGAAGTCTTTTTTTCAAAAATTATTGAGGACTGAAGTGATGGTCTGGCTGCTGCGAATCTTGTTGGCTCTTTCAAATTATGAAAATAATTGTCAATAATTGACCCAACAATATTTGACATCGGATAAACCTATCACGAACGAATACTGAATTACAGTATGATTTGCAAGAAGTAACTATTAGCTAGAAGTATCACAGTAGGACTACTGCTTTGCATCGCGTGTGTAGTAATATACAGAATTCTTTGACTATTAAGTCCGCGAGAATAGAGTAATCGGAATGTTATGGATCCGTAGACGAATTTTCCGCTTCAGAGAATACAATACGCTCAACTTTTCAAGAGTATTTTCACCTTTGGCCTCGCTCTAATCCATCTAGTTCCACAATACGCACCACAAATGAACGATCAGGCACTCTACCAGTAGTAGGACTTGCTACAAGACTTGTCAATCTTACTCACATAGCCACTCACCTAAAAGTCTAAAACTACGTACGGTACATTCCAGTGGCAACATACGGATTCAGAGTACGTACCGGCACATTTACGAGTATGATTACAAGTGCCGGCTCGAATATAACTCATAACATGTTTCGAGTCCTTGCATTACTTGTTTGACATGGAATTCCCGGTACGATACTCGTACCGGTACTACACGTACTCGTAATTACAGTACCTAGAATCCCAAAAAATACAACAACATTATCTTTTTTTAGCATTTTTTCAATGCCATCATTGATATTTTTTACCTCCAGAGTATTTTTATTTTTTCTGATTTGCGCGCAATGAAGAATGGCTCCCCCGACGCGGTACGTAGTTTTTTCATTCGTCATATTCAGGTATGAATAATTAGTAATATACTTTCTGGCGATAGCGCCAGAGTATTTGAACCGTTTTCCTTCACGATCATGCAAAGCGCCTGTACCGTATGATTATCCAATTTTAGATTGTGAACCACCGTAACCGCGGCTCGATCCGTCCTCTTTCATCACCACACGGGTTGAAGAACAATACGGTACATACTACCACCATCCCGTCAATACTCTCGATACTAACAGAAAAACTGTTCTAAGCAACTTGCAGAAGCAAGGTACATACCTTACAGCGACAGCAAGAAAAGAGAAGCTAAAGTGAAGCCAACAAACAACATACTTCGTAGTTTCTTTAAACATTTCAGCCATTGGCACGTTCGGTTCTGTGAGGGGAACAACGCATCACTACTCAGATTGCTTTCGGAACGGAGAATCAGAAAAATAGCTTTGTATCGAACCGCAGTATTGTATTGAACAACACTTCAAAAAACGTTATAATGGCGAGCGCAGATAGTATGAGTATGGACGGCAATTTGGCCGCGCAGTACGAATACTTGCCCACAGAAAGCCAACTGACTTTGTTCTGTCTCGATTACTTGCGAGACTTGAGACGGACTTACGTAGATCCGCAAGACATGCTCGACGCCGAAGGTCTACACGCCGATTGGTTGACCCTAGCAATTTACGCCCTGAGTCGTTCTTTCTCCATGCAGGGGCCTTTGAGAACCTGTCGCGGAAAGAAAAAAGATGACGCTCCCGTCAATTACAATCAAGTTACGATGCCCGTCTTCAACGATTCCTGGATGGATTCTCACCATGTCTTGACGGAAGCTTCCCCAATGGAACAAGAGGAAATGATGAACCCGACTGCTTCGCCGCTCGAGGACTTGTCCAATCTGCCGTCTCTACACGAAATGACAAATCAAATTCTGCTGTCCGAGAAACCGCGTGCACAAAGACACGGGGAAGACGAAAAGAAGGCTGCTCACGGAGAAAACGCAGCTTCCTATTTGGATTCTTACGCATGGTATGAATACGACGATGCCCATCCCTCGAACGCCAATCGTTTCTTTCTATTGGATGGTTTAGCAGGCAGTGTCAATGGCCGTGGACCGCTCTTGTTGGGAGAAGTTGCAGCTGCCGGGTTATGTCAACTCAATGCGAAGGCGAGACGTGTTGCCGAAGACGAAATGATTCACACCCCACTCTTTGAGCAATTCGTTCGCGCTGTTGAAAATAAGGGCTTTTTCCAGGATACCGAACACGAAACACCAAGAGATGATCCACAACAAGAAGAGGAACGACTGGTGTTGCAGAAGGCTGTGCACGATGAGCGAATGGGAAAGGTTGTGAGTAAGTTCCGAAGCAAGCTTGCTTCGAGATTGGAAATGGCTGGAAATACTGGCGAGAATACACAAATCGCCGACCGTCATCACAGCAGACGAATGAAGCGACTTATTATAGCACGAAAGGAAAATGGTAATGATACCAATCTAATGGTGGCAGCACCAACGCCAACACTTCCGGCGCTATCTTTGCCACCTGCTGTTGAACGTGTAGATTCTGGCACTGCCGAGGCAGAAGCGCAAGCCGAGGCAGAAAAGTTCAAGTCGAAGGGCAATGCTTATATGCAAAAGAAGCGATACGATGACGCGTTGGAATGCTACACCCAGGCCTTGCGACTATCTCCGACTGGACCCCAAAGTCACGTGTACTTTTCCAACCGAGCTGCTGCTCTACTTAGTATGAAGAAATTCGATCAGGCAATTTTGGACAGCGAACGGGCGTTGGCGTTAGAGCCATCGTATGGCAAGGCGCATGCTCGTCTCGGTTTGGCGCACTTTTTGTTGGGCGACTACAGACGCGCTTTGGAGGCTTACACGGTCGCCCTGAAGTACGAACCTGACAACAAATCTAGCAAGTCATACATGGAGAAAGCGGCCAAGAAGTTAGCTGCTATTGGTCAACCGGAAGTGCCAGAAACTGCTGCGGTACCAAGCTATTCCGTTATAAGTGAATGGCAAAAATCCGGTGGATCGAAAGAGAGTAAAAGTAGCGGCTATGTTCCTGATAAAAGAGAAAAGATCGAACAATCGAAGGAGAATCATATTCGCGAGTTGCCAGACTTATCAACTGAAGCCGCCGAGAAACAGAAAAGTTTGGGTAATTCGCAGATGGCCAGTCGCAACTACCAGGCGGCCTTAGAATCATACTCTACGGCTATTGAATTGTCTCCAGACGGTCCACAATCACATGTATACTATTCAAATCGCGCAGCAGCTTTGTGTTATCTTGAACGCTATGAAGAGGCGGTACAGGATTCCGAGGTGGCAATTTACCTTAAACCAACCTACGGAAAAGCTCACGCTCGCTTGGGTCTTTCTCAATTCTTTATGGGCGATCTTGAGGGGTCCATCGACGCTTACGAGACTGCTCTCCACTACGACCCCAACAACAATGCAAATAAGGCGTTCTTGGCAAAGGCTCGGCTCAAGTTAGAGCGGAAGCAGAAAGAAGAAGAACTGGCCTCATTCAATGTTTCTGAAGAGGCTCGTAGATTAATGGCGGATCCTGACATCATGCGCATGGCACAGAAAATGATGCGAAATGGAAATGGATCTATGAGCGAGGCAGATCTATTGAACGATCCGGAATTGAAGCAATTTACGAAGAAAGCAATGAATGATCCGACAATGTTGGAAGCGTTGCAGAATCTCCAAAACATTAACCAGAGTAATTTCTAGCAAAGTCAGATGATATTCGTGCGACGTCCAAAACGATAGCGACGAACAAAATTAATGATTGAAGTGCAAATTACGATTCAGAAAAAAATCTTTTCTTTTAAAGATGCCACACGAACTGTGAACAATAACGAATGCAATGATAAAAATACATGTTAATATAACATAACATAACACAAAACAAAACAATATGTTTTTCTTTTCGTCCATGAAAGTAAAATCTTATAAATTATTCGCTGTACCGAAGTACATGTGACTGTTGAATAATCAAGGTAAGGGAGTTAGAGTAATTGGCCGAAGGGATGTACAAAGTGATTTTTTGGTCGGTTCATGCACTACACAAATTTCCTTTCCAACTGAAGTGTCGGTGTAGCCTTGAATAGGTTATTACGCAGTCTATTCAATGTGAACTATTGGTAGGCACACTCACAATACAGTATGAAAACCGTATGAAAAAAAACTGAGCAAAATTCATTTTTACTTTTGCTTCACATTTTTAGCCGTAGTAACCGTGGCATCGTCTTGGACTCTCAATACACTCCGGAAAAATTCGTAAAACAGGAAAAAAAAGGAGTTCGCTGGAACCTTGTGCAGCAATCTTGGTACACTCCCCCTCAAGAAAGCAGCGGGTCCACCCTCCTCCAGCGTCATTATCGCACAGGTTCTGATGGACCCACCGTAAAGTTGAGAATCGGTTTGCAATCTGGTTTTGATGACATCCATGGGATTTGTTACGTAGGATCCGAGCCCCCCGGATAATCCACCAACAATCAAGTCCCAGGACCGAGCAGGCACCATCGGGTAACGATTTTGGGCTCGTGTTTTCCAGACAGATTTGAGGTGTTCATAGGTTAATAGAGTAACGATTGCATATGGTACATCTCGAAGCGTTTGCGAGGCTATTCCCCCGGCTGGGAAGAGTGTCCTGAACGACATGTCCCGCATGGCATCTGCAAAGCTTGCGTATGCCTTAGTTTGCAATTTTTGCTTTACGACTTCATAGGGAACTCTCGATGCACTGGCAATCGTGTTTCCGATAGCGGCACTTAGACCTATGTATAATGTTTGCCGTCTTTCGTAATTGTCGGGATCCCACTCTTGAAAACTCTTTTTGCAAAACGAGTAGATCCCAAAATACAAACCTACCGACGGCATGCTCCCGATGACTGCTACGCCGACTCCAGCCTGAGGTCGTCGAAGAGAATGCATTCCAGTCGAGTATGGTTGTGAGAAAAAATGGCATCGACCAGTACATGCAGAGGGATGACGCATGTGTACACACGAAATAGGATATACGAACGTTACTTTGGAATCGGAGCTCTTCAACCACTTACGTAAAACTCAAGGAATCCTTTCGGTCGCTTCAAGATTTCTTGTACAGCCTGCGACAAGCTCAAAGAGGTTGTTCCGGATGCTGAAGCGGCTTGCTGTAATGTTTTTATTGTATCAAATGGTGCCAGTAAGAGCTTCGAACATCCAGCTGCAAGCCCACTTGCAAGACTATTTTTGAAGCCGCTTACCCACGGGGCTTCTTGAGACTTTCTGGTCGATGTGATTTTAGAGGCGAATCGAATTTTGTCCGAGTTTATGCCGCCACCAATCGAGCTCTGTCCTCGACGGGGCTGTTTATTTTGAGGAACCAAAGACGGACTTTTTGATGAGACCGTCGGTGTCGAAATAAGGATTGTCGATACTGCCAATACCACCACCAATTGCACAATGGTGAAAAATCTTCCGCCTCCAACTTTTCTAGTAGCATTTGAAGAACGGCGCTGCCGTTCACCCATCGGGCTCCTTTTGTCAAATGATGTCATATCTCAGTTCTGTGGGTCGTCGTTCTCTCACTGCCTTTATCGCTGTTGCCATTCGTTGTTTATTAATTGAGGAGGGTTATCTTACTGCAATCGATGCCGTGTGTTTCATCACTGGACGGTTGTTGTTGTTTCCTATGAAAAATTCCAATTGTCTCAACCGTTCAAAAAGAAACACCGACACGACCGCAACTTCAATTTTGATGGCATCGGATGACGCGATTTTCATTCTGCCGTTTTTTTACTGATTGGGCACGGTACGAGTACGTAGTAGTAGTTCAAAACCTGTGTGTATCGTACGATCGGTATTAGATCAATGTACGACTGCATACTCAATACATACCTTGCTAGCTCGCAAAAAAGCTCGATGGCTGATACCGTACGGTACGTACGTACGAGTACGATACTCGTACCCTTGGCTGCGAGGTCATGGCTGCTCATCCATAACATACCATTTTCCAACTTTAAACTGCGTAACATGAACATTAAACATGTTCTATCCTGACAAGCAAGGAGGTGAAGTGCTCTTGTCCATGACATTTCGTACAAAAGAGTCTCAGCCTGTTTTTTGCACTTGCAGTGGATGATCCAAGAAATTCATGCACATAAGAATATTTCTTGGAGCAAGGAAGACGAAGAACAAGAACACCACCACTGTCTGTGTGTTTTACAGCATTGGGCTCTTTGCATAGTACTACTACTAGTACTACTAGTACAAACAGTAGAGTCAAGAAATTGTTGGGGAATCCATTTTTCTGGGAAGACGATTGTTTCAAAACCGGAGGCCCCGTTCCTTCCACATGATTGTGAATAGTAAAATGAATTGTTCTCCTTCGAAAACGATTTGTATAATTGAAATTCCTCTGGGGTACGTGCTGTACCTGCTGCCTGGTGCTATCTTCTTGGGTATAGTACTGCATCGTCAACTTGTTTGTTGCGCATCGTATGGCTAGGGAACAGGTTGTGAGGACCCAAAGGTTAAGTATGGCTCAGAATTTCGGTGAGGACGGGGGGCAGACGAAGATCAGGGACAACAATGAATGGGGTACTAGTAGTTCTGTTTCTCGGAGACAATAGACACACCAGCAGCACAAGAGGAGAAAGAGCAGCATGATGGTTCGGGGTTTGGTTGTTCAAAGAACTGGTGAGGCCAAACAGCGTTCGCAATTTCTAAGATATGACGCGGGGCATGGGGGTATTGTAAGCGTGCTTTCTCCAAGTTTTGCCAACGCACCCCTTCCTTTTGCAACAAGCCCTCGTACAGTGTTCGAGGGGAGTTCTTAGAGTTCCAGGGGTCTCGACAGGTTGGTCAAAAGATTATCTACACAGTCTCCGGACCATGGACAGCTTTGCCCCTCGCTACTTACTACGGAGTAGTATTTGTCGATGTTCAGAGGGTACTGGTACATCCTGGCCCTATATTTTCCTGAGTCTTGCCTAGGAGGAAACAATCAATATCAATAGTTGATGTAAAGGTGGCGTACATAATAATACGAAGTATTGCAGTACGAAGCAATTTATTCGTTGATTGAATTATTCAATGATAGAAGCAATAGTTTATATCTCGTGTTCACCGGACACACCGTGACTCACGGCAATGGCACTTGCTATGTGTGTGTCGGGACAAACCGCAGCTCCTCTCGCATCCTTTCGCGACGGCAGTCTCCAAATGAGAAAAAAAACGACACGACACGACACGACACGAAACAAAGCACTGCTTTGATGAAAACTGGTGCGCGCAACTTATTACTGTATCTTGTCCTACTACCGTCTAGCAATCGACGCGATAACAAGCACGAGTGAGCAGAATGGTCGCATTCCTCGTAAACCGCGGGTTTTTTGTCGCCCCGATTTGCTCGGTGAAACATTAGTCACAGCGTTGCGCCGTGGTTTGTCGAAAAGCAGCAGCATGCATACGGTACTCGTACCGGCGATTCGTCGTCCGTTCGAGTTCCACCGATCACAAACGTGAAAAACGTTCTCGTACGGTATCATCACGGGAGGGGCGATCCCCGCGTTTTTTCTGCTCCCGCTCCTGCTCTGTGGTTGTGTTGAAAATTTCTCCCCCACCGAGAGAGAGAGAGAGAGGAAGTTTCCCTCGGCACTGGCCGGTGGAGCGATCGGCTCTGGCTCTGTTCCGAAACAAAGGTGGCTGCTACTACACTATCCTGTCCTGTCCTGTCCTGTCCTCGACGACTGATCAAATTTGTTGCTTGTCGGATGCAGCAGATTCCCCTCCGAAGGGATCGACGGCCCATACCGGTAGAGCCAATGGCTTTGGTTGCCACCCCCGGAGGACATCGGAATCGTTTCCGGTACCAACGGCAGCCGGAGCCGGGGTTGGAATTGGAGCCTCGTCCATTGCTTGCCAACGGTATTCCGTTTCCAACAACACGCTAAAGGATACCGGGAGTGGAGGTGATAGGGACGGTGACGGTGATGACGGAGTTGTTGCGGTGGCGCCCGTTGCTGCATCGGAAACGGAAACAGAAACAACTGCGACAACGGCTTCGTGGGAGGCCACGGTAAGATTCCAACAATCCAGAATCGCTCGATCGTCGACCACCATATTTTCTGCCGGCTTTTGTGGAGTCGTTTTGGTCGGTTGGAACGTTTGAATGAGGATGTTTCCATTGCCGTTGCCACCACCGTTGTCGTTGTCGCTGTCACTGTCTTCCAAGAGGAGCATTCCCGAAGGGACGCGGATGTCCATCATATCGTCATCTTCGTCGTCGTTCCGGGAGGATTTTTTCTGGGATGCACTGCAGTCGCCGTTGCTCATATTACTGTTGTTGCTGTTGCTGTTGATGTTGCTGTTGCTGTTGCTCATATTGATGTTGCTGTCGTTGTTGTTGTTGTTGTCGTCGTCGTCGTTGTTGTCGTGCACGGCAGCTTCTCTCTCACTCGTGCTATTATTATTATTATTATTATTATTACTTTTACATTCGTTCGACGGGTTATCGCCCGCCGAAACAGAAACTATCGTCATCGTGGTAATCTTACTATACTTCTCCGGAAATCGGTAGATATTCACCTTGCGTGTACCAGGCAATGGGAGCGGCAAAACGAAACGATCTACCGGTACCGGTAGGCGAGTGTGATTATTTATAATAAATAAAAACAACCTTCGAAAGTTTGATGTTGGCAATAGTATTGAATAGACTGAAGTCGACAGAAAGCTGTCCCAACTTGATTGATGTTCGGATCGACGAAATACTCGTACCGGTGTACCGTAATACTCGGACGAGTCGGTAGATGTTACGAAGTGATTAAGAGGCGGGGTCTACCGATAGTAGCATTCTGCGGTGATAAATACTCTCACCGGTAGAATGCGTACGGTACGGTAGGTAGGAACCCGTAAGATTACTCGTAGTCACGGTTGAGACAACGAAAATTATCTTAACTCCTACCGGTACGAGTCATAAAAGCATCACAATCACAATCAAGGGTCGAGGGCCAGCGCCAGCGCCCAGTTTGGTTCCGGGCGGTGCCTGATGATGGAAAGATCAAAGCTCCACCCTGCGATTCGTACGTAAATTTACCGTACGGTGCTCCACCTTCGTTAGTACGAGTACCGCGCACGGCAGGGTAGTAGAATTATTACTTTTTCGTAGTACTAGCGGTACGAGTAAGAAGTCGAATTCGTACTTGTACTTCACAAAAAAAGTACTTCGTACTTTGTAATCACGTACCGGTAGTACCGTACCGTACCGGCACGTAACAATGTCCAGTATGGATACCTTCGCGGAATGTTGTCACGATTCATTCACGATTAACGGCACCATCGTTCCTCGTTCCTACCGGTACCGGTACCGGTACGAACTCGTACCGTAAGATACCAAAGATGATGTGAATGAATTCCTCCAGATGTCATTGTCGAAGTTCTCATTTTTTTTCTTCGACGCGAACGAATGCGGCTTACTTTGCGTCATTAGTCAGTCGTCGGAAGGTAACTGTTCCGTTCCGTGTTCTCGTTCAACTATCAATTATCGTTTCTAACGGTAGGTACGGTACTCGTACCGTACCGTTCACTGTAGGCTTCACGATACAGAGCATCGTCTCAAACTCTCGACGTCACAATATTATTATAATCATCGTCATAGTATCAGTACCAGTATCAGTACCAGTAACTTACCGGCACCATACAACAACGCACTCGACAAACGACAACAATGATGAAGCTAGTATTGCGACCCGCAGCATCTCGATTCTTCCTGGGTTCGATTTCTAGTAGGAGGCCCTCTGTGGCAGCATCCGGTTGGAGATCCTCGAGGAATCATCGTCTATTATTATCCACTCTTGCAAACCACGATGATTCCCGTTTTTTCCAACCTTGCTTTCATTCGGAAAGTGCCGATTCGTTCGACGCGTCTTTTCCCCGGCGGGCGGGACACGAACGAACGCGAACGCCAGCGACAGAGCCAGCGACAGCGACATCGTCATCGTCATCGTTGTTGACGCCCAGCGTACTACTAGAAGGCGAACCAAACCTCACGTCTCTGCTCATGGAATTGCCCGACCGGGTCGGTGTCTTGCACGACGCCCTGCGCTTTTTCTGGAAGTACGACGTGAACATTCGAAGGATCGAATCCCGTCCATCGAAGTCGGAATTCGGGAAGATCGACTTTTTCGTCGATGTAGAGGGAACCCTCCTCCCGGACGATGATTGCGACGGGGACCAACGGTTGAGCCGTCTCGTAGCGACCCTGAAAGACTTTGGGGTCGAGAAACTCATTGCTCTCGACGAGAAAGAAGGTGGGTCGAAGAAGAAGGGTTGTTAAATAATTATTAAACAAAGAAAGCAACGGTTTCTGTTTCTGTTTCTGTTTCGCGACCCGATCGTTCGTCTTGGGGAGGAATCAATCCGTCGTTCCGACAATAATTCTAACGGGGATCATTTTTCGCGTTGTATGCCATGCCTTGCACCGAAACCGCTCACAACACAAATCAACACAACACAAAACACAAATCAACACAACACAAAACACAAATCAACACACACATCAACAAAATGCAATGCAATGAACAAACAACACCATGTTTGTTTGTTTTTTTATCGTGAGAGAAGTTGCTTGGTTTCCACGGCATGTTTCGGAACTCGATATGATCGCGAACCGTGTATTGGACGCTGGTATCGACCTCGAAGCAGACCATCCCGGGTTTCACGATCAAACCTATCGTGAACGTCGACAAGAACTAACGACGTTCGCCGTCAATCACAGATGGGACAAGCCCATTGCCGAAATAGAGTACACGGAGAACGAGATCAAATGCTGGACTGCGGTGAGTCGATACTTGTCTTGTGTTTTTATATTTACGAGCTGCTGCAAAAAGGGGATTGCCATTGAATTCCAATGGTATCGCGGTATAACATTTGCGCTTTGTTGTTTCCGTTGCCACAGGTTTGGGATCGAATGGAAAATTTATGGGACAAGTATGCGTGCAAGGAATATCTTCATTCGCTGGATCTCATGATCAAACATTGCAACTACAATCGCACGAGCATACCGCAACAGAATGATATTTCGGCGTTTCTCGAAGCAACCACCGATTTCAATCTTCGTCCCGTCGCCGGTCTCTTGTCGTCGAGAGATTTCCTTAACGGTCTTGCCCACCGAACCTTCTTTTGCACACAATACATTCGGGTGAGTTCACCGCGTTTCTTTGCGAAGTCGTATACGAAGTATTAGTCATTTTTCATGGCCGAAACAGAAACAGAAACAGAAACAGAAACATTGCGGGCAACACTCACACCGTTATTGCACCTCGTGAAACTGTTGTTGTTGTTGGTGTTGGTGTTGTTAATGTTGTTGGAATTAGCATCATTCCAAGCCTCTGTACACCCCAGAACCCGATATATGCCACGAACTTCTGGGGCATGCTCCGATGTTTGCGAACAAGGATTTTTGCGATTTCAGTCAAGAAATTGGCCTGGCTAGCCTCGGAGCGAGTGACGAAGACATAGAAAAGCTGGCACGGTGCTACTGGTTTAGTGTCGAATTCGGTCTTTGCAGAGAATTCGATCCCGAAACGGGCAGGGATCGAATGAAAGCGTACGGCGCCGGTTTGCTTTCGAGCTTTGGAGAACTCGAGTATGCTTGTGGAGAGAATGACAACTACAACGACAACGACGACGAAAACGACAACGAAACAAAACCCAAGATCGAACCCTGGGACCCATCGAAGGCTGCATTGCAAGAATTTCCAATCACAACCTATCAACCACTGTATTTCCTTGCCGATAGTCTGTCGGATGCAAAGATCAAGATGAGAAAGCATTGCGAAGGCCTGCCCAGACCATTCTTTGCGCAGTACAATCCACACACCCAGACGGTAATCATCGACCGTCAAATCAAACGGAGGGAAGTTGAGCCGCAGTGACGCATTGCCTATACTTTTGTACAAGGGGCTACATTCCCAGTCCCCATTTTGATCCGTGACTACTTCGTACAAGTCTTGGTCCGACGTACACAGTTCGATCCGGTTTAGAGCAACACCATATTTATATTGTTATAGAAGTAATACACATCTATATGCCTATAATACACTACTATGTTGCAAATGTTCCCGACTCGTTGCTCTCCACTGGATCCCCATCGCAAGCCTTAGTCGGTAACTTGGCGGCCATCCCAAATGAAGCCAAGTTGGTTCAATCGATTGACCCGGTCGTCTGTCAACGAACTTTCTTGCCCCTTTTCGTATTTCTTGTACTGCTTTCTTTGCCGTTTGACCCATTGGCTCAAGACAGTATTTACAACGGGTACGTACAGATGTCCGTGTTCGTCCTTGAAGCATTTCAAGTTTTGGTAGTGGGACTCCCAAGCGTCAATGCGTGCTTCCCAAACGAAACCTATGTCTTCCAACATGGCCACCCGTTCGGGAGTGAGTTGTGAATGCTTCCCCTTGACAAAGAGTTTGCGCTGCTGTCTCTGAAATTTCTGTGGTGGTCAATTTAATATAGAGCAGGGTTGTTGAATTTTTTGTGAGAGAGAAGACGAAACGAAACACGACATCGTTGCAGTCATGCGAAAAGAAAAAAATGGAGACACTCCAACGTGCGTACTCGTACCTGCCACTCTGCCAACTTGGGAGAATCGGGAAAGTTGTGAGGTACTTTGGTGTGACCGTGCTTCTTTTTAAATTCAGCCAGCTCCATGAAGCGTGCCATCCACTTTTCTCTCATCGGTACAGCCTTGTGCTTTATGTAGTTCAGTTCCGCCATCCTTTTCTTGGACATGATGGGTTCACCATTTGCCTTCAAGGCGGTGGCCGAGACCTTCGAGAGTGACGGGATAGAGCATTTTTCAGTGCGGTCTTTGTTCTTGATCATTTTCCGAGGCGAATCACAAACCGCACTGCTAGTATGCCTTTCATCGGGAGAGGCGGCAATAATTTGCCCGTTCGTGAGTCGTTGTACTTGCTCTTTCAAATGCTCGTAAGAATCAAGTGAGGGACGCTGCTGGTGGGGAGGCAAATTACGAAAAGGTGATGGAGGAGAAGGTGGAATTAGGGTTGGTCCGATATATCGTAGTCCCTCGGCACCTACAAAGATGGCTGGCTGGAGATGAGATGCCGCCTTCGATCGGATCGCAACCACTGTACTCCTCCTGAATGTGGACCCTTTGGGGCAGGATAATCGGGCCCTCGTAGCTCTTCTTGACTGCCCATTCACCCGTGCTTTCTCTTGGAGAGAGCCATAGGGGTATATTCTTGAGCTGAATTTGTCTTCTGTCGGAGAAGAACATGCCGATACTCGCGCGACACCATAGTGGCGGCTTTCAATCGGAATGGTGTTTGGATTCTGTTGGAGTTTCGCGTTACCTTGATGCAGGAAGGTATCAACGACGTTAGAAAGTAAGTGCAGTCCGTGGATTCCATCGTGGCTTTGGACTTGCCCTCCACTATCAGTAAGTGAAGGAACAATTACTGTTGCGCTTGCTATTGATGCTGCCATCTTCCTGTCGTTGTGGAATGATTGCTTTTCTTTTATGACATAGCATGGGAACGCAAGGAAATCGTGATTTTGGAATCTTCCAAGGGAACTCTTTGATTTTCATTCCTATTTCAACAAGGAAGTCAAAAACGAGGATTCTGATTGGCTCATTAGTGGCGGCCTGAAAAACTTCCAACAAGCTTACGTTCTTCCACGCTCTAGCACGAGCAACACGCGTGACACGCGCCTTACGTTTTTAGTTAGCATGCATGTCCCGCGTTGAATCAATCACATTTGTTAGTGACGTAAAATCAGTCACACTTTTCATCTATTTCTAACTCTGCCAATTGCCCCAACGAGAAGAAGGGTGCCGGGCACGCATTCAAAGTAGGAAAAGGCGAACCAACAAAAAGCAATTCCAATGTTCGCACGGCACAAAAAAGGCCATGTCCCGTTCAAGCTTGGTATTGAATACAAGTAAATTGCGCTACTATGTACGTACAGCACTGTACACAGTAAGTCGGGACTTTTTCGCTGATCCGATGAATCTTGATCAATTTCCGGATTTCTCTTCTAGTACTTCCCAATTCGTGGAAGGCAGAACTTGGGTTTCAAAAGGATGCTCCTACCGAAGGCCTGCTGCCTCCGAGTAAGACTATCAGATCGCATGCCACAAGTTTCGTCCCGATTCGAAAAGGCACACTGTTTTGATCGATTCATCCTTACATGTACCGGTGCGCACGAGTAACGGTACTACTAGGGACAAAATCCCTTCGTCCTACTAACCCTTACGTCGGACGTCGGACTTACCGCCGGTAGTAGTAATACTCTAAGATATTAGTAGTACCGTACGGTAGGATTGTTGTCCTCTAAAGAAGTTTTACTTGATTGGGCAATCTTACCTTTGGATTCGCGTGTGTAAGCCCCACAATACTTCTTTATAAACTGGTTTGGGCTGAAATATTACTTTGTCATTCTAAAAAGTAAAAACTGAAAAGAACATCAAATAAGAGAAAGTGTTCTTATTGTTCTGCTGGTGTCATTCATGAAAAACTTAAACAAGAAGTGGTTAAGCTTAGTAGTAGCCTACTACTACTACTACTACTAGTAGATCCATATGAAAAGGTATCAACATGATCAGCTAAGAAGGTATCATTTGATAATTGTACCTTTGGTGCCTATGTTCATTACAGCTGATCATATACTAGCAATGTAAGCAATGCAATTGAAATACATTTAAATCCAATGCAGTCCATCATTCCCCATAGCAGCAGCAGCAGCAGTGGCAGCAGATTTAAGAAATAAATTATTGATAGTAAAAATTCACAATGAGTATTAGACTAAGAAAGAAAGCTTTGCTATTAGGCCATGGTTAAACTTAAAAACCTATGAATTGTGCATGTGTTGATCATGCATTGAATTTGGAATCCTGGTTAGGTGTTCAGTAAACACATAACCTTCTCAGAAATGCTTCTCAATACCTGAAGAAATGACCATGGTAATTATTCTAGTTGGAGAAACCAACGGAAAGAATTATTGTTCTTCCAGCTCATCCATGTACATGAGTCTTTTTGTATGCACTAATCTTTCTAGTCTCTCCAGTATTTTTGGTTGAAACTTGCTCAATCCTATTTTAGGTCGTTCAAATTACCAGTCTTCAAATGGTGGGTATTAAACAGGAATGAAAAGTCAACTCCCATAGAATTCTGGTATTTAATTTGTGCAGTCCAAGTTTCTTTAGAGCACATTTGGGTCTCTTGTCATCATCATAACAAATAGTGAAAGAACAAGAATGTAGACAAGTGTGAAGGGGGAAATGACATGATAGACATGATTATCCACTTTGAAAAATCCAACCTTTTCTTCTTCTAGCTCCCTCTTTTGCCACCAACAATTGTTTCTGAACAATCATTCAGCAATATATCATGCTCACTGGCATTCAGCAGTGGGGTTTAATCCATACACTCGTATTGCTCCACTGCAATGATGGTGGCTTCTATTGAGATATTATGTCTGGATGTGGAAAAAATGGACACAATGAAACCTATGGCTGAACAGAATCCAGTACTACCACCAGGAACTGGAACAAATGCCAGTTCTGGGTGTCAGAGAACCATTAGCAAGTTTAAAACTAGTGAAAGAAAGCACGAAGGAACTGCCAGTGAGTATAAACATTTCACCGGTAATTATAATGTTCATAATGGCAATTTAGTACATAGTGAAAGTATCATCAAGGTCAGTAAGTCTAAAGAAATCACTGATAGTAATCATGATTATAATGAAAATACCAGTAAACATGTTAGGGATGAACATATCAATGATACAGTTAAGAAGGCTGGGAATTGTGCTCCCACTAGGGACAAGGGCACGTCACACTACCCTTTGAGTATGTGTCACACATTTTACCCCCATAATTAAAAAGGCAGTTTACTCCAGCCAAGCATTGAGGATGATGAAACCACCATACCTGAATAAGAAGGTGAGGTTTGATCTAGTGAATCAGAATTGGGCAAAAAGGAAGGGTTAAGACGGCAAACACCGTACAAGGGTTATCGTGAGGATTAACATGGGAGACATACCAAAATGGTGTGATGGATGAAATATACAGGTTTCAAGAGGATATGGCCAACAGACAACTTTAGGCTCATACTTGTAAATAACTCTACTTTAATTTCAAGATACAAACCAGCGCAAATTGAGCTGAGATTTTAGTAACAAAAGCTTCAAGTATTGCAAACAAACTTTAACACAATTAATATTGCATAGCATTGTTCATTATCACCGAGCCCTATCTACAGAGTTCATCACTGAGCCCTATCTACAGAGTTCTTCTCTGAATAATAGACTCAACTATGTTGGCATTGCTCACACCACATTTGGTTGGATTTCCTTCCCCAAGATATTTCCTTCCCCAAGTTATTTCCTTCTAGCCAACAACCATGCCATCTGCGAACAGTATAGGTATATACACCTCCTGGATTGATCCAGATACAATCTGTCAGTTGATTTCACATGTGTTGACTATCATGAACCACACAGCTGGTGGTCAACTTACAACTCTTGTTGATGAAATGAAATTATGAACTTTCTGCAGGCCAGCCAACAAGCAACAACAACTCAACACAGCCCAGTTTCAACTGCTTCTCTTCTAGAAATGGTGCTTTAACACAATGATAAAAAGTAAAGATATCTGACTATACCTGTCAGAAGCAAATAAGAATAGATGTGGAAGAAGTATTAAGTTGTGGTAAAAACACGAACAGGGCACGGTGTACAGAATACACATGAAAGATGGTAAGAGTTGCGTCTAGATGCGACCAAAAATCTTTTTATCCACCGTGTTCCTCGGTTTCATCAGCGATTGCGGTTCACCGTGTTTCGTACGAAACTTACTAGTGAACTCGAAGAAAAAGATGCTGCCAATGATATGCCGGCGCTCAACGTACGGAGTGCAAAGACGGGAGAGCAAATCACGACTAATTTTCTCTAATGAAAACTTGAGACTTGCAGCTGATGAAGAACCCTCATTAAGACGTGATCTGAAAATCGAAGCTTTATCAGTGCATCTCTGACAAATAGCTCACAGCTCGGCATCTTATTAGAACTCACGGTAAACAATTCACAGAGTATTCGCACTGCTAACGACGGACTACTAGCGTAGCAACTCAGAAGGTCGACCTATCAATAATGACGACGACGATGACAAATAATAATGCTTTGCCCATAGATGATTCATCCCTGAAAGAGATCTCTCGCGGGATGGTGAGTTCGAAAAGAATAGTTGGAATTGACAATCAAACATGGTACTCATGTTCGATTTGATTTTTTCGCATCGTGGTGAAAGCAATGCATTTGAAATAAATTTCTTCTTCCATCTTTCTTATGTTGTAAGCTATATTCCTTCATTTCGAATTCGTAGATCTTTTCCGAACTGGCAATAACAGACAATAAGGAAGGAACACTCGCTAAAATAGGGAAATCAAATCCGTGGCACCTCCAAGCTATGAAACTCATTACAGGATCCAAGAAACGAGCTCATCTTCCACTTCAAACCCTTCTCAAGGAAGATCTCGACGGCCTTGATCTAGACTGCGAACTTGATGTGAAGGGTATTACTGAAGGAGGGCACTTTCTGGATACGCAAGGTAAGACTCAGAAACTGAAAAACAAACTACACCTCTCTCGTTTTGATAGGATCAACATCATCAGCAAGCACGAGCCTCACATTTCGTATAACTCTCTTTCTCTCTCTCTCTCTCTCTCTCTCTCAGGATATATTGCGCACAATGACGAATTCGTCGTGATCTCTTTTCGTTGCACTACAACTATCTCTGATTGGTTGACTAACCTCAACCTGACCACATCGGCATGGGAGTTGGAAGACATCGAACAAGGATTCAGCGGATATTTCAGTGGCTGTAGTGACCTTTGTTGCCAAGGAGATAATTACAAACCCAGAGTTCACACAGGAATGTACAATAACTTTTTAGCCGTTCTACCTGAGGTCAAGCATCATGTCGATCCATTCTTGACTGAGGACGAAAAACCACGTAAAATATATATTGTTGGACATTCTTTGGGGGCTGGCATTGCGAATATTATGGCAACATACTTTTTGTTGGAGTACAACTGGACGGTTTTGCCCCATACGCTCGTATCGGTGACAGCAGGAAGTCCCCGTTCCATCTGCAAATCCATGAAAGCTGTAACTGATGAAAAAAGAAAAGAATTCGGCGAAAAAGTGCGTTTTTATCGCATCGTCAAAGGGAAAGACGCCGTGACCAGTGTTCCTCCCAAAATGCTAGGCTTCGAGCACATTGTAGATCCCATAATGATAGAGGATGATGGACGTATATTGATGCTCCAAAATGGAGAAAGTTTCAAAAATAGTTTTACGGAACTCTTAGATTCAACGAAGCAGAACGATTTCAAGTTTGGAGTTGACGCGAGTAGCGGTGACGAGAGTGAACAAAAGTCTGTTGATGAACAATTGCAGCAACGCAGAGCACCCTCTGGTGAGGACGACGAAGACGAGGACGACGACGAAGAAGAAGATGCACAATATAATCGCTTCGTCACAAAAGTTCCCAAGGCTTTTCGAGACCACATGCCGGACTTCTATTTGAAACCGATTTTCAATGCTCAGGGCATCAAAAATGGACCAAAATCCGACAAGACGGAATCAGTCATTCAGCCTATAGAAGATGCACAGATGACTGTAAGAACCAAAAAGATTCAGAAGCAATGGGTCCCGAAAATGTTTCGCAAAAGTAAGAGTAAGAAAACCATAGAAATGGTCTCACCTACCTACTTCTAAACAAATTTCCTTCACAGCATGATACAGTGTGTTTCGATATTTAATACACGAATACCTACACGTACTGTATCACAGTAACATAGAAATTAGATCAAAACTAGAATTACAAGTGATCGGGAAGGCGAATGCGCTATTCTAGACTTGATTTTTAGTAGAATATTTTGTCTGTGAAACACGGAGATCATTGTTTATAGATCGCACGCAATGATTATTCTGAATGATCAATACAGTATTGCTGTCGTCAGCGAAAGTTTCCAGGAAGCGTAGAATCTGTTCGAATTATCGAATTCCAAAATGTTTCATCATTCTGTTTCAACGATGATATTTTTGACCTTGTCACTCATAGATGACAACGTCGCGGTTAGTTGCAATGTCATATCGTTCCCTCTTCCGATTCGATTTATTTCCCATTCGATGTAGTTCCTTATGAGAGTGTAGAGTTCATTGTAACCCTCCTGCGTGATAGACTCGATGAGAGCACAGAGCTTACTGGCTTCTTTTTCGTGGATCGTGAATGCATCGTTGAGTTTTTCCTCGTTACGGGATAGTTTTTCGACGGTAGAAGGCGGAATTGTCTTTCCTTTGCCCTCCATGCCATTGGCTTGGTTTCGGAGTTTTTCTACCTTGCGCTCATAATGAAGACGGTCAGAAGCTAATTTCCGAACACGTTTAAGTCCTGAGTCAACACGGCAGGTGATGGTTTCTAGCCATTGAGCTACAAACTGGACGACTTGTGTTTGATATTCCATGTCGTTGACAACTGCTTCGGCTGCTCCAAAGCGATATAGACCACGTAAACTAATAATACGAGCACCACTTCGTTTCCGATAGTCTTTCGCGACTTCTGAAACCGAAATAGGGAAAGGTTCCAACTCATTAAGCGCTTTCTCTGTGTTTACGAAAGACATTGTCGAGGATGATGGCGATGGAAACGTAGGCGATTGTTGAGATAATTGCTGCAGTCTTTCGGTAGCCTTGTCATCCAACTCACAACCGACTTCTTCTTGAATAGGAGTTTGTTGTGACAAAAGCGCCAATTGCTCGGCAATCTCGAACCGAGCTTCTTCGACATCTCGTGTGCGCTTTTGGTAGGTTTTCAGCACTCCGATCAAAGTTCGCAATTTTTTCTTCAACTGTTCATATTCGGATGTCAGAGGAACGAGATCGGGACTGCGATTCTTGGTAATAGAATAAGGCGATATCGCAACGACTTCAATGGCGTTGTTCAATCGTTCTTCGATCTTCTGGATGTTGGCAGAAATCTCGCGCATTCCGCTATTGCTGAGTCGCTTTTTTTCTTTTATCATATTTGTCTGGTTGTAGTCGTCAATATCACTTGGATCCACTACAACGCACAGCGGATCGGCTCTATTCATAGCTTTTGGAGACATGGTGTCGTGATTTTTTTCCGAGATTTCTGTTTGAGGCCAGTTCGACGGTATATATCAAGTTTTCTTCGCGGATCTGAAAATTCTATCAGTTGAAAACCGGTGATCCATTCGATGCAATCGCAATCTTTGACAAGTTCTGAGCAATAATGATACCTTACCGTACGGTACGGCAATTCCTTGTATCGTGATGGTGAAACAAGTTTGAGCATGTTTTTCAAAAACATACAACGAGATATCATCACACATAATACCGGTAAACTCGCAATAATTTTGTTACCGGTTTTGTTTTTTGGTGTTAGCAACCGACAAAAAATCCGAGTTAGTCGGCCAAGTGGGAATAAACGAATTCCCTCCACGATTTAATTAGTCGATTGAGTCAGTCAGAAAATACCGTAAGTCGATGAGCCGAATGGAATTTTCTTTTTACACACATCTTGGAGTTTTTCCGCGATCGTCATCCATACGGGTACGAACGGTAGAACCTCCTTGAGGGCCAGGGGAGGAGGTACTCGTAAGATTACGGTACGGTATATGAAATACCTCATCTGGAAATACCTAGAGTAAGATTACATACTTCAAACTTGTAATAGCAGGCCGTAACTGTATCACAACTAGTGATATTTCACAAATCGAGACTCTATCACTACCGGACAGCCCTCTCTGGTGTGGTCGATTTTGAAAGTCGGGAAACCATTTTCTCCTGAACGAATTGATCAACTTCGTCGGCGTTACCATCTGCACGTCAACTGTACATACGCTTAAATGACAAACCTAAATCATTTGCGTGCTTCGTTATTCAGATATCGTCCGCACTGTTTTATACTTCGTCAAGCTCATAACAACTTCAGTGGTGCAAGATATAGAAGGATAGGCATTCCAACTTATGCAGCTCCATTTTCTTCTGATGCAGATTCGAGTGGCGGTGGAAACGTAGTGGATGACAACAAAAGGCCTTCGCCCGATACCAAGGCAACAACGCACCACAATCTGTCTCGGCTACTCCAAATGAGCAAAAGCGAGTGGCCTCTCATTGGTTTGGCGGCGTCGACATTAGTCGTCACATCCTCTGTAACGTTGTTGCTTCCATATGCATCTGGAACAGTGATCGATTACACCATTGCGACTGGAGGCGACGATGGGGCGTCTCCACTAGTATTGGCGTCGGGGCTTTTCGGTTTGTCGGCCTTGGCAGGTGGAGGTGTGTACTTGCGAACTGTATGGTTGGCAAAGGCAGGGAATTCTATCGTGGCGAGGATTAAACAACAACTGTACGCGTCAATTCTTCGACAAGAATCGTCTTACTTGGATAAGCAGACGACCGGGGATTTATTATCCCGATTAACTTCCGATGCTCAGCTCTTGCAGGGTGCACTGACGACACAAGCCGTCGCAGGGTTACGAGCTACCGTCATGTCAATCGGTGCAGGAGCGATGCTTCTATACACTTCTCCGTTACTGGCAATGGTTTCATGTGCAACCCTACCGCCCGTGTTTATACTGACCCGACATTTTTCACGGCGGCTCAAGAAAGAGCAAGAAAAAGTGCAAGAATTGCTTGGTGAGGCGACATCACTGGCCGAGCAAGCCCTGAGCCACCCGACAACTGTGAAGCAGTGTGCAGCTGAATCCTTCGAGACGATTCGGTATCGAAACAGTGTTGCCGATGCGCATGCCATGGCCGTATCGACAGCCCATATGCAAGGCCAGTTGGAAATGAGCGCTCACATTGCAGCAAATGCAGCAATTTTGGGGGTCCTTGGGTTGGGCGGAACTATGGTTTTGGAGAATACTATCACAGCAGGCGATCTTACGGGATTTGTTATGTACTCGTTGTTACTATCAGGAAATCTCTCTAGCTTAACGAGTATTTACGGTGACATGGCCCGTGCGATGGCAGCTTCAACTCGTGTCTTCGAGCTGATTGACCGCCCACCAGAGATTGTTTCCGCCAAAGGTATGGATGAAGAACGTGCACTCCTATCATCTAAGAATGATCCACTTGCACCGATCGAATTTTCGTCTATTGGAAATTTGGTCTCAGAGCATGGAGATATTTCCGGCGTCGGCGTCGGCGGAAAAGCCGTTATAGCAAATTACGATCTTGATCCTAACTTTGGAGCAGCATCGATCGAAATAAAGAATCTTTCGTTCCGATATCCAAGTCGGCCAGACGTTCCTGTGCTCGACGATTTGAGTTTGACTGTTCCCTCGGGGACTGTCGTGGCCTTGGTAGGTGCCTCGGGTAGTGGGAAATCAACGATCGGAAGCCTACTGACAAGATTGTATGACGCCGGGAATAGCCAACGCGGTGATAACTCGTCGGCATCGATAAAAATCAATGGGAGGCCCATTGGTGACTATGATCCACAAGATCTCCGGCAGATGATAAGCGTTGTATCGCAAGATCCGGTCTTATTTCGCGGGACAATCAGAGATAATATTCGATATGGTGTTTGGAATCAGGCTTCGGAAGAGGCTATCATAGAGGCCGCACGGCAGGCATACGTTCTCGACTTCGCAGAAAGCTTCCCTGATGGATTAAGTACTCTAGTTGGACCTCGGGGAATGCAACTCAGTGGCGGTCAGCGTCAGCGGATAGCCATTGCACGAACACTTGCGAACTGCAATGCTTCAATTTACATTTTGGACGAGGTAAGTGCTGCATACACGTTATTACGTCCAAGCTTTAAAATACGGCGGCTTTTGTGTTGTGTCGAAGCTTTGTGACTTGATATTCTGTGGATGATCAAGATGAATTCCGGTGGAAAACCTCATATAACTTTTCTTCTTGAAATTCAACCGATTCGGGTTCATGCTTGATGCCAAAGGCGACTAGTGCGCTTGACGCTCGAAGTGAACATTTTGTTCAGTCTGCTCTGCAAAAGATATTTCTGGAGCATAGCGGCAAAACTATCATCTCGATAGCTCATCGTCTGAGTACAATTCGACACGCAGACATCATCGCCGTGTTGAAAAATGGGTCCATTGTGCAAACGGGAACATTCGACGATCTGAGTTCCAAAGAGGGTCCTTTTCGAGATTTGATGAAAACACAACTCGTCGGCGACGTCAGTGACAGTGATTAGTTGAACAATCAAATCCAGTGTATCTATGTTAGTTCTAAGAGTGTTTACTAGAATTAAAGACCGACGGCTTTACTAGATCCGCGATGTGCCTTTTCTTCCTAAGACGGCCACTCGGAATCCACCACCCTGTGCCAAGATCTTCTTTTCTGGATCGGATAACGTGCTCAACAATAATTGGGATACATCGATTCCTTCAACACCATCCGGAAGGTTTACCAATCCAAGTTCTTTGGCGACGGACAAGAAGCCATCCATCTCTGCGTTGACATTGAATCCATCGTGACCGACGCTGAGGTACAAAGCATAACATCGTTTACTGTTCACCGTTGTTCCAGTTACGGTATCGATGTTATCGTTTTCTGTTTTTAATACAGTTGCAATTGTTTCTGCCAATGCTCTCCATGAACACGGATTGTACGTAAGATCCGCGCCGATGATGAAGGATGCACGTTCGCTGTAATCCATGGCATCCAGAAATCCCCACTGAAGTGGTTGAGCTTGTATGGTTGGTAACCCCGTCTCCGGTCCCTCAGGCGATAACGCGGGATAACAGTTGTGCCGTATATTGGAATCTGCTAACTGTAATACTCGAGGGTTGCCATCGGTAGCGACAACGGATTTCGCTCCCAAACGATGTGCAGCGATGCTGCAGAGCCCCGTTCCGCACCCCAATTCAATAACATCTTGGTTTCTCCAAAAGATGTTGTCCCTGCCATCGTCGTTTGTCGACCCTCCTTCTTTTTGTCGTTGTCGTCTTTGTAGTTCATCTATCATAACATCCAAAAGTCGAGTCAGTAGCAAACCCGAGTTCCAAACTGTCATGCCAGTGTTACCACTGCCGCCCGGTTTTTGCTCAACAACAATTGTTCCTGGGTCCAGGAAAGTTTGCTGTTGTTGTTGGACATCTTCGTTCTTGGCTTTGTAGATCTTGGCTCTCGTTGGTGACACACGTTCTTGATACCTGGGTAATCGCACAATCCGTTCCGGTAGTCCCATGCACACCGAGCTGTATGCTCCTGGAACGGCCAATTCGCCCATCAGGGCACCATTTTGGCATATGCTTTCGGTAGACGTTGTCGTCGCGGCCGTTGTTGTCGCCGTCGTCGCTAGTGCGAACGATGAAGTCGTTGACCGAAATGCATCAGCGAGAAAGGCCTGTCGATCAATGATCCCATTGCTGTCGATATCTCCGGCCGAATGAAATTGTGACGACAAACCGTGGCTAACATAAATGCGGGACGAGATTAGGAGGAAGATGAATATCGATAGCCCTGCGAATCTAGAGAATGGTTTGACGCTGACATCTCTCGCCCTTCTTCGTTTCACACTTGTCATTTCTCCTCTCTCTCTCTCTCGAACCATTGTGGAGACCAAAGATCAAACGGAAATCGAAGATTCAAGATTCGGTCCCAATATTGGTCGCAATGTGGTATTCCAACGCTCACGATTGGAAATTACCCACGATTCAAGAAAATCTGAAATACAATGCCACGCAAGCCGGCCTTCAATATTGAAGACTGGATGAAGAACATATCCAAATTCTCTATGTGCAATGTACGTTGAATTTCCATTCAACGGCTGTTTACTGTTACAAGCCTTTCAACCGCTCCTCGGAGTAGTTGACAGAGCTAGCTCACAATCTTAGTTTTTAACCAATACGTAACTCAAACCTTATTTTAGTACCTTTTTTCTAGAGGCGTACGACACTGTTTAAACAGTCGAATAACCGCTTCGACCCTTTCTACCGGTAAAGACTACTTCAACTACACGAACAAATTACCACTAATACACAACTAACAACCGATCCGAAGATTGTCCAGTAACAATAAGAAATCGACAAGTATGTCTTACTCAGTCATTCCCTTCAAGTATGACTTTGACCAAGAGACTATTGAAAAGATTGAGTACAAGATTACCCAAGAAATCAATGGCTCCCAAGAAGTTACCAAGATCAAAATCCCTTTGATTACTGCAGGATCAACCAAATTACAAATTCTTTTCACCATCGATGCCTTCATTAGATCTAAGAAGACTCTCAACTTAACCACAGGACCAAGAATCTATGACAAGTTTCTAGACCTCCTCAGAGACTACACCGACTGTAGCTGGTGGAACAGCTATATAACAGCCAACGTTCCACAGAGAACTGTGGACAACTTCCAAACGACAGTGGAAGCATTCATCAGCTTCAAGTTCAACAGCAACCTCGATGCCTACCAGAATCATAAAAGATTCCTCTCCAATATTAAGAAGACAACCTCCATGACTGTACACCAATTTGTAGCACAAGTCAACTTCCACAACCATGTTATTCTCCCATTACTACCGGGACACCCTCCACAAAATGCAGAGATCAATGCAAGTGACTTCAAGAATCTAGTCTTTGAATCGATGCCAGAGGACTGGAAAGATCTCTATCAACTTAACCATTCTCCCCATAGAGATTCTCTCTCTGAAATGATGATAAAATTCGAAAGATTCCAATCTGTACAGAATAAAAACAAGAACAAGAAATCAGACAACCAGTCTCAAAACAACAACAACAGCAACAACAATGCCAACAACAATCGTAACAATCGAAATGGAAACAATCGCAACAATCGCAATAATCGCAACAATCGAAACAACCGAAACAATAGCAACAATAACAATAACCAACGCAACAACAACAACAACAACCAACGTAGCAACAACCAAAGCAACAACAACAACAAAGGATCAACTAGGATCTCAAATGACTCACCGTGTCCTATCCACCCTGGTACCAATCACACTTGGGGTCAATGCTACACCAACAAGTATGGCACCAATTCCAATCAGTCCAATAACAACAACAGAGACAATACCGACTCGCATGTGAACGATCGCAGTAACTCCAACAACAGCAATCGATCCACTACCTCTTCCCACAACAGTAACTTCAACGAACCAGAGCAACACATGTGTGTCTTCATCAATGAACCAGAAGATACTACCATCCCTGCTACTCCTTGGCCAGATCTCTTCCATGTCGATATGGATATCGATGAAGAATACTACAACTCGGATCTTCAAAGATTTCCCTCTGAAAAGACCAATTTCGACAACAACAAGCAAGATGTTGCTCCTAGCAAGGACAACGTCGACATCGACCTTGCTCCAACCACAGTAAGTGTCTGCAACTCGATCAATGGATCCCTTGGGAAGTATTACTTGAAAACCCTCTTCGATTCCGGATCAACCGACAACCTCATAGTAGAATCAGCAATTCCCCCTGGAATCAAGAAGAACTTCCTAGACCGACCAATTCAAATGCAAACAACAAATGGCAAAACCACTTGCAACCACTACGTAACCTTGGAGAACACCATATTCCCAGAACTATCCTATTCCATGAAAGTCCTACAAATCAAATGCTTTGTCGTCTCTCAGAATATCAACTACCATCTCCTCATTGGAAGAAAGACAATGAGAGATCTTGGAATGAAAATGGACTTCGAGACTTGTACCATAGAATGGTATGAGAAGACAATGGACTTCCACCCGCGAAATTACTTTGACAACAAGTCCTTGCTCCACAAGGTCATGTCTGCAGAACCACACGCGGTTGCAGAAAGTTACTCCGCCCAATCAATCCAACAGTCTTATGTAGATGGAACCACCAAGTATGAGAAAACTGACCTCCACAAGCTTGTCGCCGACCAAACTCATCTCTCCTACCAAGAGAAACAAGCCTTGTTACCAATACTTCTTCAAAATGAAGAACTTTTCGAAGGCCTGAATAACAAAGAATTAGGCATTTTCCCTAATCAAACATTCCACATTGAACTGCAGCAAGGCGCAACTCCATATCATGTAAAACAACCATATTCCATTCCACTGCACCAACAAGAAGCAGTAAAGAAAGAAATCGATCGACAAGTGAAACTTGGCATCCTAGAAAGGTGCTATGCAACTGAATGGGGAATGCCAACCTTTGTAGTGCCCAAACCAGATGGCTCCTGTCGACTCATCAGTGACTTCCGGGAACTCAACAAAGTAACCAAGAAACTTCACTATCCGCTCCCAAAGCTCCAAGACATCTTCCACAGACGAAGAGGCTTCAATTATGTCACCCTTATCGATGTCAGTATGCAATTCCACACCTTCAAACTCGATGAGGCCTCCTCCTGGCTTTGTGTCCTTGTTACTCCATTCGGAAAGTTCAGACTCCTCCGATTGCCAATGGGCTTCCTTAACTCTCCAAGTTGGGCCCAAGGCTGTATGGAACAGATGCTCTCCCATCTGAAGGACATTGAAGTATACATCGATGATATTGGTATCTTCTCAGATACTCTCGAATCCCATTGCAAATCAGTCTCCTCTGTCCTGTCCTTACTGAAGTGTCACAACTTCTCTGTCAAGCCCTCCAAGTGCCACTGGTTCCAATCCCAAGCTCCTTGGCTCGGCCACATCATCTCCCGAGATGGTATTCGTCCCAATCCAAACAAGATTGCTCCCATCCTGAAACTTGCCTTTCCCTCAACAACAACCCAACTTCGGTCCTTTGTTGGGATGATCAACTTCTATCGAAACTTCTACCCCAAACGCGCAGAGGTCCTTGCACCCCTTACGGACCTCTCTGGAAGAGCCAAAAGCAAAATCTCTCCAACTCCACAACTACTTGAAGCTTTCAACAAAGCCAAGTCCCTCATCGCCAAAGACATCCTCCTTGCCTTTCCTGATCCCAACAAGCCTTTCCATGTCTATACTGACGCTTCTGATTACCAGCTTGGCGCCGTCATCCTCCAAGATGGCAAAATCATCCTTTGTTTCTCCAGAAAACTCAACGCCGCTCAACGGAAATACCCAACGGTCGATAAAGAGATGCTCTGTATTGTAGAAGTCTTCAAAGAATTTCGAACCATTCTTTGGGGTGCTGAAATCATCGTATGGACAGACCACATCAACTTAACCCGACAAACGCTTACCAGCCACAGAATTATGACTTGGCGCATGCTCCTTGAAGAATTTTCCCCAGTATTCAAGTATATCAAAGGCAAAGACAACGTCCTTGCTGATGCCCTCTCAAGACTCCCGCTCCAGCAAGACACTCCGGAGAAGAAGAAGGAGTTCTCCGGTCCCACTCCCGATCCAACGGATGACTCGGACCTTGCAACTGACTCAAGTGACTCCGACCTTCTCTCTCTCTCTGAATTGTTCCTTAACTACCCAGAAGACATTCCCATGTATCCCTTAGCCTTCGACCAACTCGCCCAAGATCAAGCAGCAAATGCTGATATTACTACCAATCCCCGGTACACAACTGAAAACTTCAACGGCACCGACTTGAAAGTTGTAGACTCCAACGGTCGCCAGAAAATTGTACTCCCTCCAAACAGAGTGCAAGCCACCATCAAATACTACCACCACGTGCTTGGCCATGCCGGCGCAGAACGATTGTATCGAACCATCAACCAATTTGTATATGCCCCAAACCTGAAGGACCAAATCAACGCCTTCTGCAAGACTTGTGACACGTGCCAACGGTACAAGAATAGCCACCAAAGCCACGGACAGCTCCCTACCAAAGAACACCAATACGTTCCTTGGGACACCATTGCAATCGATGGAGTAGGCCCTTGGAAAATCAAGATCCCTGGCCATGGAACAGTCTCCTTCAATGGCTTTACCATCATGGACATGTGCACCAACCTCCTCGAGATCATCCGAGCTCCACAAGTAAATCCAACCGGCCTCATGGCAGTCCATGCCCTCGACAATGGCTGGCTCTCCAGATATCCCAAACCAGTGAATTGTATTATTGACCAAGGAACCAACTTCATGAGTAATGATTTCCAACTCCACCTTGCCAACCTCGGAATCAAAGCCAAGGTTTGCTCTGTTCGGAACCCACAATCCAATGCAGTACTTGAACGCGTCCACGATACGATGAAGTCTGCAATGAGAACAGAGCTCAATACGAATCCTCCACAGACCCTCCAGGAAGCGACTGATATCATTGACAGCATCTTTGCGTCGGCTCAGTTTGCGGTTAGATCAACCATCAACAAGACCTTCGGAATGACGCCTGGAGCCCTTGTATTCCACAGAGACATGTTTCTACCGATTCCAGTAATTACTGACTTGGCCATGGTCAGAAACAAAAGACAAGCTCAGATAGACAAGAATGCTATGAAAGAGAACAGCCACAGGAAGCTTCATGATTACAGTGTAGGAGATCAAGTTATGGTGAAAAATGAAAAGCAAATCCCTGGAGCTTTCGAAGCAAGAAGCAAAGGCCCCTACACCATACAGCAAATTCACACAAATGGTACAGTTTCCTTTCTCTTAAGAAATCACGTGATCCAACGCATGAACATTCGAAATCTGAAACCATATCACACCAACTAAAAAATTTCTTATCTAAGCAATACTGGTCGCACACGACTAACAAAAATTCTGTGCCACCAATCCAACTTTTACGAGAAGGAGAAGAGTGTGGTATTCCAACGCTCACGATTGGAAATTACCCACGATTCAAGAAAATCTGAAATACAATGCCACGCAAGCCGGCCTTCAATATTGAAGACTGGATGAAGAACATATCCAAATTCTCTATGTGCAATGTACGTTGAATTTCCATTCAACGGCTGTTTACTGTTACAAGCCTTTCAACCGCTCCTCGGAGTAGTTGACAGAGCTAGCTCACAATCTTAGTTTTTAACCAATACGTAACTCAAACCTTATTTTAGTACCTTTTTTCTAGAGGCGTACGACACGCAATGTACAAGCTAGTAAACGTACTCGTACGTAACGGCACCGCTACGTGTACTAGTCGAACGGAAGTCGAACTTTAGGGGCAGATTGTCCCTAATTTGAAATTTTTTAAACTTTCATCGGAGAATACTGCAATATCTCTCCCGTACCGGTACGTACCGTACGATACTCGAACCGTACGGTACGTACGCAAAAATATCGGTGTTTCGGTTTCAGACCATTCTCTCACCTCTATCCAAGCTACGTAACTATGGTACGTACCCTCGTACTCGTTTCAACATGTATTTTTTTATGTTTTGATTGGTCAAAAAAATTATTTCGTGCGAAGTACTTGAGTAATTCGTAATACTGTAGTAATTGCGAGACCATTGACTCATTCCTTAGCCATTTTGTTGTAACCTATCAGCAACACATCAACCAAAAAATTCCAGTGTAACACATTGGTTGGTTCCCTAAGCTGCTTGCTGCTTGCTGTTGTACGCTACTTCTTAGTAAGTCAAACAGCAGCTCATGTCTGACATGCAATGTTCGTCGCTATATCCCGCATTGAGGCATGCAAGCTTTTGGTGACCAATCGCAAGAATGTTTGCGAACTCCTTCACCTTTCGACACGTTCTTTCATTTTTGATGATACCGTTTGTGTCCACGACAGCACATCCCATGGCGTCTTCGATTGTATCATCACGGTATTCGATTGTCAAAGTGTGGGAACCATCCACCGGAGTCCAATGCCAGTACAGAACACAAACGAACGACAGACATACTAATGAGGACACCGAGCTGGCGAATTGTAGTCCGATCGACCAATTTGGTTTGGTTTACAACAAACTACTATCTATCCGCGCAATACACGTACCTCCTATCGTGGCATCGTTGTTCCGAAACACGTTTACCTCCGCTGCCTGGAGAAAATGCACGTATTTGGCCAGCGATTGGATCATGTTGTCACTTCGCGCATGAATCACACCACACATTTCTGCCCTCGAGAAGATCTTCTTTGTTTTCCAACCTATCTTGTGATGGGTGATGATATCCCTCTGTCAATCGCGTACGCAAATAAGGTCGTGTTCCGTGAGAAGAAGGTTGTGACAACGCGTGCATGTCAAAATCAAAACTTCAAAGGAAGAGGCAATGTTGAAACGATGAAAGCAACAGTCGATCGATTCATGCCGCCACTTACATCATACATTCGTAGATTCGCAAACACTGTTCCTATCGAATAAGCGTAAGCATCTCTTTGTTTGTCTTCTTTAGTTCCTTGACTCCTGTCGAGGTAAAAATTTGCCGTTGGATGGAACCGATTCGTGACACCATATTCCGACCATATGACACCATCTTCGATCGTCGAAACGTAGTGTTTGTTCTCTTTCATCAAGCAAGTGCACGGATTAACGTACTTCTCGTGAACATTTTGATTCGAGCACCCCTCCGTGGTCAAAAGTTCATAAGCATACAATCTGACCATATCGGTATAGCTCGAGTACCTACGAGGATTGCCATCTGATCCAAACCACACGAGTAGATGGTCCAGATCGTTGACGCTAACTAATACATCGTCCCCGTATTTCTCCTTGATCGTGTCGAGGCTCATGCTGATGGTCTTGTCCTGCTTTGGGTAGTGCTTGCCAACAATCGTATAACCATGATTCTCCGCAATGTCCCGCGTTTCTTCGTGGTCTATCCATCGGCTCGACACAATAAAATTGAGACACCTTTTGGTCTTGATGTTATCGTAAAATTTAAAAAATGTTCGCGCAACTTTGGAGCCTCCCTCGAAGTAAAAGAGAAAGACGACCGGACATGTCTGCCCGTTTTTGTCGCCGTCGCCAGAATGATCTTCGTAGAAGGAGGGGTTCTTTTCGATGTTTCTCAGAATATCGAGGTAGGGTTTCACTGGTTCTTTCGGGCAACCTTTTACATCATCTCCGTTGGCTAACAATTTTTGAACCGGCGGATGCACCAGCTTCCGATATAGATCGGGATCTTCCGAAAGCTGGATGTTTTCGTGCAGTTGAAATACAGTCGGGTCTTCGTTGCTATCTCGTGACTCGTTTTCGTCGGTAACGTTTTGTTGGCCCTTTGTTTGAGGTTCAGAGCCGGGTGACTGCAATTGTGACGAATCGAGGTCTAGAGGTCCCTTGGAATTAGGACCAATAAACGTGACTAGTGCGTGTTGGATTCCGAGATTGTAGCCAACCAAAGTGAAAAAGGCAGCGAAGACCACCTTCGAAGCGGATACCATGGCTATTGCCGATACCGGTACCTTCTTCTTCGACATCTATAGAAAGTGATGATTGACAGAAATCCTTTCTTGGGCTCTTATCTCACGCAATGAGGATTACTTGTACTGGTACAGCAATGCGTTTGTCAGCTGTACTCGATGGAACAGACACCGATGTTTGTTTGTGGAATGTGTGTTTGCTCGGGTCTTACTCGTACGGATACTGATACGAGCGCGGGGTACTGTTACTTTCACGACAAAAGTTCCTGTAATTTAATTCAAGGTACACCGTACGATAAGTAGTATCGTACGGTACAAGCAAAATCGTATCGGTTTCGACCGGGTAATGAAGAGTATTTGTTCACTTGTCACTAACTGTCACTAACAATGACCCCTTCGCCACCACCGCTAGCTTGGGTAAGTGCATACTCGTACTTAAAGCTTATATTTGACAAAATGGACTAATATTTCGGGTACGTACGGTACGTACGGTACATGTTTGGATTTTCGCGTTTGATTTTGCTCCAAACATGCGCATGTTTGGATTTTTGTGCGTGTTTATTTTGTTTGCTCCAAACATGCATTGAAAATTCCAGTCATGCACATGAGGGTGAAAAAAAGGCTTACTACCTTGGGTTACGGTAGAATCATTACTCGTACCGGTACGTACCGTACAGTGAACGTGTAATCTTACTGTTTGTGCTTACGTACGAACTTTGCTTCCACGAGGAAAATAGCGACATGTTGTATTCTGAAGGAGAAGTTGATGTTGCGATTATTTTTGTGATGGCCGATGCTGTGGATTGCGAAGAACAGCCGAGCCCGCGAATAGTGATTCAGATAGAACGGCTAAGATTACTCGTAAGATTACTGTACTCGTACGGAAAGAACGCAACCACCGCAATGATCGTCAACAAAAAGTGAAGTTGCCGTCCACCGCTGTCGCAAAAGTTAATACCCACCGTACCGAGACGCATTATTGTTACACGAGCGTTGGAAAAACCCCTGGAATTGTTGGAAGCATGGAATTGTCGATACAAACACAGACACGCAACAATCAAAGGCGGCGCCGTGGATGGCATAGAAGGGGAATCACGACGTGGTTTCTCGCAGTTCTCGCCGCTCTGGTAACATCTCGCACATCACGGCATCAATATTTTTTTAACGACTTCCCTCACAAGTCAAAGGAAAACAAGAAATTCCGATTCCCGATCACTGTGGACGCGTTCGCTTTTCCATCCATCGTCATTCAAAAAGGTCAAGGTGTCTCAACAACCTCATCGAAAACAATACCAACGAACGCCGTCTTCGATAGAAGTCGACGGGGAAGGTTGCCACGTCGCAGTCGCAAAGCATCATTCGGAAGCCGCACGGGCCCTACATACCAGACAGAAATCGACGATGGCGAAACATGGTCGCAGACGCAGCCGTCGTTCGAAAATTACGAGAGCAGCACTCTGGCGAGAGACCAAAACGATACGCAGGACCGATTCGAAGGACGAACATTGCTCTCGCCGCACCATCTCATGTACCCCGAAACATTCCAGAAATTCGATGCTCCCCTAAATCTATCAATGCCATTATTCGAAGCGCTTCGGTTGATGAAACAAAGCATCGGCACGTTTTTGACGAACGAGAACAATCCACACCGATCCATTTTGCGGCGGTCGTTGTCATCGAACCCTCCCGTTCTTCGGATTGAACAAAAGATATCGCACAATGTAGAACCATTGTGTTGGTTGCAGGAACAGATCGAAGGTTACCATTCGTTCGTCGCTGCCACGGACCATCCGGCATTTTATATGGAGACCGCTGACGAAACAACCGAAGCTGCTGTCTTCGGATCCAGTCGAACCCATCGAGGACGATTGGAGGAAGACGCTGATTGGTGGGGGCAATTGCCTAATCGAGCGCGCATTTACGGTGGATCTCGCTTCGATTCCGAGAGTGAGCCTTCCAACGAATGGAAATCATTCTCGCGTGGCTTCTGGATCTTGCCGGCTGTGGAGGTGAGGCGAGAAAAAGAAAAATCATCCGATGGGGGTAACGGCTCAACGACCCCAACAACGGTTACGACCACATTCGCCATTCATCTAGTGGCGGATCGCGATCACGATTTTTCGGCTTCCGCACGACATGTCTTGTCGATCCTGGAGGGCTTGTCGGACTCCAGTAAATCTGCGGTTCCACCCACCAATATCCCTCCCATCGTATCTCGTTCGTCGACGTATCAAAAACGTGTGCGAAAACGTCGAAGGTCTCCTCCGCTCTCTTCGGTCAATGGTAGAGCGACAGGTACAGAGTCATCGAGATCGTATTCCATGGATGCTCAAGAAGTTTACGAACGCGGAGTGGCTGCTGCAGTGCAAGAGTTCTCGAGAGCAAAACAACAACGACAACAACAGCAACAACAACAACAACAAAAACAGAATAGTTCAGTTAGAAACATTTTAAACAATGGCAATACCACCGTGAACGGTGACGACTCAATCGGTGGTGACAGTGGCGATCCAGCTTCATTGGAAAAAGTGGTCCTGGCGAGACGACTCGATTTACAATTCGATCGCTCAGCAGAAAATAGCATCCAAGCCTTGGATATACTGCGAAAGTGGAAATATGCCAGTCGCCCGGGTGGTCATCTCATGTATCTATGCCCGAACATAAATGGTGACTTTGAATTTTTTGGATGCACCCCGGAACGATTGTTTCAGGTTGTTTCGTCGCCCTCCTTGTCATCCGAGGAAGAAACTAGTGATGAAACCACAACGATGGTTGTTTCTGAGGCTTTAGCAGGAACCCGGCCAAGGGGATCCACACCCGAAGCAGACCAAGAACTTTCACGACAACTTTTTGCTTCTGCAAAGGATCAATCAGAAAACGAAATCACTGGACGTTTCATAATGCAAGCCTTCCACGAATTGAATGAACGGGGATGGATCCATCATGACACAGAATTTGACGGCAGAAAAAGTGGTAGTGACGAAGAAGAGGCAAACGGGGGCATAATACGAGAATGCGATCTGAACGATGAAGCTACAATGAATGGTGATAGTTCCATCAAAGGACGATACTTCGTGAGACGGTTAAGGCACCTTCAGCACATATGCCAGCAATTCAAATGTCAATTATCTTCTTCTGCGGTCTCAAAAGAAGTGATTGAATATCTTTTGACCGCGCTGCATCCAACACCAGCGGTCGGGGGGTACCCCAAAGATCCCGCCATGAAGTTCATTCGTGAATACGAAAGCTCCGGTTTTGACCGCGGGTTCTATGCCGGACCTTTTGGATTCGTTGGACGTGGAGAAGCTGAAATTGTAGTAGCAATTCGTTCCGGTCTCATTTCTCGCGGCAAGGAATCACGAAAACGCCATGAATTGTCTTCTTCCGGTTTGGACTACAAAGACGAACGTCCGAAGGTTTCTGTGTATGCAGGTGCTGGTATTGTGCCTGGCTCAACAGTACAGGGTGAATGGTCTGAGACCTCATACAAATTAGGGGTAGTGTCTTCAATTTTTCCACAGTCTCCATTTACACTTCAGAGTGCACGAACACCTAACTCAGCTTGGGCAACCGCTTTTGTGGAAGAGCTGGTCCGAAACGGAGTCACACAGTTTTACATCTGTCCTGGATCGCGATCAACACCACTTGTGGCTGCTATTGCGAAGATAGTGCGTTCCAACCTCGGCGTTGTTCACGCAATGAGTGTACATGATGAACGAGGTGCTGCCTTTCGAGCGTTAGGTTATGGTCGTGGAGTTGGAAGACCTGCGGCTGTTGTAACATCAAGTGGAACGGCGGTTGCAAACTTGTACCCTGCCATTATTGAAGCTGGTATGGATGCTGTTCCGCTTTTGGTTTTGACTGCTGACCGTCCATACGAAAGTCGTGACACGGGGGCAAATCAAGCCATCGATCAAGTGAAGGTCTACTCACAATCATACGTTAGATGGTTTCGAGATATTTTGCCTCCACACGACGACGTCCCTATTTCTGTCGCTTTGGCAGATGCTGCGCAGGCCGTTAGTTTGTCTCGCCGTTGCATGGGACCGGTCCATCTGAATATTCAATTTCGTGAAAATTTGGCTCCCGACGCAGGACCTATCCGAAATGATGGTCGAACGGGTTCCGTCACGAAATTTGACTCTTTGCGTTTCACTGATGCCCCAGGATTTCCGAGATGGTCATTAAGCGGAAGTCAATGGACAAAATCTTTCTCCGCACGTGAGAACGTTGATCATAGATTGTTGTTGGAAACGATTCGGATGATCAGTGAATCCAAACGCGGTATGATTGTTGTTGGAAATATACGCAAGTCCTCGGGTGAAAATCAAGAAAACGATCCTTCCCGAACAATGCAACTTATTACAAGCTTCGCTCTTTCGATCGGATATCCGGTATTTGCCGGTGTCCAATCAGGCAATCTTAGATTTGAAAGTTCTGCCGTTGTGCCTTTTGCAGAACACCTCTTACGCTCTCCGTTGGTGAACAAGAACTTGAAACCTGACCTTGTGATTCAACTCGGAGCGCCATTGATATCAACTGAAATCCCAGGTATTATCAAGCAGACGTTACGTGATGGTTCTTTGAACCATATATTTGTGCACCCCCATCATCCAACAGAACGACACGATCCGGAACTCACCATGTCTCATGTTGTCGATTGTGGCATTGATTCCTTTCTCATTGAGACGATGAAATTACTTGGCAGTCAAGGGGGCGTGCAACTTGGAAGTCAACTGGCTCCATTAGTTAAACTTGGGAACAAGCTAAGGGAAAAGATGCCAACAATTGTGGATGAAGCCGTTTCAAAGATGAGAGAAGAAGATTCGGACTTTCATGGAATGACTGAACCTGAAGTTGTTATGAGCTTATCCAAGATTTTTACGAGCGGAATGGTTCCTGATTCTTCCTTCTTTTTATCTAATTCAATGCCTGTTAGAGATTCCGAAGCCTTTCTGTATCCGACGATTAGCAACTCCAAATCAAGTTTGAGAGACATAGCTGTGAACAGAGGTGCTAGTGGAATTGATGGAGTCATTGCATCTGCTGCGGGCTTCGCTGACTCTACCAGTCGACCGACTTCGTTGTTGATTGGTGACGTTGCTGCATTGCATGATATTAATTCACTTCACGCTTTGCGAACGGATCCATCTGCCAAAGACAACCAATCTAATAAAGTTCATCCTCTAACAACGATTGTGTTAAATAATGATGGCGGAGGGATCTTCTCTTTCCTACCAATTGCAAAGCACGGGAATGATGTTGCCTTTGAAGAGTTCTTTGGGACCCCGACAAATACTTTCTCGTTCGAAAAAGGTGCTCAGGCGTTCGATCTTCCGTTCATCAAAGTTGATTCGTCAGAATCATTTGAGAAAGCTTACATGAACTCTGCCAAAAGTGAAGATTCATCAATCATCGAAGTTGTCGTTGCGACACGAGAGAAAAATGTCTTAATCCACCGAGAAATATCCGGTATTGTAAACAAGTTTCTTTCTGAAATTATCAGCACAGATACATCAAAGGTCGATGAACTTGAAGTACTGCCTCTTAAGCACACAAGATCAACTGCATTGGGAGGCGATCACCCTTTGGAAATAGGAGAGAAAACAATGGTCTTGTTGCATGGGTGGATGGGTGACAATACAGAATGGAAGGATGTAGAATCAAGGCTGATTAAATCGTTACCAAACGAATGGTCCATTCTCAACATCGACTTACCGGGTCATGGAAGCTCGACGATTCACTCCTCATCTGATGATTTCTCCATACAAGAAGCACTGGGTTTGGTCGGGAAAGGGGAAAGGCTTTCGAGCAGAGATCTTGTTGTAGACGAAATGGCTCTCGCTGTTTGTAGGACATTGAAGGCTCATGGAGTTGACAAAGTTGACTCTTTAGCTGGTTATAGTCTAGGTGGGAGGGTAGCTCTGGCAATGAAACGCTTGTCGATGACTCCTTCTGATAGGAGTAACGCCGATTTTGTCAAAATTGTGAATGACGAAACAAAAATGATACTGATCTCAACGTATCCCGGGGAAATCGCCAGGACAAGTGGGCAGTCACTGGATGATTTGGAAGATGAGAACATTAATCGACTTCTCAAAGATGATCGATTGGCAAAACAGATGGAGTACATATCTCGTCGAGCGTCTCTTTCTCCGTCTTCTCCAGAAGTAGCCTCTCAAATATGGTCAGAATTTCTGAATCGTTGGTACAGCGTACCGCTTTGGGGCAATCTGAGAATGCATGATGAATATAGTGCTATGCTTGATCGACGCTTGGCCAATTTATCTTCGAGGGGTAATGACATTGCAGCAGTATTGCGACAATGCTCTCCGCCCAGATGTAGTAACGAGGATTGGCGAGGAGTGACAGCGAAGAACACGTTATTTATTGTCGGAGGACTTGATAAAAAATATCGTAACATTGGTAGACAATGGTTCGACATTGAACCATCCTTAAGCTACCTTGAAGTTCTCGGGAAAGGGCATGCCCTACTTGTCGAAGCAACCGAAGATGTTGCACTCGCCATAGACGCTTTTTCGCAACAAGAACAGGACGAAGCTCCTCCTTTCGGTAAAAACGACACGAAAATATGGGAAGCAAATTTTATTCCAACTAGGAAGAAGAAAGAACTGGGCTCAGTGGGCCAAAGGGTTGGCGCACCATCAATTTGCTCCGTTGGATCATTAGATTTTGAGGCTTTCAGTATCAACTTAGCAGGCGAAAGATCAGAGAATACAGGCGTCATGGGGATTGGCTGGGGCTTAGGAGCCGAATCAAAGAGTGACGGTTTAAAAAAGCGTTTGGGATTTGTTATTCAAGTGGCGTCAAATGATGGGTTACAAGTTGGCATCGGTGAAATTAGCCCTTTGGAAAATCTACATGTTGAATCCGTTGAAGAGGCGGAGAATCAGCTCGAAACAATTGCCAATCGACTGTCGAACATTCAGTCGGAAGTCATTCCATCGTTTGATGCAAAACAAGTTCTTGCGTTGGAGGGCGCTCTTGAAGAATATGTAGACTCACTTTGTTCTGTGATATCAATGAGAAGTTTATATCCTTCTGTTCGGTCTGGTTTGGAGATGGCGATTTTATCACTTGCCTCTTCGAAAGTGCGAACCCCAATCCTTCAAGCCCTGGTATCAAACGCGCCTAAGTCTCAAACTACGTCCTCGCAAACTTCAACTTTACCATTGAATGGTCTCATCACACGAAACCAGCCTTCATCTGTTGGTAGCAATGGTCAGAAACGTAAATATTCTTCTTGGAAGGTGAAAGTTGGGCACCAGTCCCTTTCGGCTGATATCCAGGTCTTGAGGAATACGCTTCTTAACTTGAATGAAGACACTGGAAGTATCCGTGCCGATGCGAATAGAGGTTTCAATCAATCATCGTTTTCCACTTTTGCAGATTCCTTCAAAACCCTTGACGTTGAACCAACTAATGGACGATTGGAATACATCGAGGAACCATTGGAAAAACAGGTTGGAGAGAATGGACAATGGTCTCTGGAGAACCAGGTAGCAGTGTTGGAACATTCCTTCAATGAAAATTCTATTCCTTATGCTTTGGATGAAAGCATTTACGACTTGTTGGTACTTCACGACAACAACTTTTCAGCCGTGAAGGAAGTTCTTTACAATGTATTTGGTGAGGGCCGTAGAGGTTGTGCGGCAATCATTTTAAAACCTTCGCTTCTTGGTCTGGAGACGTCCCTTCGGCTTGCTCGCTTCGTCAGAGCCGAACTCAAGATGGGTGCCGTTTTCACGTCTTCGTTTGATTCCGGCATTGGCCTAGCCTATGCATCATTTCTTGCTACTGTTTCCGGTGCCACGCCTTGCGAGGCAGGTACACAACAGTACCCACATGGCCTGAGTACGTTTGAGCTAATGACCAGCGATATCATTTCGCCATCGTTCGGATCCTACGTCAGTCAAAAAGGTCTTCTGAATGTTGCTTCCCTCTCTCGGGCATTCTTTGGCCTAGGTTTGGATGAAATCCAAACAGTTTCGCCGACCCCTCTTTCTCGTGAGTTGCCTCTTGTTGAGAAGCCTACCAGGAGCCCAAACGTTCCGGCAGAAACATCCGAAGTGCTTTTACAAGGAAAAGGAAAAGGTCCGAGCTCCGATTATGAGTTAGATGAGTTCGAGGCGTCTACTTCTGCTAGCAGCACAGGACGCGACATTGTTCTGGTGGCATCGCTTCCTCTCCCCTTCAGTGCTGATGTCGCATGTGCCCGCTTTACCGATCTACCCCAACAGCCTCGTTGGTCCCCGTGGTTAGCATCTGTGGCGTACATGGACAACGGAAAAGAAACCGAATGGACGCTTCGAGTTCGCGGCGTTAGCTTTCGGTGGCGCGCCAAATCCGAGCTGATCAATGCTCCGTACAAGGGCATTCGATGGGAATCCACCAGCGGTCTCAAAAATAAGGGCGTGGTTCAATTCATCCCGACTCCGGGCGATCAGACCGGAGGTGGGTCGTGCTCCATCAATGTGCAGATGGCGTTTGTGGTGCCTCGGCTGTTGTCGAGCCTCTTTCGAGGCACCATTGTAGAAGAGTTTTTGCGGAATAAGATAATGAAGTGGTCACTGGAAATGTTCCGCGATGTCGTGAAAGGAGATTTAGCGCTCGAAGAAGGGAACCTGGAGCTCGGAGATGCTCTGTTTGGAGCCGTTGAGGGGAAGGCAAGCGCCATCGAAGCAACCCTTGCTTCTACTAGATTGTCCTCGGCCACTGATAACGAAGACTAAGGTTCACTTAACGAACGGTTTGAGCGGCTGCTAATCATTTGATCAAAATGATGCGGCCTTCTTGGTCTATCAGTGCTTAAATAGTATGGATGCGACGATACATACTTGTAGCGTGTAGAATCGAAGAAATAATAGAATAAATTTATTGTGATTCCTTTTGAATAACCTGAAAAGTTATGACATCGTGAGTTTCAGAAGAAAGTGAAAACTGATTACAGTACTGCATTGTGTACCAAAAGTTGAGGTGGGAATGAGATTGCTTATGTCGTATTCAAGTTTGTTGTCTGGATCGGCAGTATAAAAAGTGAACTGGAAATACTATCTAGAGCTACCTTCGAATTCACGCGTGTTCTGGTGCTGGCTTTATTATTGAGGTGCTACAATGGAAATCTTCAAGAAGGTTGTGACGTAAATAGTTGGTTTGCTTACTGCACGTACTGAAGCGACACATCTCTACTTTGGGTGCACATGGTATCTCAAGAGCTTTGCTGGTTGGTGCTTTTTGATGGTAATAGTGATGGTGATGATAGACAAAGAAGGGGACAGTTCCAGTACGGTACTTTGTAGTAAATTTTATCAATTTTGACACGAAAACCTCAAAAAAGTTCGCAAAAAATTATTTTGTATTGTTTTTAAGAAGAACTATCTTAGCTTTTTAATTTGTAACAAAGACGATTAATCGATCGATGCGAAAAGAAAACCGCCGAATGCACACACGAAACACCGTACGATCTTGGGACGACAAGGAAACAACACGGAATTGCTGATTGATCCCTTTTGTCCCACTGGTCCGAAACAGTACTCGTACTCAAACTAGCTGTCACAGTAATGTAATGTGTATCTTGCTATCATTGCCATTGACCGCACTTCGACTACCACTCCTTATCATCTTCCTATTAACAACTAGTTGCTCCTGCAATCCATCCTTGATTACCACGTCCACTACGTTACAAACCGGCAGCAAAAGCATGTCCATCCAACACACTACCCGTCCCATTACCACAGGCAACAGCGTTATCGGCATCGTATACGATGGCGGCGTCATGCTGGCTGCCGATACGTTGCTTTCGTACGGAAGCATGGCCAAATCGTTTGATACTCCCCGTATGTACAGCATCGAGGACCGCATCGTATTGGGAGCTTCGGGAGAATACTCCGATTTGCAAGAAATTGTCACCCGTGTAAAGGCTCTGGCCTTGGAGGAATCGACAACGAATTCGATCGAGAGCATCTATGTCGATCGCAAACTTTCTGCAAAGTCACTCTGGAATTACTTGCGAGCCGTCATGTACCAGAAGCGGTCTAAGATGAACCCTTACTGGAACGACGTTGTGGTAGCAGGTTGGGACGAGCAAACCTCGAAACCGTTTTTGGGAACCGTCGACAGGCTGGGAACAACTCTTCAAGAAAATTTGGTAGCGACCGGGTTTGGAGGCTACCTGGCGATGCCATTGTTGCGAGAGAAATGGCGACCCGATTTGAGCGAGGGCGAGGCACGGGCCATGCTGGAGGATTGCATGAAGGTCTTGTTCTACAGAGATTGCCGCGCATCGGCTCGCATCCAGCTTGCCAAGTGCACCAGCGAGGGATGCATCATCTCGGACCCATACAATCTCGACCATTCGAATGGATGGAACGCTCCTAGTATGATCCGAGCGAGTGGAGACTTGGCTGAAGGCGGGGGCTGGTAAATTACTTCTATGCATGCATAGATAATTAGAAAGATTACAAAAAATAAGCACATGCAAACATGCATCATGACTTCAAATACGATACTGTAACGCGTAAAACAAATCTCAAACAACGATCACAGATTTTTTCAATAGATTTAAAAATAATTACTTCGATTAGATGTGTAGAATCTCTAAAGAAAAGATTCACAGATGTCTTTCCCTCCGGATCATCTAGAACATTCCTGCACGTATGCACCGATCAGACACCCTCGTCTAACGCCGATAAGAATGCATCGTTAAAGAATGGACTTTCGCACTCTCGGTAAGAATAGCGAGTGAGGAAACGAAACTCCGACAACGGAGAAATACAGGAACGGTCATCTTCTGCGCTGATGGCACGTTCACATACATCGTGCTAATCTCAAAAAGCGAGCATCCTGAACAGTAGTGATGTGCGCTAGAATTATAACGCATGCTGTCTGGTACCTATATTGTAGATAACTTTTGTATTCTTCCCTTGCGAGAGAAGCAAGCAGTTTGCGCAGAACTATATGTGACAATCCAGGGCAAGCCACGGGCCGGCATTGTTTCTCGGAGGTTGAGTTTGAGTTCGAGAATGCTTTGTTCTCGACGGCCATAGATACACGCCTTTGCATCGTAGTGTAAATCGACAATCCTTCCAAAACGAATGGTCTCGTTGCTCTGAGCCTTATCGTTGCGATTGCCACCGTGGCTGTCAACCTAGTCGACATCGTTCATTATTCATTGTTCATCTAGATTTTCGGGATGGACACTATTTCGAACACCGCGGTATCGATATTCCCTACCTTCTCTGAGACATCGTTTTGTTCGGTAGCTTTGGCACCTGTTGGGGAAAGAGTAGTATCTGGGGCGAGATTGGGACACAGCAACGAGGGTCAAGGTTTTCGGTCACTATTAGTAGCAGGCTGGCCCTCAAGTCGATCGTAGGAAACCGATAAGTGGATCGCCCTGAGACTCATGTCAAGAGATGAAACCATAAAGAGCTTCAGCCATAACGAGTTTCTACGCCCGGCTTTGCTCGAGATATTGGTTGCCATTCGCAATCGGTGACGAAGTCCGCAACAGTATAGGTTCATGGACGTCGATAAGGAATTCCGGGAAGAAGATTCATGCGGTGTTCGACGAGAACTCGGACTAGACTAGTAGCAGTGAGAGATAAGTCAAAGGTTACTCGCGCCTCATTATTCTATCGATACAGAGTGTACGTATTCGATGACTCTACAACAAGAAAGTTTCGACACATGTGATCCCTTCCATTGACTGCCTCTTGAATCTTTTACCACAAAGTACTGTAGTTGATAATGGACTTTTCCAAAATCGCGATCAAGTACCGGTACCGGTACAACCGTACGGGCAATGTATCGGGTTTTCGTCTTGAACCGGAAATCAATCAATACTGGTGGTACCATACAGTATTTTTGTAAAAAAGGGGAAGTTTTCATGTTGCATTGCAACCCCGTTTGTTTCAAGGAACTAACTTCAATAAAAAGTGATATTCCCATCATTGACTCCCCTTCTTTCGAAAACTTTATCCGCCATACGTACCGGTACGAGTACTCGTACAGCCATCCTTTTCCTTCGAAAACCTTGACCTGATCGATTGTTTTCATCAGCGTAAAAAGAAAGCTCATCTGACGATGACAACAAACATCACAATGCTCACTGCAATTCCTATCTTGTCAAAACCGAAAATTTGACAGCACAAGCCACCCGCGGAATCGATACATATCGAGGAAGGAACGGAAGCGAGAGATAGTACTCTCTATAACATACATTTTAGAAGCCTCATTGCAAGCATTGGAGACATCAACAGAAACACAGCCATGGCCGGAGAAAGTGAGAGAGAACAAGACACCGCTGTAGCCGAAGTCAGTGCAGATAATGACGACAATTTTGCACCAACGACAGTTGTTGTCATGCTCGGGTCAATGAACTTTGATCCACTCCAAACGGCTGATATACTTTCACTGAAAATCGCATCTCCAGAGGACATGCCTGGTACATTAGAAGAAGCTTCAAAACACATCCAACCAAATTCTTTGGAAGCAGTCCACGTCCTGTTGAAATCATCATCTGTATCATCATTGTTTGATGTTTCCGTCCTATCGACATTTTACGAGGGACTTATTCCGGGAAAAGAGGTCACGGTTCATGTCTTGCCTGAATCTGCCGTCTTGGCCGAGGATATGCCAGTCCAACCAAATGATGTGGATTCTGTTCGCATGGGACTCGTAATGGCTGGTCTGATGCTGCGCTGCGAACAAGCACAGGACGGAGGCTGGATTATAATGGCGACAAAACCTGGTGGTGAGGTAGACGATGATGAAGAGGACGAAGACGAAGAAGAAGAGAAAGAATTGACGGAAGCGGAGAAAAAAGAAGAACAAGAATTTCTAGAATTGGTGGAAAAAGAAACGGGTAATGAGAGCTAAACGTGTAGTGTGTAGTACGCTCGTCCTAGGTACGAAACTCGATCCTTCGGCACCTTTCTAACATCAAAAGAAAGAACAAATGAAATCGTTGATATCGACATGGGTATGTTGTTGCATTGAAAAGTTATGAAAAAATGATGCTATCATTGTAGTCAACGAAGAAATACAGTATTGAGTGACATGCACTACTGAAAATAAACGGTATCATACGCGTAGTGCACACAATAAATTGAAATCTATTATTCCTCTTCAGGTCAGGGACTTTTTTACAGCATCTGTACATTAGTTCTTTCGGTCAATGATGTAGTCAGCCAAAGCCAACAATGGGACCGCACGTTCTCCGAACGGTTCCAATGCTTTCTTAGCTTCATCTGTCAGTCGTTGCGCTTCAGCACGTGCTCCGTCCAATCCTAGAAGTTTGGGGTATGTCGTTTTGTCAGCGTCCAAGTCTTTAGCTGCCGTCTTTCCAAGTTCCTCCGTCGATCCCGTGACATCCAAGATATCATCTGCGACTTGGAAGGCCAAACCGATATCCAACGCAAATGTTTCGCACGCCTGAATTTCTTCCTCGTTGGCACCCCCCAAAACAGCTCCACAGGCAACAGCAGCCACAAGCAATGCGGCCGTCTTGTGCGTGTGGATCCATTTCAAATCATCTACGGTAACGTCGCGCTTTCCACGTCTTCCCTCGCACAGCAAATCCAAGACTTGCCCTCCAACGAGACCTTTGGCGCCGACGCATTTTCCAACTCGCGTGATGACATCCAAAATTTTGGCGGGGTCAACCTTGTCTTGGGGAGTTTTCTCGGCAATCCATTGGAAACTGGTGCTGAGCATAGCATCACCGCTCAAAATTGCAAGGTCTTCTCCGTATTTAACCTGCAAATGGGAAAAGACATTGTTGAGTCCGCGATTTTTTGGAATTGGTTTGCAATTTGACAATATGCACGACAACCAAAGTCAAAAACAAAAAATACGTAGGCCATGGAGAAAAGGGCCATGGAGGCATACAAAATGTAATCCAGAAAAAATAGCAATTAGATTGATTGTAGTTACTACTCACGTGACTCGTGGGCTTGCCTCTTCTCAAATCGTCGTTGTCCATGGAGGGCAAATCATCGTGCATCAAAGACATGGTGTGGATCATTTCAATCGCAATAGCGGTTGGGAGTGCCGCGGCTTCGGCTTCTTCCTTCGACGAGGCGAACATTTCCGCCGCAGCCAAACACAAGACGGGTCGGACGCGCTTGCCTCCGGCCATCAAGGAATATTCCATGCACTCGCTGACAAGATCGGTATTGGGGGGATCTATGCTTTTGACAGTTTCCAAGAGCATGGCATTGAGGGCAGGCTGCTTGCTCATAACATATTCGCCCAAATCAAAGTCGGTCGAAGTTTCTTCAGCGACTGTAGCCCATTGTCGAGTGGTTCTGGAGGAGGAAGCCGTAGGAGCAAACGCTTCCGTGGTAGAAGAAGACGCAGCAAAAGCGAGGCCTAAGACGGTGGCCAAAGTGTAACTAGTGAACTTCATCGTGTTATTCGTTGTTATGTTGCTTGCTATGGCACGGATGGTTCTCTATTTATTCAACTGTTATCGGAGAGTGACGCTTGCGAATCAATACGCAATGATTTTACGTCGCGGCAAAGAACAAGATAGTGAAGTTCCAACATTCAAAATCTCGGGGTTCGTATTGTACCGTAAACACTACGAGCTCGTACCGGTACGTACGGATAATCGTAATCGAACGTTCGTACTGTCAGAGTTGTCAACTGATATACTCCATACCGTACGTAACAGGAACAGTTCGTCGTTTCGAGGGGCTCCTTCTACGTGGAAGTTAACATCGAAAAACTTCAACAACGATTTAGGGGAATAATTCTCAGTTTTAAGGGCCTCCATGAATCGAGATTTTTCCTCTAAATATTTTCAAAAAACATTAGGGATAGAGATAACAGGATCGAAACTGTTCGAAAGACAGCGAAAATTTGGCAGAGCTTGGTTGTTGAAAAGATCACCCTTGGTTGGGCCTTCGATCACGTGATTTACTTCCCTCTTTTGATACCAGAAAGCTAACAAAACGACCAAAGACGGAATCGTAGTTGTCTCTGGGATCAGCATCCTTAAAGGAATCATTACAAGTTATAATCCCCGTCGGAGAAATAGAAACCAGAAAAATCGAATCCATCGCAACCGACAATGTCGTACGATCGTGCCATTACCGTATTTAGTCCCGATGGACACTTGTTGCAGGTCGAGTATTCGATGGAGGCCGTGCGAAGAGGATCAACCGTTGTTGGAATCCAGGGAAAGGATTGCGTTGTCCTTGCTGTCGAAAAGAGGGCCATTGCAAAGTGAGTGTGGATGAACGCAAACGGAACGCAATTGATCTCGCTGTGTTGCTTCGAATGAATTGTTGCTTTTCCGCAGCTACGGAATATAGGAAACCAAGGTTGTGTCGAATTCATTGAAAGAGTCTCCTTTCTCACACAGGCTGTTCTCTCCAACATTGCTTGTGATTTTTTTTATTCTGTTCAATGAACCGATGACGTTTCTCGCGATTGCTGATTTCTTTGAAAACCGAACAATTGAATGCGACAATGAATTGAATCCGATAAAACCAATACTTGCCAATACATTTGTGTTCACGTGTCTTTAGACTCCAAGATTCGAGAACAATCCGAAAGATTGCCAACATTGATGATCGAACCGTGCTTGCGTTTGCCGGTTTAACAGCCGATGCCCGCGTCTTGATCAACAAGGTTCGTTTGGAGGCTCAATCCTACCGATTAACGATGGAGGACGCGCCATCCGCCGACTACTTGGCCAGATACCTTGCTCGAATTCAACAAAAATACACACAACAGGGAGGAGTTCGGCCTTTTGGGATTGCTACTCTAGTGGCAGGTGTCAACGATGACGATAAGGGGGTAAAGCCTTATTTGTACCAGACAGATCCAGCAGGAACTCATTCGAGATGGAAGGCACAGGTCATCGGAGGACGCAATTCGAAATCGCTGAGAGAATTTTTGGAGAAACAATACCAAGATCTTACAGAGGATGATCTTACCGAACAAAAGTGTGTCCGACTGGCCATTCAGGCGTTACTAGAGGTGGTTGATAGTGGGGCTAAGACCATGCAAGTGTGCGTGGTTCGTCAAGGTGGACTGAAGGAAATGCTTGAGGAAAAGGCAATCCAAGAATACGTCGATGAAATTGAAGCGAGTATGGAAGAAGAAAAAAGACCAACCGAGTAAAGGAACACGATGGTCATCTTCCTCGATATAATACCACTAGAACTTTGATTTGTAGAGACTTATTCGCGAAACGTAGACTGCTTGTCCGAAACACGTCTAAGGAAACATGAGGGGTGTAGAGGAATTATGGATTTTACAAACTTCCGACGCGTACTCCAAAGATAGTATAAACCCGTTGAGCAACAGGCAAATTGCAAATCAGACAACAACATCGTGTTATGGGGTAGATTGATACTTTGTCTCGCGGTTGAAATCTTTTCGTACAGAGTTAATTGTATTTGGTTTATTTTATTAGACTAACAATTAGAGGGATGGAAATAAAGTACAACACAAAATTCTTAAACTGGGTTGCTGTTCCTTATTGCTTTTATAAGTGGCGGAGTTTGTAGCCGAAGTTCGGTACGGCTGGAAGTGAAGAAAGAGGTCGTGCAGTGCCTCTCGACTATTGCTAGAAAATTCCAAATACTTATTTTCTCTTCATCAAGTGCTTCTTTACTGCCTTTTGCTTGGGGTATGAAGCATATTGCTCTTCTCTGTCGTATCGGCCAGGAGGCTTGTGACGGACTCCCAATGATTGGACAACGGCAACATAACGGTCCTCATCCTCGGCGTAGAGATAATTCAGAAGCCGGCGTCGCTTGTTTACCATTGCGACAAGTCCTCGGCGGGTAGAGAAATCCTTAGGGTGCTGTTGCAAGTGCTTTGTGAGGTAAGCGATGCGCTCAGTCATGCCAGCAACTTGGAATTCAGGAGATCCGGTGTCCTTGTCGTGTCTTCGGACTTGGGCTCGGAGCTCCGCAATTCGCTGTTGGGACTCATACCATGCAGGTGGTTGACCATCGTCTTCAGTGCCGTCGTCGGCATCTTCTTCGATATCACCAACGTTGACAATGTAGTCCTCCTCGGGAGGGGACTCGATGTCATCATCCGTTACGTCATCGCCGACAAAGATGGCAGATGTACGGGGTTGAAATCGTTGACGCTCCTCTACGATTTGCGAAACCTGTGTGGTAGAGAGTGTGGTAGAGTGGAGAAAACGAACACTAATGTGAGATAATATCTAACGCGAACATTCTAATCATCAGAGTCTCCTCTAGAGCCGTTGAAAAACAACCAGTCTGAAAGCAGTTGTCTCCTCCGCGCTCCGATAAGAAACGGTTGTCATTTCCCATTAGTCGTTTCAATAATCCATGTCAAGATTGTGCATGTGATGAACCATTTTCCCGTCAATTTGCTTTCGTTTGGTTGGTTTTCGATGTCAAGTTGTATATTTTCATCCGTAGACTTCGTACTACATCCTACGCTGAGAAAATAGACTGACGTAGTTTCTCGTTTAACTCCCATCGTCTCTACATAGTATGTTCGCGACAGTTCGTTTCCCGTATCTCTTTCTGTCCTAGTAATCTTTGCTATCGTCGCGTTCTTCAAGCTTCGGGCTGATAAGGACTAAACTCCAGATCCGTTTCGATTCTCGACGACGTCAACTATTCTTTCCAGCGAACGGCGTCCGCTAGCGAAATCTTACCTGTTGCGCAGTGGATCGAGCAGAGGGGGTGAACGCACTGGCAGTGTTAACTGCAAGAGCCAATACTAGAACTGTTCTGGAAAACATCATTGTTTCTTGATCTGGTCTATTGTAAAGTTACCCCGACGTCAATTGTGATGTTGCACAGTTGTATTGTGATGTGTTGTGTTCGTACCGGGACGGTTGATGTTTGGTTTCCGTTCTTGAAGGGTTTTCGCATACATGCGTTCTTTGATGGCCATCGCTTGCTGCTGTCTGGTGGTGTGTGTGCGTGTCGTTTCAGTCTTAGTTGTGTCTGTCATTATGAACGGTTAGCTGCTCTCAGCCATCAATTTCAGTGTGAAATTCCGTTCACACTGAGGACGGGATGACGTGTAACGTAAAAACTCGTTGTCAGTTTTTTTTGTGAGAGTAAAAAGGAATCTTCATGAAGGAATCCTTTCTTTTTCATAATTGTATCACATCTGGGAATGAGACACTGACGTACTCTTACACTCTGCAAAAGTTGATGAGAACCCGTTCCTTTCCTCTTACTCAGCTCGAGGAATCAATTTGTCGGAACATACCGTACTAATAATTTCTACGTGATACATCCGTTCGAGTACCAGTACATGCAACCATAGGAGTTTTTAGGCCTAAACTTGCAATCTTGCGGTAATTACCGGTCGACCCTTCGCACAGGTACGGTACCTTACCGTTACGAGTACCCCGGGTACCGTACGGTAGTACTAAACTACTGAAAGTAAGAGTAAGTTTGATACTGGTATGGATCCAAGGAAGACTATGTAGTATGAAAGTATCCAGTCCTAAGATCCAGGATCCAGGATAGCTGAACTACGCTGTGTATGGAATTGTGTGCTATTGAGTTTTAGTGTCTACAATGACTTCAAGATACTTCTCAGCTAGTTCTGCAATACAATTGAAAAAGAACTGGGTTCTTTGATAATCGGAATTCAGATGACGAGACTTCAAGGAGAAGATTATCTTTATGTTCGAATGTGATTGAAAAATTCCAGATGACTGGGAATATGTCATTGACTCATGACTGATGAAGTGTGTAAATGGTGCGTGACTGGACTGATGGAGTTTGTCAGTGACTCATGACTGAAGTGGCTGTGCGTTGTTCAGTCTCCCTTACCATCTGAAATATAAATCTTACTTTGGTTTGGCTGGGGTAAGGTGACAAATGCTGATGTGTTCGTGTTCGAGACCGCCGCAGATGGTGACTGTGTTGTTTGCATGAACCTGGAGGATTGGGTAGGGACCAGAGTTTGATGCGGTCGTGGATGTTGACGAATATGCCTTGGCCTACGATAAATTTGTGTTTTGTATTTTTGTTGTGGTTTGCGCGAATGAGGTGGTTGTCAATTTCTTGGGCTTGTCAATGTTTTTTCAATGTGATTATATCTGCATGAAGTGGGATGTTTAGGAGCATGTCACAATTGAACACAAGTACGCCTGTGGTAGTGTTAAGACTTTTGGATCATGAGCTTGGTATTGGTGGATGGTAGCAAAGTGAAATGGCAATCTGCCTTTGGGGTCAAATTGTGGGTGAATTAGGTAACTGTCTTCAACAGGATGACTATCAGTTGATGCATCACACAGTGGCAGCACCATTAGGCTCTTGGACATTTTGGAGAAGAAGAAAGAATTGTTGTTGGAGACATCGTCATCAAAATTTGTTGTTACGAAATATGAAGTGAGGGTAGTTGGTGTATGGCTAGGGAGTATGCGGCTCAGTTTTTGGAGCCTTTGATGTAGTGGTAAATTTGGTTATATTCTTCAAGGATCAGTTTCCATTGGAGTACACGTTGGGTGTTGTAAGTTGAAAGCTTATAGTAGGGGAGTTTTTTGTTTGTTTGTGTAGAGGTGAATTACTGCACCAAGGATCATTGGTTGATATTCTTTGAAGGTTTTGACAATTGAGAGGAGTTCCTTTTTTATGGTTGTGTAATTTTCCTGATGAGCTTTGTTGATCTTTTGTGTGAAGTAGGTGACGGGGATGTTGTTCTGTTTGATGACGGCGCCAAGTTGGAAGTCAGATGTGTTGGTGTATATGTGGAACGGTATGTTGCAATTGGGATAGTATGCAAGCATTGTCTCAACGGTGACAATGGATTTCATTTCTTCGAATACTTTTTGACATGTGTTGGTCCATTGAAAGGTTCGGCTTTTTTTAATAGATTTATGAGTGGGGCTAGGATGTGGGAGCAGCGTGGTCACATGTTGCGATAGTAAGTGACAAGGCCAAGGAAGGCTCTGAGTTGTTTTAAGGTTTTTGGCAGGACCATTCACATTTGAGGGGATTGATTGTGAAACCTTTGTCTTGTAGCCAAGTGAGGACCGTGTTGATTAAATTTAGATGATTGTTGAAGTTGTTGCTGAAACATGCAATGCCGTTGATGTAGATTTTGAGATCAGGAATGTCTCGTAGGACCTTTTCCATTATTTCTTGTGCTATGTTGGGTGATTGGGAAACTCCCATTGGAAGTCTATTGTATTTGTAGAGGCCAAAGGGAGCTGTGATTGTTGTGAGATCTTTGCTTTTGTCATCAAGAGCAAAAGTGGAGTATTGCATGGAGATATTCATTTTTGTGAGGTACTTGTATCCCGAGCGGCAGGATAGAATGTCTTGGATTCTTGGGATGGGGTAGACTTTTTGCAAGATGACTTTGTTGAGTGCGCAAAAATTGGATACCCATTGAATTTTTCCGTCTTTCTTGGGGGTGATGAATATTGGAGAGATCCATGTTGAGCAACCTTGATGTGAAAGTACGCCAATGTCAACAAGGCGGTTGAGTTCTTTTTTGAAAAGTGTTAGTTGTGCATGTAGGACAGGATAAACATGAGCGCGATGTGGTTTGACAGTTGGGTTGATGTTGAGATTGGATTTCTTCATCAGGATAATGTTTGAGATTACCATTGAAGATGTTTTGATATTTGCACAGTACAGTATGAAGTTGATTGCATTGTTGTGGCTTCATCTGTTGCAGACGGTGCAAAGGGTGTGTTGGTCATAGGTGGAATCAAGAATGGCAGTTTTGTTGTCAGTGACTGCAAAGCTATTGTTTGGTTGTGATTGGTGTGAGGTGTGGATTTGCAGCACGTGAATTTGAAGGGCAAGCATGGCAAGGTTGGTAAGTAGGCAAGGGAAGGTTTGCATGGGGACTATTTGTTTGGCACTTTCAATGAGGTTTTCATGGAAGTTCAAAACAATTTTGAAGTGGCAAAGGATGCCTCGTGTGAGAATGATGCTGTAGTGACATGGTGCTTGAAAGAGGTGTGCATGTAATGATGGAAGAGTTACGTCTGGATCTAGTCCGGGTAGGGTGAAGTGTTGGAGCAATATTTGTTGGGGGGGAGTTGAATTCTCCAGCCATAGTTACACCTGAGACGGGTGTGGTTACAGTTGGAATGATTGATTTGGGGAGGGCGTGGTGACTGAACCAAGTGGTTTTGGAACCAGAATTGCAAAAGATGAGGTATGGATGGGGGATGGAATGGTTTGGATGAAGTGTGCAAGGGTGATTGTGTATGGTACTGGTTCCGTCTGTGGTGGTTGTCAGTAATCAGGATGATGCTGATCTGGAGTGTCCTTATGGTAACAATCGGCGCTGTCGTTGTGCTAATGTTCCTTTTCATTGTCATATTCCTGAGTGAGTGGTGCGTCATGGTGGTTGTGATTGTCACGGAAGTAGTTGTCTGGAAGTAGTTCTTGTCTTCATGTTCTTGTGTATGATTGTGCATGTCTGGGTGTGATTCATTGATGCCGTTATTATAATAGAAGTCGTCGGTCATTTTGAGATGATGAGCGTCGTTGGATTTAATTTAAAGTGCGAGCAAGTTTTATACGGAGGGCTGCATTTTGGGTTGCCTGTTTGAGTGCTTTTTGTTTTAAAGTCATTGCGTCTGGGGGATGAATGATGCTTTTGACCAGACCAACCAGGGCATGTTCGTGGATACGGGCTTGTCTTGCGTGCCGATCCCAAATATCTGGAGTATGGACGTGATCTGGAGTATCCTGAGTAGGGACGTGGTCTGGGTGTAGGAATGTTTACTGGGGGTTGTACGGATTGCGTCCAAGTGAGTTGTCATAGGACGAGTTATAACTATGGCATGGAGCTCAATTATTATAACTGTTGTTGTTGTAACCGCCGTTGTTGTTGTGACGGTTGTTATTCTGTCAAGTGGCTTGTTCAGCATTGTGATGAAGCCGATGTTGTTCCATAAAAGCAACTAGTCATTGGAAACGGTAAGTGGCATCATTAAGCTGATTTCCTGTTTTGTTGAATTTCAGCTGCCAAGTAGGAAGCATGAGACGGTAAAATGCGTTCTTCGTGGAGCTTTCGTCTGGGAAGAGTTTTTTTTCCATTGGAACCTGGCAAGTGAACACTGAGGATGTTGATGAGGCAAAGATGTCCAGCAACAGCAAAACAATTCATGTGGTATGGTTTGATTGTGTGTGACATGTATTCTTGTTGAATGAGAAATGTGTTGGACGGGAGAAACAGAGCAAGGAAGCCGGAAATGTTTTTGGCATAATGTGCGTCATGAATGTCGTTTCTGGCATCGCTGGCAATTTCATCCCAAGTATGCTTGAGGTCGCCACCAAGGTCTTTGAGAGTCTTGAAATGTTTGACGTTGCCCTTAATGTTGAGGTTTTGAGGGTTGATGACATTGATAAAGTCTTTGATGACGCGGATGAGATGTTCTGCACCGGTTGCGTCAGGACAGAACGGGGTGTCCTCTTTCTTGAAAGTGGATCCAGTAAGATCCGGAGGCAGGGGCAGAAGCGTAGGTCCTCCTAGAGTTGATGGAGCAGGTGGCTGAACCACTTTAGGTACACTATGAACAAGGTGAATGGTGGGGTAATCCTGATATAGGATGGCGGGTTTGAATGGGATTGGAGCCTGCTTTGCAGCTTGAAGTTGAGCGACGGCAGACATGGTGGGCTGGATGTTACGGTAAGTTTTTAGATATTTTTATCAATAAAAAAATTCAAATCAATATTGCGATTGAATTCAATATGAACTACACTGTGTATGGAATTGTGTGCTATTGAGTTTTAGTGTCTGCAATGACTTCAAGATACTTCTCAGCTAGTTCTGTGATACAATTGGAAAAGAACTGGGTTCTTTGATAATTGGAATTCAGATGATACTTCAAGGAGAAGATTCTCTTGATGTTCGAATACGATTGAACAATACCAGATGACGGGGAATACGTCATTGGCTCATGACTGATGCAGTGTGTCAATGACACGTGACTGGACTGATGGAGTTTGTCAGCGACTCATGACTGAAGTGACTGTGCGTTGTTCATAGCTAATACCGGTACTTGTACCAGGTACCAAAACAATTCTAGATGATTTTCCTCCGCACCATTTTGGGTATTGAGTAAGATTACACGCAGGTGAAAGAACAAGAACAAGCACTCCTCAGGCAATCAACATATTTTATCAAACCCAGAAAAATTGTAAGTAGTTGAGCAAAATAAAGTGATGGAGTGTCAAAGGGAGAAGACTGCTGACAGGTTCTGTGCTGGTACGGTTAGTGACCAAGGCATGCCCCAAACAATTAGTTACTATGCACTTACTAAGAATGCTCCTTTGGATCCAACAGTTTGGAAACGCAAAGCCCTAGAGAGGAAGAAAAGCATGAATACAAAAGATAATGAAACTGATAATAGTATTCTTAATTGTTGCTGGTATGATTAAGGTCAGCAAATGAAGAATTAGAAATTTCAGAGTGAATGGAGGACTATGGTCTTTGGTAGTCCCTTGGTTAGTCCCAGCATGGTTAGCGAGTCCCATGCTTAGTCCCATGCTTAGTCCTATAGCCACGAGTGTATCCTGGCTCATTCCCTATTCACACCGACGTTGATTCCTAAAAGCCTCTGGATGAATGATTTACAAGTATTTCAAAATCAAAAGTTTGCAAACACAGCTTGCTGTTCGGCCGTTAACGGCAAATTAGAAGACAAATTTGCCCCTTCGATTCTCGAAAAGTCATCAAAGTTCTGCAAATCCAATGGGTCAGTCACGTCGGGAATCCAAGGAGGGGCAACCTCTTTGCGCAGAATCTTTTGAACATCGACGCCTGCTTCCTTGAAAAAACGATGATCCCGTATGTCAAGGTAACCGTTCTTCAAGTTTCCAATACGGGCAGCACAATTCCTAGTTAGTAACCCTTTCACCAACTGTAAGTGCGAATCAGTACCACAAGTAGAAGGATGCAAATTATAATTCATCGTCACGATCCTTTTGAACATTTGCATTTGGGATTCGTTGTCATTCGTAAACGGTGAGCGCCCAAACAGAAGCTCATAGAGCAACACACCATACGACCAATAGTCCACTGGGTAGCTGTGTCCTTTCGCCATAATGATCTCTGGGGCCATATAATTCGGGGCTTCAAAGAAAATAACCATTTGAGTGTAAAATTGAGAATTTGAAACTCGATGGGTTGGAATGGCTAGGAGGGCCCGCCAAACGCCAAGCTATCAGTAAAGAGGTTACTTACTTCCGCAAACAGTGTAAGACTTATTCACAACAATTTTTGCACAACCCAAATCCACTATCTTTATGTAACCGTCTGCGTCGATCATTACCTTTCACAGGACACAACCAAATTAAATTAGAATTAGACAAGTACATTTTCAAAGCTTGTTTCGGAAAGAAAACCTTCGTCGTAATGATTTTCTCGTAATGGTACTTACATTTTCCAATTTCAAATCCCTGTATGCAATGTACCGTTGGTGAAAGTGGCCCAACCCTTCGATTATTTGAAGTGCGTAGAATGCTACATCGGAAATGAGCAAGGCTTGTCCTTTTTCTAACTCTCTTGCGACGTAACTCAAAAGCTCTCCTCCCTGGATAACTGGTAGAACCAAGTAGCAGTTAGTCTTGTCCTGAAACGAAGCGACCATGTGAAGAATGAAAGGATGATCTAGCATTAACAGTAGCTCCTTTTCACGCACAATATTTCTCTCTTGTTTCTCTTTGAGCACTTTCCGTTTGTTAATTATTTTGAGAGCGTAGGTGCTGGCATCTTTGCGTGATTTGCAAAGCCAAACTGTACCGAAACCACCCTGTCCAACTACACGGTGTTTTTCCAAGTCATGCATTTGCATGTGCGAACCGTTCTTCTGTTTGGCAAAACCGGAAGTTACTCCCAAACGACTCAAGTCGATACCAGCCGATTCGATGTCTTCTCGAGTCAATAAATAAGCTCTTAGATCTGTTTCACAAGTCGCATCATGTGAACTTATGTGTTCAGAGGAATTTATTATTGACTTGTCCCCAAAGTAGTCACTATTCTGCATTTTATAAATAGTATCCGACTTTGTACCGTAAATGATAAGCTTTCCCCCTAGGATCATCCATAGATTTGGCGGGTAGGGTGATCCAACCTCAACCAACTTGGTACCTTTTTCGTATGATACCTCAGCTTCGATGGATAGGGAAAATTGTCAAGTTAGTGAATAGTTTGTCAAACCGCATGGGCTATTGAATTCAATTAAAGTTATGAGGCAGAGGATTGCCGCAGAACGTACCTATTTTCTCTGCTAGGCGTTCAAATTCAACTTCCGTCAAATCAGAAAGCGAAAAAATGGAGAGACTCTTCAAAGCATGGAGCCTATGTTGAAAGTCCATATGATCCCTCAACACTCCTATTGATTCGTTGAAGGTCTTACGGTCCATTACAAGCGCAGTCACATTGCCAATTGCTGTGATATTAGCTTGACGTGGATCTCCCGTGATCAACGCCCTCTCTCCAAAATAGTCTCCCTGTTCCAAAATCACGTCGGTTAACTGCGAATCTCCTGTTCCAATGTCATGAACACGAACGCTTCCATCTTCGATGATGTAAAAAATCTCACCAATTTCTCCCTTAGTGATGATTCTGGATCCGTCTTTGTAAGAAACCTTTGTCAATGCGTCTGCAAACTTATTAATCGTATTTTCTGTCAAGTTTTGGAACAAATCTACTTTTCTGAGAGTTGCCTTAATATCGACATCTGCTTTCTCCGCATGTTTGGCAAGGACCAATCGGTAGGTATAATTATGCAGTCTCCACAAGCTAGTTTGAACTTTTGCTTTGATATCTTTGATCGTCTTTGACTCATGCAAAAAGCCCGACTCACAAAGTAGTTCTCCGTCGTTAATTTCGTTCGAAAGTTCGCACCTGTCTCCAGAAAAGTAAACAAGGCAGCCAGTTTGAACAACATACAAGAATTCTACATTCAGTTCTTTATCCGCCGCGACTTCTTTCCATTCCATTCCGGAAATAATGTCGGTGAGTTCCTCTTCGTTCAAATCTTCGAAAAATATATGATGTTGGAAGGCATTCTTCAGAAGAAGTTCTTCATCTGTTGTTTTTGGGTGGTTTTGGAGCTCGAAATGGTCACAATCTTCGAGATCCAATCGAGCCGAAAATGCGCTCTTATGTTTGAATCTGAGAGCCGCTTTAGCCTTCTTCTCTGGCGAAACTGCTGGTGAAACTACAGAGGATTCGCTCTCTGTGGAATCCGTATATGTTCCATCATCCACAAAATAGATGGCGTTAGGCTTCGGTAGTTCTTCTACACCGTCGCAACATAATTTGATGAAGGAAAAAAGGGACATGTTGTCGTAGACGTTTCTTCTCTCCTTCCTTGATACGATAAGTGAATTGCTTTCTCTTTTTGATCGAGCTTTGTCAAGATAGAGTTGTGGAGTTTTTTAACTTCAAGACGCGTTGCATCTTCAGGTTTCTTTCTGTGAAGTGGGAGCTACATGATGGCGGCATGAGTACCTACACTTCTATTCAATAGGACGGTAGAAAGGAGAATTTGTTGCTCAGAGGGGGTTCTCGGATTTGATAATAATGTGAGAATGGGATTGCGTTCTCGTTTTCGTATTGTGTGATTGACCCGATCTTTTCATTGTTCCTACTCATACTGTCCCCGTGCGTTGACACGATACAACCAGGGTCGGAACAGGATTATGCTCTCTTTTTGCGATAGTTTCTGATGTCCAGTTCTCAAAAAACACCTTGGTTCGCAGAAATAATGACAATCTTACTCGTACCGGTACGTACCGTACCAAGCAGATGATGAGGTAATCATGGCGTCTGTTGGGCCCCGTGCAGCAGCCAACGGAACCAACCAACAAACAAGCAAACCAGCACACACCCCTGGAGTGAGGTGTGTGACCAAGATGTTTGTTTTTACATAAGTAAACAATACATGTTTTATCATGACATAAGAATGACACATGTATGATCAGTTAGGACACCCAACGGTCAGACATTACAGAAAACAGCAAGGATACTATGCGCCAGAAATAATGATATACACCATACAAGATGACACATGACACATGACACAACAGCAAAATTCCATGTAAAGAGAGAGTGCCTATTCTTTTTAATCTTATCCAGTTAACAACATGAATGCATGTAATTAGACTTCTTGTGTGCAAGGTATATACATAGAATCAGAATCAGATTAAAAAGAAAGAGGAACAAGGTTTCCCCACATTATCACGGTGTAAGTGACAAGAAATGGCTGATTCCGGCAAACACTGGATGCTAGGAGGATACCAAGGCCCCTGACACTCCTACTATGAGCGGGAGTTGGGAGAATTACAACAGCAGGTGAGGCAGGAAGAGGCGCAATGGTTGAGGTCAGTACCCAACACCATCCCAGCCACCATTCAAAGGCAGGAGATGTGACGACCTAGAGGGCCACATCTTTGATATCAGGTACATGCAGGCCACCAGTTACATGAAAATGAAAAACAAGCTGGTCCAGTATGCCAGGCAAAAGTATGGCACAAGGTTTGGAAGGCTATCTCTGGCATCAAATGCATGAAGGCCACCATCGAAGCAGAAGAACCAAACAACCCCGTCGCAGGGGAAACACCAATGAGTGAGATCAAAATGATCATGGAAAAGGAAAAGGGAAGACGCTACATCGTGAAGCTCTACAAATGCACTGATGACATGAAGAAGGTGTACAGTATCATTCATAGACAATGCAGCGATGCAATGCTAGAGAAACTAAACACCAGCATCAAATGTGACAAGATATAGGATGCAGCAGATGCAATTGGAATACTCAAGCTAATCCAGAAAATCTGCTACAAGTATGAAGCCCAACAATTTCCTCCACTAGCAGCTGTCTGTGCCACCATTGCCCTGTATAATGCAAAGCAAGGCAATCTAACCACCGGCATTGAGTTGCACGACCAGTTTGAGAACCTCGTGACTGCAGCAAAGGGATGCTGCGGGTCAGTCTTGTACCTACCCAGGATCGCAAAGTATACCCTAGAGAGGGACCATGGAGGAATCGGTCTATCCAGACTAATGGCTGATGACCAGAAGGATGTCAAAGAGAAGGTGAGTGATATGGCAAAAGTTACACTGTACATTGAGAACTTCAACCATGGCATATACACAGTAATCAAGCAGAAACTTGAGAATGACTTCCTGGTGGGACAGAATAACTACCCCACCACACTGGCTGAGGCTCATAACATCCTAATTAACTTCCAACAGGACCCAATGAACAACAAGCGACACGGCGCCGGCAGGATTGCTTTTGCACAGAACTCAGGGGAACTCTCCCCTAGGAGCAGAGGCAACATCATCTGCTATGGGTGTGGACAGAAGGGCCACTACCAGTGGGAGAACAAGTGCGTCAAAGCAGATGTGAAGGAACACCAAGACAAGCAACAAGCCAGAAGCAACAAGCCAGGTAAAACAAGTCCCACCCACAGGAGTCCCAGCTGCATACTCACCAGGATAAGCCCGCCACAGTGGAAGGGGTGGCACAACTGAACATTGGATCCATTGATGACATCAACAACTCACCGTACCAGATGATATTCTCCACATATGCCCAGGGGGCAACAGCACTGCCACAAGATACAACCACCACAAGATATGACCAGAGTTTTTATTTACAGGAAGGACATCAATAGAGCCAATGTAAACTACAAGAATGCAGTGCTAAGCCAAAATGGAGGGAAGATAGATAGGAACTGGCTACTGCTTGACAACCAGTCCACTGTCAATGTGATCTGCAACCCAGCAATGCTCACCAATGTTTGACAAATTGACCGATCTATGAACATTTATTGCAACGCAGGAGTGACCACAACCAACTGGATTGGGGAACTGGAAGGAATTGGAACAGTGTGGTATGACAGCAATGGCATTGTCAACCTCCTATCCCTATCCAGGACCAAAGAAGGGCACCGGGTCTCATATGGTAGCTCAGTGGACAATGTGTTCAGGATGTACAGCACCAAAGGAACCACATACCGTGAGCTCAAGCAATCAACCAATGGCCTTTACTGTACATTGCTCAAGGACCATGTAATGGTGTTCACCATAGACACTGTAGAGGGCAACAAGACCAACTACTTGGATCTAGACCATCAAAAAGCAGTGAAGGCATGGAAGCTACAGGACATGATGAATATGACCACGATGGAACTATGCTGATTAGTCGAGAACAACCTCATCCCAAATTGTCCAGTCACCTGAGCTGATCTAATAACAGCAGACAAGATATTTGGTAGATCAATCATTGGCTTGAAAGGGAAAACAGTCCAGCGTCTAGAGGGGCATGTCCGGCCATCCATAGCAACCCTGTTACCAGAGATAATGAGCAAGTAGTGTACTATGGAGATTGGGGCTGACTTCTTCATGTTTGTCAACAAGATTCAGTTCTTCGTGACACTATCCAGGCACATACAATTTTCCACAGCTGAGATGATCAGTAACGCCAAGGCAACAACACTGGCTGAGTGTATGAAGGGAGTACAAAAGAGCTACACTAAGAGGGGATTCAACATAACCACAGTGTTCATGGATAAGCAGTTTGAGCCAATCCAACACAAGAAAGAAGGACTCGGCATCACACCAAACTTTGTGACTAACGATGAGCATGCCCCTGAGATAGAACGATACATCCGGAAAATTGAAGAGCGGGTCAGGGGAGTGTAACTCCCTTTTCAAAAGCTACCAGCCTACATGACCATTGAATTAGTTGCAAGCCAAGTATTTTGGTGGAACGTAGTGCCAAAAGAAACCTACATATCAGCAACGCTGAGCGCCCCGAACCATCATTACAGGAGGAAGCACCCTGGGCTATTGGAAGCATCTGAAGCTACAGTTTGGGGAGTACGTGCAGACGCATGAGGCCACAGATAACGATACATTCCATGAACAAACAGTGGGAGCCATACTAGCACTAGTATGTCCCACTGGCAACCACCAAGGAGTATACTATTTCTACAGCCTACAAACTGGATGTGCTGATGGCCGCAAACAACAGGGATGGATGAACAAGGAGGACACCACATCCCCAACAGTGTCACCAGTGCAACAAGCCCTCATTCTTTCCTGCATGATCAACGCATATGAGGGATGAGATGTTGCCACAGCCAATATCCCTGGCGCCTTCCTCCAAATGCAAGACCACAGCAGGAGCACGCACCTGCAACTCGATGGGGTAATGCTGAACCTGTTGACAGAGCAAGACCCAGCCCACTACTATGGACACCATACTTATACTATGACCAATCCAAAAGGAAAGAAATACCTGTATGTGGAGTGCTAGAATGCAATCTACGGCATACTCAATGCAGCTCTGCTGTTTTGGCTGAAGCTCGGCAACGACCTCAAGGAATGGGGATTCGAACCAAACCCATAGATGATTGGTGCGTGATGAACAAGGGCATCAATGGTAAACAATGTACCATCATGTGGCACGTAGATGGCATAAAGGACTTCCATGAGGACTCACAAGTTGTGTCTACTACTAGCATCCTCAATCAAATCAATTAGCAGTACGGCAAAATCTACCCATTGGTCGTGATGCGGGGGAAGATTCACAACTATCTTGGCATGACTACCTATATGCTACACCGAGGAAGGAAAAGTGAAGTTTTCAATGCACAACTACATTGCAAACATGCTTACAGACCTACCAGATGACATGGCTGCCAGAGAGGGAGTCACCCCAGCATGGGGCTACTTGTTCTGCATGAATAACGAGACACAAGTCAAGCTCCAAACAGGGACAGCCATTGATTTCCATACGAACACCGCAAATCTACTCTTCCTATCAAAGCGAGCAAGACCAGATATACAGCTACCAGTGGTCTTCCTATGTATGCGAGTGAAGATCCCTGACACAGACGATTGGAAGAAGTTATCTCACGTCATGAAATACCTAAGGGGTACGATAGGCCTATCGCTCATCCTCCGGATAGATGGTAGCAGATTATTACGCTGACACATAGGTGCAGCGTTTACAGTGCATTCAGATATGAGAAGCCATACGGGCGTGACACTCACCCTAGGGCAAGGGGCTGCTGCATCATCATTGGGGGAACAGAAGATGAATGCAAGAAGCTCAACGAAAGCCAAGATAGTCAGAGTTGACGACAAGCTAACCAAGGTCCTCTGGACACGATACTACTTGGAAGCACAGTGATTCACCATCAGAGACAATATCGTGTACCAGGACAACCAAAGCTCAATCAAGCTTGAGAAGCATGGCAAGAGATCAAGCGGCAAACACACCCAGCACATGGACATTTGAAACTTCTTTATTACTGACCATGTTGATGCAGAGGAGTTGAGTGTCAAATACTGCCCCACCCTGGAGATGGTTGCGGATTATTTCACCAAGCCACTACAAGAAAGCCAATTCAGGAAGTTCAGTAACCTTGTGCTTGGAATCAATGAGGAAGACATTCCCTGGTACAACCAACAGGTGAACACCAAAATACAACACCCAAGGCTGCACAGGGCCAAGAAAGCAGCCAAGGATGATCTCATCCGGCAACAACTAAGCCACTAAACGAGCATACTAGCAGCAGGAGATCACAGGAGTGTGTTGGGTCCCATGCAGCAGCCACCGCAACCAACCAACCAACCAACAAGATAACCATGCACCCCTAGAGTGAGGTGTGTGACCAAGATGTGGTTTGTTTTTACATAAGTAAACAATACATGTTTTATCATGACATGACAATGACACATGTATGATCAGTTGGGACACCCAATGGTCAGACATTACAGAAAACAGCAAGGATAGTACTATGCACCAGAAATAATGATACACCATATACATGAAGACACATGACACAACAGCAAGATTCTATGTAAAGAGAGAGTGCCTATTCTTTTTAATCTTATCCAGTAACAACATGAATGCATGTTTTTAGACTTCTTGTGTGCAAGGCATATACCTAGAATCAGCAGTGGCTGATTCCTGAAATACTTTGTACCCAGATTGAATTTTGTATTTCGGGATAAAAATCAACCCACCCAGATTTTGGCTAAAGTCTCATTTCGGAATAAGGAATTAAAATGAGAATTTAAATAAGCATATAAATGCAAAACATGGGGAAACATGTGTTCGGTTAAATATTTAACATGTGTGAGATTCCACGGGCCTTTGAAGGAAGATCTGGGTAGGGCCCAGATTCTGTTCGACGTGAGCTCACAACGACCAGAATCTGGTTCAAAAAGACAAAAACAGAGGTACAGATTCAATATGGGTAGTACCCAGACGTACTTTGGGAATCACCCAGTGTCTGCATGCATGATATTATGTGCAACTGCTTGAGGGCACGACAGAACTCCTACCGGTACCATCACTCTGGTCTCGTAAGGTCTTGAAAGTGTTTCCCACAACTCTTCAAACTTTGCCTGTTGTTGGAGAAAAAAATAGGAATATGCTTTCCTCAGGCAGAGCTTTCCTACAGTAGATTAAGTTCGTTGGATTGTATTTTTGATCTTCAATGCGCACCATACTCTCCCCGTACACATTGAACATTCTTGTTTGCCTCTAGAATTGCTGCTTCAGATGTTCTTGTTGCCATTTAGTAGAAGGACTTTTTGGGTTTTATGTTCTACTATACAATTTGGAAATGACAATCAATTTGAAATAACATCAAGAAACACTTGCAACAAAAACCAAAAATATCCGCTGATGTACATACTTGTTTGATAGGATTGTGAAGCACTGTGTTGATTGAGCAGCACAGAATGACAATGCCATGCATCATGTCAGGCAATTGGGAACAGACCGAGAAGCCCCTGAACTAAGCCATTGCTCTGTCTTGATTCCTGATGATTTTCATATGTTTATGTTTTATTGGTAGTTTTCTATATGATTGGGTACAAAGAAAAGAAAAGAAAAAATGGGGCATTAATGAGCCTTTCTTGACGTCAGCGGAGGGAGGTGATCACATCATTTGTATGTAGGTCTAATAGGAAAGCATTTCAGCAATTTATTCTACAGATGTGCTATATTCTACCATACCAAAGAAAAAAGTTCAAATTTTGTACTTTGCTACAAAGAGACAAAGAAAGAGCACCTTTTGCAATGATGTCTTGCATTTTACATTCATACATTGAATCCCTGTAAGATTACTGTAATTTGGATAGTATTCAATTGCTCTGTCACATCAAACTGTTTTTAATTTTGACAAACGGCACAAGTTGGTATGTTTTATCTTCGTTGTGGGCTGACTTGAGACAATTTTGTATTCCAATTCTGAGTGAAAGTTGCATTGAAAAATTCCCAGGAGACTGAATGTAATATTTTAATAATATGATGTTGTATTCAACATCATACATGAGGCGGGCTCAACTCAAGAACATCAATCTTGAGGTTGCTGGTTCAACCTTGTGAACTTCAGGTCGAGGTTAGAAGATTTGAGTGAAACCCAAGGTTTAGGTTTGGGGGTTGAAGTTGTGCTTAATCAAACGCACAGAAAGCATAACATAGGTTCTAGGTGCACGTAGACCTTATCATGATGTGTTGATTGGGCCTTCTTTGTGCTGTAATTACTGCCTTTGTTTGGTTTAAACTAGCACTCAGAAGATGGAAAAAGAAGAAAAATCTTGAAAATTCATATACATGGCTCCACTGTGTGTATGTGTAGTCTATGGTCCAAAAATTTGGTCAATCTATTAGGACGTTTTTCCTCAATCGATTATGGTGCTGAACCAAACTCCTTCTTTTGGTAGCTTCTTCCTACAGCAGGCTACCGTGTACTACACCTAGTATACTACGTAATTCGTAACAGCTGTCCGGCACTAGGGTCGGGTTAAGGTCAGAATGCCCTTCGCCTATAATACACATTTCTACAATGCTCTACAGAGCAACTCTCAGGAAAAAACTGAAGAAATCTCCCTATTACTAGTAATTCTAAATGAAATTGTTCAAAATTACATTATGTCTCCAACTGAACCAATTTTCAACCTAGAACAGCAGACAAACTAGCCATTCTAGCCATTTATGCAATGATGAGTTGGATAGATTCGGCATGGCCACAAGTCTATTGCAACTGCTTCCAATTCAATCACCAAGGTCAAGAGGGTTGGAGGGGTAAATTTGTGTAGAAAATTACTACCAGAGTTTTTTTGCAGGAAACAAGTGTAGAATTTGTACCAGGCATTCTGATCTTAACCCGAGGGTTTAGGAGCTTCGACCCGAGTGCCAGACAGCTGTTACAGATTACGTAGTGCAAAGAATATTGGTAGTCACCGGCCAGTTTGGGTAGTTGGAAAAGCTACAAAATTGGACAAAAAATGTCAATTACTTGCTGGAGTTGGTCACTCAACAATAGATAAGTTGGTCACTCAAAAGATAATTTGAAGTCCTCAATTCAGCATTAAGGCTGGACCACCAATACTCAAGATCAGAGTAAGACACAGTTTCATACTCTTATCTCAACAATTACTCCAGCACAAATGAGGTAAATCATGAGGAGCACCAACTAACTGTAAAAATGTTTGGTTTCATTATCCCAGAAGTTCCTGTCCTATAAAATGAGTTATACAGATGTATATGGCAAGCAGGGAGTGAGTGTGTCCTGAGATGATATGATGAGTGTTTTGTGGCACAATAGGTACACCACACTAAAATTGCACAACAGATAAAAATTGGGAGGTCTAGTCAGCCTCACAAATTTGTAGAGAAAAACAGTCAGAGACGGAAACAAAGGAATATAAAATCGTAGTATGCAGTCACATTTTTTACTCCTCTTAGCCCTTTGAATCCAAGTTAATACATCACCTTAACTTCAAATTACCTACAAAAACAAAGACAGGGTCTGAAATCACAAAATGTGTTCTTCACCTTCATAATTGCAAAGAACAAACCTACCTCAATTTTTACAAAAAGGAGCAAACAAGTATTTTGTACTCTGAGTAGTAGCATAGTCCTAATAGCTGGTGGACCCTGCTGAAACATTTGACCCCTGTCCAATACAAGCAAGCAAATCAGATATACCCTACATGTAACCGCCTGAGTCCAGTACCACATACTGCTGCACTAGAATAGGGATACCGTACTCTTGCTTCACACGGGAGTGGTTAACGTTAAAGACGCAACAGTCACTAATACAGGCCAGTGGCAGAACAGGAAACGATTTAAAGCTTGGAATCGAGACTAAGATACAGCCTCCTGATCACCAAGAGCACGGCAACAAACAAATCTACGACGCAATGCAAAAAATACTTTCCCATAATACTGTATGACTTGAATGCTGACATTCATCCTGTGGGGATTCTCTTCAGTACACGCACCAGAAATTTGTCCATTTTTCCCCTATTGTCACGGGAGTGTACTGCAACGTAGATCTACCTTTTTAAACGCTACTATTGCTGAGTCTCTGTAACCGAGTTCTCGTCTTTGGTAGCTGTAGCAGAGCATGGTACCTCCCAGGATTCGATAATTTTTCGTTGTTCCGCGTTTTGGCACCGGCGAAGGTTCAGGCATTCCCGCAGCATGTTCCCGCTGACGTGCGGTGGAATCCGTGCGCAGCTCTGGCACCATCCCGTTTTGGTGCATATCTGGCTCCCCGTTTGAACACTCGGGAGACAAAAGCCGCACCGGACACAGATGTCTTTTCCCGATTCGGCCTCGCGAAATGGCCCGAACCGTCCCGCGGTTCGGGTATGGTCCCCACCCAGCACGCTCTGTGCGGCCAGCACGCTCAACCCAGATTTGATGTCCCACAGTTCCGCCGCCTTTCCCCGCAGATCCTCGGGAAACTCCCGGAGGAGCTTGAGCCGGATTTCCTCCGGAAAATCCCTCGAGGCGTTCAGGCGGAGGCGGTGCTCGTCCTCTCGTTCCAGCTGCCGCCTCAGGTTGTGGAACCTGTTTTTGATCCCGTTGTCCGTCCGGCCGGGAATGATCTTGGACATCTTGGCCCAGTGGCTCCCGATCGTGTTGTACAAGTGAAAGATCGTGGCGTCTTCGGTCGGACTCCAGTCGGTGACCTTGAGACGAGGGTTCAAGTGGTTGACGTAGCGTTCCCGGCACTGTTTCCCCGTTCGCTCCGGTAAGCTCTGCGCTACCAGCGACCACTTCATTGGTATTCGCATGCTCTGAACGATGCTGAGTAGAAGCGAGTCTTCTTCTTTGGTCCACGCCTTTGGTCCGGTCTTTTTCTTTCCGCTCGCATTGTTGGCTCCACCACCCCCCGCACCGGTACCCGGCGGCGGCGCCGACGTGACCGGACCCGGATTATCGATGCGGTGATGGGGATGGGGGGCATGGCCGTGCATGCCCCCGAATGGATGCGGTGGGCCGGCTCCGCCCGCTCCGTGGCGTTGCTGCATGGCCATGCCGGGGGGAACGTATCCGTAACTCAGGGGTCCGTGTCCGTGTCCGTGCGCAGCCGCGGAGAAACCCGCGGGACCCCCAAAGGAAGGCGGACCTCCGGGCCCGTGCCCGTACCCGTGGGGTGGTGCGTGATGGGGGTGGTGGTGGGGCATATGGGACGGAATGTGGTGCTGTCCCGATGATGGAGTGGGAGCTGGATAGGGACCTCCCATCGGCTGCGCCGACGACCCGTACCCTCGATACGCTGCCGGAAGCGACGCGTTGGACGGCGACGACGAGGATTCGGTGGTTCCGGGGCCAGCGGTGGATTGCGTGTCGACTCCCTTTGCGGTCGCCGGACCGGGTGCGGCTGCCGCCGCTGCCTCGGCTCCGTTGTTTTGGTTCGTGGCGTTGTTTTGGTTCGTGTTCGCGTTTGTATTTGTGTTTGTGTTTGTATTTGCGGTTGCATTTGCGGTTGCTGCCAATGCCGATGCGCTGCCGCGTTCGGTGCCTCCCGCCGCCGCAGCCGCAGCCGCAGCCGATAATTTGGCATTGTTGGGAGACGACCCCGCTCCCGCTCCCGATCGTGCGGCGAACCCACCCGCTTGCTGTGCCACCATTCCGAGCGGGGATGTTTGCTGCTGGGGATTGTTGTTGAACTCCGGCGGATTCATAGTCGTGTTGCTTTCTCCGATGTGCACCCATTCGGTATCGTCGTCCTCGTATTGCAACAAGTGCTCTCCGGTGGCCGGATTGTAGTGCTGAACCGTTCCTATGTACCAGCTGTTGTCTACTGGCCAAAAGACTCGAACCTTTTTTCCAATCATGCAATTGGGACAAAACCTAGAGCACCCAAAGGAGACAGTTCCAAGAAAATAGAAGTATTGTATCGTATCGTAGAGTGTTGTATCGTAGAGTATTGTATTGTATTGTATTGTATAATTGCATAGTATAGGGGTAAATGCATACGCAGTGACAAGAGATGATGATGGCCAAAGAAGAGCGGTGCGTAGAAGAAGAAAAGAATCGATTGTGTTAGAAACACCCGGGGACCAAACCCACAAAACACCACGAACCGGGATGGATTGTTTCGGATGCGATATCGATAGGAACGCATACAACACACGCACCTCGATCGTTGGGAGGGATCGATGACTGGGGGCAGTCCGTCTTCGTTCGTTACGTCCAAATCGTCGCAGGCCAGGAGCGGGGCGTCCATTACTCCGCAACCGGCGCATCGAACCATCATAGGCGGATACGCCTGGGCTTGGTGGAGCGGGTGCTGCTGCTGCTGCTGCTGCTGCTGTTGCTGCTGTGGTTGATTTTGATGTTGTTGATGTTGATGCTGCTGTTGATGCTGCTGTTGCTGCTGCTGCTGCTGCGGAAATCCAAACCCATGACCCGCCATCCCACTGCCTTTCACCATATTGATATTACCGCTTTGGACCAAACCGATCTTTCTACTAGAAGAAGGCATGGTCGTGAAGAAATCTGAACAATCTGTGGTATCTACGAGTATGGAATTCTTCTGTGATGGGAACTCGTATTTAGGTACCGGTACTGGTACACTGTTTCAAGTATTTCAGGACCGTACTCGTAGACGCTTAAATCATTCACAGAGCTAAACGATGGTACGTAGTTTATCGGTTCGGCTACAAATACCTGCTTATGTAAGACTTACGAGCACGAGACTCGCACATGCCCCATTCCCACCGGTTGGTGTCGGAAACCTTCGTGTCGTCGGTTGTCAGCCCAACGGGAATGCTTTGAACGTTCGATCGGGAACCAACGTTGCGAATGCTATCGTTGTCGGCGTTTCCAACGGACTGATTTTGGTAATTAGGAGGAATATGGAATATAAATGTAGGTGTATGTATACAGTATTCAAAAGCGTGCCGAGCATCGGAAGGAAATTGCAAACTTGGTACGACAAACACATTTTTGGGTCTTGGAAATGATTCATTCCCGCATGTGCTTCTTTCGTCGTACCGTACGTACGAGTACTTAGTACCAGTATCGTACTTACACCTTACACGTTCGAGTACGAGTACCGGTACTCGAACCTAATGAGCTACGGTGCCATACGTAAGATTACCTAGCGTATGACTAGAAAAATCTTTGAAGATTACCCACCTGGAAGGTCCCCAGGGCCATTCAAACAAAAAATTCTCCCATGAATTCCCCTCCAACCCAAGTCACTCAACCACAAGCAGTAATTGAAAATTATGCTGTAGTAGTGGTAGTAGTAGGCGCATTCTTGCAGCATGATTGTTGTTCCTCTTCTTGTTGTTGCTCATCTTCTTGTACCACCACTACACACCACAATAATATCCTACTAGCACAGCAGTTCAGTGGTGAGCAGCCCAGAAAGAAACATCACAGGATGCATAAGAAGCAGCAATTCAGAAACAGTACCTGGTTGGCCCTGATGCATGGGCTGAAACAATGGTAAGAAAGCAAAATAAAAGTTGAAGAACCCATAATTTGTTTCTTCTTCTTCTTCTTCTAACTATCCTGGAATACAAATCTATTGTGCTTTTGAAGGCGCCTAAGAACATGATTTGTCACATTGTGCTATTCTGTTCAGCTGTGTGATGCACCAGAGATTGTTAGATCATGATCTGCTGTTATCTTCCTGTTGTTGGATAACAGTCCTAGTAGTAGTACTAGTAGTAGTACCGCCACCGTCAATAGTACTGCATCATCATAGTTGTTCTTCCAGAAACAAGCTTTTACTACTTGTACTACAACTATTACTAGTACAATGGGGGGCTAGTAGCTAAGATTAGTACCACTAGTACTACAAAATAATGTTCATGATGCTGCTTTTGGGGAAAGCAAGAAGAAGATAAGAACAACGTCACACAAACGAGATTCAGGGTTATTTCAGAATCACGCGCATATTTGGGTCGAACTCCACTGGTCCCCCTTTGTAATTTCACCCTATTTATTAAAATTAATGTCGAACTCATAATATTTTTATGCACATTTCATTTTCCTACCCCACTGGCATCTGTTTCCGAAGTAGTGGCATGTTACTGAATTTTATGCCTGAAACAAACAGTGCATGGTCGCAATTTTTTAATCTCAATCGTTTCCTTTTTTCTATTGTTATTACTGGCTATTGTACGACTTCAGTAGTAACGATGGTCCGCACTCCCAAATATCAGGTATATTGTGTACGTTGCTACCGGGACTCTCCTCTGATCACTACTGGTTACGGAAAGCAGAAGGTTACCAAGAAGAAGAAACCCCCCTTGTTTACAGCGCGACGAAGAAAGAAAACGGGAGTAATTGTTTCTCCCGGTCTTCTCAACCATATTTCACGTAATCCGGGTACATGTTATTCTTATTACTACCGGTGTTTGGGGGTAGATGATTTTGCATCTTCGTTATTCATTAGAAAATCGAGGAAGAAGCTCGAGGATGCTACTCAACAATTAGGTCTAACGAGCACCTGTAACGGTCCACAGAGTAGTGACGGCGCATTACCAGAGGTGCTCGACAATCAAGTTATGTATGACCCTTCTGTCGAACCGATTGGGCGTGCCTTGATTGGTCGGGAATTAACAAACATAGAGGATGACAATGATTCTGTCTCCGATGACAATTTTTTCTTTCCTAATGCCGACGATGAGGAAGAAGGAAGTGTGAGCATAGAGGCCCCCCACTCTTTGATTGTCAATGATGAAGAAGGCAACAACATTGATGTTGACGATTCCCATTGTGATTCAAACACGCTAGTAATTACGACACCCAATGTAGGAAGAAACATATCTGACGAATTGAAGGTCAAGATCAAGTTTATTTTGCGTTTTTCTATTTTCTGCAACGGCGTTGCACCAAATGCCCTTTTCCCGTATTTTCGATGGTATACTAGTATGGTACAATCATACCCCCCTTCTCATGTGTATTTTGCGTTTTTCTATTTTCTGCAACGGCGTTGCACCAAATGCCCATTTTCCCGTATTTTGGATGGTATACTAGTACGGTACAGTCATACCCCCCTTTTCATGTGTATTTTGTGTTTTTCTATTTTCTGCAACGGCGTTGCACCAAATGCCCTGTTTCTGTATTTTGGATGGTATACTAGTACGGTACAGTCATACCCCCCTTTTTATGTGTATTTTGCGTTTTTCTATTTTCTGCAATGGCGTTGCACGAAATGTCCTTTTTCCGTATTTTGGATGGTATACTAGTTTGCTATTTCTTCTCTGCTTCATAGCTCTTTCTGAATTTCTCATGGTCAACAAGGATGCCGTTGCCGATGGAGTAGTAGATGAATTGCTGAAGATTGCGGTTGCTGTTGCTGACGATGTGTCAAATCGTATGCTGCCACGGGATGTGTTGGAGGAGGAGGAGTGCTGTTGATGCCGATGCAGATGCCGATGCCAATGGCTCGATCGTTCCTGTTGGTGGCTGTTGATTTCGCTTTGTGTTTTGATCGTTCCCGGTTTCGGTTGGTTCGATTGTTCCGGTTTGCTCAATTGCTGTTGATTGCTCTCTGTTGCCACTCCGTGTTGCTTGCTATCTGCCGCCGCTATTGTTGTTACCGCTGCCATTTGCAATTCGATTGTGGTTGCTGTTGCTGGTCTATGAAAACATGTAATAATTGAACAAAATGGGTGAGTATCTATTGATGTAGTACTAGTAGAGTAAATTATAACAACAGAATAATATAATCTACATGCTAACCTACACAGTTGGCGTCCTATCAATTCGTTGCTAACGATTTGTTGTTCTGATCTGTTGTTCCACCTCAACGGAAGATTCGCCGCACCTCTATTGTTCCGATTCCTGTTCCGGTCCGATGTTGCAGCCTCCAGCAGGGAAGAAGAAGATGCACCTCCAGCGACACCAGGAAAGATTCGCCGAGCCTCTATTGTTCCGATTTGTTATTCCGATCCGTCCCTATGAAAATAAGAAGAAAAAATAGAAGTGAGGAAAAAGAACATCATCATCAATGCAACAGGCAGGCAGCAATGTCTATCTATCTCACGTTGTTGCCTTCCACTTGGTGCTGCCTTCGATTCCAATCGTTGTTGCCAATATGTTGTTCCGACAATCGTTGTTGGCGCTGCCGTTGATTTGCAGACTTGTAGTAATTCCTATGTCACGAAAAACAGGGACTTGTTCCTGTTGATATATAGGCAATTGATGCAGATTTTGTGCTTTCAAGATGTTTATGTAAGGCGGCCGTCCAAACAAGAATATCTTTCCAGCAACTAATCCCTAATCGAATGCTTTCTACTTCTTTTGCAGTACAAGGCTGTTATATCGGACTGAAATATCTGAGAACGGATCGTTGTGCTCGTGACATCGTCGCCCTAAGGCATGTGACGAAGAGGGTCGGATCCCACGTTCTCGGACGGAGTGTTGTTGGAAAGAAACAACACTCTACTCAGATAAGTTGGAAATTGATGTTTGTCGGAAAGTGAAAAAAAGTGACCGAAGTTAGTGAGCAACATACTTTCATTGTAAGCTAACTACTACTCCGTACAAAGTAGTTATATCAAACTTCGAACGTAAGGACGACATCGGTTCGTGTGGTGATAGATCAAGTATCAACATTCGAACGTAAGAATGACACCACCAGTTCCATACATTTTCTGCTAAGTAAACAACTTCGAACGTAAGAATGATATTGGTCCGTTAAGTATTATGTTCTTTTTTTTTTTTGCAACGGCGTTGCAACAAATGGTCTTTTTGGTATTTAGCGTGATATGGATCATACTACAACAGTACAACAAACTTCGAACGTCAGAATGATATTGGTTCGTTAAGTATTATGTTCTTTTTTTTTTGTACTGAATCTACATGCTAGCTACTACTGGAATGCTGTATGTGATTTTTTTGAATTTTTTGAATGTTGGAACGTTCGAATTATTTTGGAATTAGTACTGAATCTACATGCTAGCTAGTACTGAATGCTTTACCGGTATGTGATCCGAATTGTTTTGGAATTAGTACTGAATCTACATGCTAGCTAGTACGTACTGAATGCTGTGGTAGATTTCTACACGATTTTTGTACTAGATAGTATTTTTTTCTTCGTATGTACCGTACTTCCAATTTTTTCTCTTTCTTCGTACATACTTAGGGTTAGAGTTAGAGTTAGGGTTAGGGCTTCGAATTTTTTTCTTCATACGTACTTAAGTAGAACATATTGGGTAATGACTAAAATTATTCTAAAATTCATACTGACTAAAGTATCAGCCTGTTTCTTGTCTGGTTTGTTTCATAGTCTACCCCATCCATAGTATGAACAATATTCATCCTGAAATTGCAGTCAATGCCACACATTTGCACTCAAAACTACCTAGGACTCACTATTTTGGTACATGCATGTCCAGGGACAAACATTATTCTAAAATTCATACTGACTAAAGTATCAGCCTGTTTCTTGTCCAGTTTGTTTCATAGTCTACCCCATCCATAGTATGAACACTATTCATCCTGAAATTGCAGTCAATGCCACTCATTTGCACTCAAAACTGACTAAGACTCACTATTTTGGTACATGCATGTCCAGGGGGGACAAAAATTATTCTAAAATTCATACTGACTAAAGTATCAGCCTGTTTCTTGTCTGGTTTGTTTCATAGTCTACCCCATCCATAGTATGAACACTATTCATCCTGAAATTGCAGTCAATGCCACACATTTGCGCTCAAAACCGGCTAGGACTCACTATTTTGGTACATGCATGTCCAGGGACAAACATTATTCTAAAATTCATACTGACTAAAGTATCAGCCTGTTTCTTGTCCAGTTTGTTTCATAGTCTACCCCATCCATAGTATGAGCAATATTCATCCTGAAATTGCAGTCAATGCCACTCATTTGCACTCAAAACTGACTAAGACTCACTATTTTGGTACATGCATGTCCAGGGGGGACAAAAATTATTCTAAAATTCATACTGACTAAAGTATCAGCCTGAGACTTGTCAATATTGTTTCATAGTCTACCCCATCCATAGTATGAGCAATATTCATCCTGAAATTGCAGTCAATGCCACACATTTGCGCTCAAAACCGACTAGGACTCAAAATTTTGGTACATGCATGTCCTGGGACAAACATTATTCTAAAATTCACACTGACTAAAGTATCAGCCTGTTTCTTGTCCAGTTTGTTTCATAGTCTACCCCATCCATAGTATGAGCAATATTCATCCTGAAATTGCAGTCAATGCTACACATTTGCACTCAAAACTGACTAAGACTCACTATTTTGGTACATGCATGTCCAGGGGGGACAAAAATTATTCTAAAATTCATACTGACTAAAGTATCAGCCTGTTTCTTGTCCAGTTTGTTTCATAGTCTACCCCATCCATAGTATGAACACTATTCATCCTGAAATTGCAGTCAATGCCACACATTTGCACTCAAAACTACCTAGGACTCACTATTTTGGTACATGCATGTCCAGGGACAAACATTATTCTAAAATTCATACTGACTAAAGTATCAGCCTGTTTCTTGTCCGGTTTGTTTCATAGTCTACCCCATCCATAGTATGAACACTATTCATCCTGAAATTGCAGTCAATGCCACACATTTGCACTCAAAACCGACTAGGACTCACTATTTTGGTACATGCATGTCCAGGGGGGACAAAAATTATTCTAAAATTCATACTGACTAAAGTATCAGCCTGTTTCTTGTCCGGTTTGTTTCATAGTCTACCCCATCCATAGTATGAACACTATTCATCCTGAAATTGCAGTCAATGCCACACATTTGCACTCAAATCTGACTAAGACTCACTATTTTGGTACATGCATGTCCAGGGACAAAAATTATTCTAAAATTCATACTGACTAAAGTATCAGCCTGTTTCTTGTCCAGTTTGTTTCATAGTCTACCCCATCCATAGTATGAACACTATTCATCCTGAAATTGCAGTCAATGCCACACATTTGCACTCAAAACCGACTAGGACTCACTATTTTGGTACATGCATGTCCAGGGACAAACATTATTCTAAAATTCATACTGACTAAAGTATCAGCCTGTTTCTTGTCCGGTTTGTTTCATAGTCTACCCCATCCATAGTATGAACACTATTCATCCTGAAATTGCAGTCAATGCCACACATTTGCACTCAAAACTGACTAGGACTCACTATTTTGGTACATGCATGTCCAGGGGGGACAAAAATTATTCTAAAATTCATACTGACTAAAGTATCAGCCTGTTTCTTGTCCGGTTTGTTTCATAGTCTACCCCATCCATAGTATGAACACTATTCATCCTGAAATTGCAGTCAATGCCACACATTTGCACTCAAATCTGACTAAGACTCACTATTTTGGTACATGCATGTCCAGGGACAAAAATTATTCTAAAATTCATACTGACTAAAGTATCAGCCTGTTTCTTGTCCAGTTTGTTTCACAGTGCACCCCATCCATAGTATGAGCAATTTTCATCCTGAAATTGCAGTCAATGGCACACATTTGCACTCTAAAACTGACTAGGACTCATTATTTTGGTACATGCATGTCCAGGGACAAAAATTATTCTAAAATTCATACTGACCTAAGTATCAGCCTGTTTCTTGTCTGGTTTGTTTCATAGTCTCCCCAATCCATAGTATGAGCAATATTCATCCTGAAAGTGCAGTCAATGCCACACATTTGCACTCAAAACTGACTAGGACTCACTATTTTGGTACATGCATGTCCAGGGACAAACATTATTCTAAAATTCATACTGACCTAAGTATCAGCCTGTTTCTTGTCCGGTTTGTTTCATAGTCTACCCCATCCATAGTATGAACACTATTCATCCTGAAATTGCAGTCAATGCCACACATTTGCACTCTAAAACTGACTAAGACTCACTATTTTGGTACATGCATGTCCAGGGGGGACAAAAATTATTCTAAAATTCATACTGACTAAAGTATCAGCCTGTTTCTTGTCCGGTTTGTTTCATAGTCTACCCCATCCATAGTATGAACACTATTCATCCTGAAATTGCAGTCAATGCCACACATTTGCGCTCAAAACCGACTAGGACTCAATATTTTGGTACATGCATGTCCAGTGACAAAAATTATTCTAAAATTCATACTGACTAAAGTATCAGCCTTTTTCTTGTCCAGTTTGTTTTGTAGTGCACCCCATCCATAGTATGAACACTATTCATCCTGAAATTGCAGTCAATGCCACACATTTGCACTCAAAAACTGAGTAGGAATCACTATTTTGGTACATGCATGGCCAGGGACAAACATTATTATAAAATTCATAATGACTAAAGTATCAGCCTGAGACTTGTCAATATTGTTTCATAGTCTCCCCAATCCATAGTACTATGAGGAATATTCATCCAAACATTTCAGAAAATAACACACTTTTGCACTCAAAAAGTAACTGAGAAACACTATTTTGGTTACTTGTTCATACAAAAATCAAAAAACAATAACCAAAAATTACGGAGACTACCCTTTGTACACCACATCTCTACGGAGGAATCGATCCACTGGACACGTTAACATCTATTTCAAGAACCAATCATATCCTGACGAGGAAAGTTACACTACTTAAAGTTAGGCTGTTTTTGATGGACTAGTACAAAAAGACGTCGGTACATTCGAAAAATGTACTCCATAGAAAATAACAAAACAACAAAAAGGGCTTTTCTTGCAACGCCGTTGCAGAAAATGAAAAGATAATAGGTACGAGAATCAATGCTTGGGCTACGTACGATTACCCTCAGTGGAACCTACGGATTGTGGTCCGCGCCAAAATTTTGAGGACTCCACATTCCAGAATATCACGGCACGCTCGAAAATAAGATAGGCAGGCGACAGTACACGAACAACACTCACAGATAGTACAATTAGTTGAAATACAGCTATTCCTTGGAGACAGTAAATCAAGAGATTACAGTGTGTACAGTAGGAATGAAAAAAAAATACCAAACGATTCCTACAAACAACATTATTATCATAAAAATAGCGCGCCAAATCAATCAAAGGAAAAAACGGTAAGTTGAGGTGCACGAGTTAACAAAAAAATAATGGTGAAACTGAGTACTAGTTGCAGTCCGGTGACAGGTAGAACCATTGTTACCAATAACACAAACAGCCCAAACAGCAGTGTATCGGGAAGTGACCGAACAAACACAAACGATAGCCAAACATATAGAACAACCAACAGTAGCAACAGAAATATTCTACAGACAACAAAAGAATCCGATAACGATAACTTGGAAAACAACATTGTCAAACACGTCAAAGAAAAAGCATTCAGGAAATTTAAATTCCCGCCAGAGATTACATTCGTGAAGGCGACGATATTCAAAATTGTAAAACAAGCAAATAACAATGAAATACCAAATACGATCGATATAAAAGACCAAAAGTGGAGTGGAATTTATTGCCGTGCAGTGACTGCGTGTAGGCACAATGCTCAAACTCTTGCCAGGAAAAACTACAAAGGTACGCAACCAACAAGAAAATGTTTGCCGGCATGCAATCGTTCATAAGCCATTCTAACATTTTGGTCGTATGAACACTGACACGTAGACGATAAAAGAAACAACCTGATACCAGATAGTTTCCCAGGAACGGTTCTAATCACAGACACACAAGACGTTAACTCAGAAAATAGGTACCAATTGCACGAAGACTATCGGCGGAAAAATTCACCAGAATTCAAATACTTCATGAAAAGAATTCTGGGAGCGGTGTCACCAAAACAGACAGACTTCAAAAGAAAATCAGTCAGAATGACAATCAGTAACATTTTCACCCCAAGCGATGAAGCTTTTGCATTGCTTTTCCTTTACAACGACTACGACTCGTGGATAAACACAACAAAGGGCACGAGGTTGAGAAAAAAATTCACTGACGGTAAGTCTGGAAATAAGGAGGGGTGGAGTAACGAGGGACAAGATCTTTACGAATACCTAGTAAGTGAATTAGAAGAACGAAGGAAGGAACAACAATCAAAAGAATTAGAGACGGAAATACTTAAAATGTACCAAAAGCAAAATGGCAATCGTAAACAAGAAGATAAGGAGGAGAACAAAGAGGGAAAAACACGGAAGCGAAAACGTACCTTGGTTGAGATTCTAGGCGAAGATGATGAGGACTACAAATTTTTCATGGAATATAATAAAAACGAACAAGAGTAATTGATGATATCAACAGCAATAGTAGAACGGCTAGTTCATTATTATTTTATGGTTTGCACAATATTGTTCCGGGTCTTCTGTTCGAATATAATACAATAAACAAGATAATTTCAAAAGGCTGATAAAATACTTTCGTATTTGTTACAAAATATGTTTGTTGTATTTCCGTATTTGATAAGCGTAGCGTGAATATTGTAAAATGTCGGAGAGTATTGCAAATGCGGATAAAATACTTTCTTATGAGTACAAAAATATGGTTGTTGGATTTTGATATTCGATAAATGTAGTGTGAGTATTGTGAAAGCAACGTAATAGAATACATTGCTGGTTATCAAGAAGCTTGTATATTTGGTAAGAAATTTGTATCAACGCTACAACAATATCAGTGTACATAGAGGATATTATTACAAAATATGAGGAGTTTCGTGTGGAAAAAACAAAAATTGAATGGCGAATAAATATTATCGGGGTAAGCATGAAACAAAATTGTAGAATAAAAAGATTCTTAAGCAAGCATGAAAAGGGGCTGGAAAAAACGGTGGCGAAAATAGACCTACTTGAAATTGTTGCGTGCAAAAATAGGTAGAGAATTATTTATTGTGCGCGCAACAAAATGTTTCGGAATATTTTAAAACATCGCACGAATATTACGAAAGCATGAGCATCGTTTATGTGACGAAGGAATGAAAGAAGAAGAAGAACAAGTGCTGTTCATGGTGGGGCAGAACGAGTATAGATACTGGTAATAGGTAGAGCACATTCTTGCTTTGTGTTGTTTGACTATGACAACACCATGACAACACCATGACAACACCATGATGAGGTGTTTGTGTTGAGAAGTGTTTTCAGTTGGGACTACTACCGGTAGTACTACCGGTACGGTAGTAGAGAACAACCTACGAACACACTTTTCCGCAGGTTTGTTCGTGTTCGGGCACGTGCGGGGAGATCGCGCATCCACATGCTTTTCCAACGGTTCACGACACAAAAATTGAGGGTGCGCAATGCTTTCACACTTCGTTGCAAACGTTCGAAACAACCCGACGGGAACGCCGAGATACGGTAGATGATTGATTCGATCGAAAAAATAATACAAGTACTTCGTAATACGAAGTAGAACGTAATTTCCAAGTGTTTCAAAGCCGTGTGATAATCAAACAAAACCACCCATCCATCACAGAACTTGGTCACCACGTTGTTCAAGTTACAAAAGAGACGGTACCGATACCGATACCGATACCGCACTGCAATTCAGATCATCGCAAAACAGACAAACAATTAATCTCACATCTGTGGCGTTGATCAAATTATGACGACAGCCCTTATCTATCGGGCAACTAGTGCCCACTTCGCCCTTCTCCTCTTGTTCCTTCTCGGAAATAGCGTCGAAAGCAGAGAATGGCAGTCCATTGTAAATCACGATATTGTTGTAAAATCGAATGTGGATTCCCGTCGGTACGAGTTGGCAATCGAATCCGATCCCTTGTTGTTTCCGGGAGACAAGAGTCATACGGAAATTCCGACGGAACCACCCCAGGCGCAGCAAAAGGTCTGGACCACTTTCAGCCCCACGAAGTCGCCATCGAAACCAGCTGTAATTGCGACGTCCGGGCCGACCACGAAACCTACCGAATTCAACGTCGAACTCAACGGAGGATGCGGGGCTGGAAAACGGCCTCTGAAGGTTCACATGAAGGATACCTGGGGTGACGGATGGGAGGGAACATACATTACCATTAGCGCAATTTCCGATCTGGATCCGTTGGCTGCCAATCTCCCCACCAAGTCCATGACCACGACCAACGCGAATGCACAAGGCGACACGGTCGTCTCCATATCAAAGACGATCGACTTTGATACCACCGGCAGCAACGCTCCGGAACAAACCGATCCATTGGGGAAAGTTTTCGAAGGCACACTGGAAAACGGGTACCACGATTTCCAAAGCATCTGCATCGTCCCGAATCGGTGCTATCGACTCGTTGCGAACGGCGGAGAATTTTTGGACGAAGTATCGTGGGAACTCCGACCCGGAAACCTCGACTCGGGCGTTCCCCCAATGGAACCAATCCTCTCTGGTTCTGCGCCTGCCGGGTGCACGTTTTCGCTTCCCGACGAAAACGGTCACCACTTTTGTGAAAATACGTGCAGCGAAAGCATTCTTGCCGATTCCACCGCCGCACCTCCACAGGTGACGGAACAGCTTCAGTCCAACCAGCAGGACGTAGCCGTCGAGCCGTTGACGGAATCCACCCAACAACCGGAAGGCATTTCAGGGTCGCTGGACGGAACGACAGCACAGGTGACTCCCGTTACGCAGTCCATGATTTCGAATACGGAAAGCAATGCCATCACATCAGAGGTATTGAAGGACTTTACAACTGTGAGCGCCAACGAAGACAGTGAGGTCGCCAAGCCGTTAACGGAAGCCATCGAACAACCGCAAGCTCTTTCAAACTCGTTTGGTGGAACGATATCACATGTGACTCCTGTCACGGAATCCATGATTTCGAATGAGGAAAGCAATGTCAACACATCAGATGTATTGAAAGACTTTACATCTCTGAGCGCCAACGAAGACAGTGCAGCTGCCACGCCATTGATGGAAACCGTCGAACAACCACAAGCCCTCCAAGGGTCGTTTGGTGGAATAAAAGCGCAAGTGACTCCCGTTACGCAGTCCATGATTTCGAATACGGGCACAGAAAACAGCGCCATCGCATCAAATGTATTGAAAAACTTCAAGTTTGCGGGTGGTAACGGAGAAAACAACATTTAAGAAAGAACCAATTATTGGCTTTGCGGTGAAAGAATGGAATACCAACGCTTCCGATCCATATTTTTGCGTTAAAAATACTTTTATTTTGTACTTTGTACATTGTTTGAGCTCTCATTTTCATATTTGTTTCAGTTAGCTTGCTATGGAATTAAAAGTATGAACCATTTTTGCTGGTAACTATGGTTACGGTGACAAGTTTCGTTACATTATGGGCTCGAAAGGCTTCATGTGTCAATTTCCCCCTTCTGAAGGTAATTATGTAAAAAGGGGCGTCATGCCGTGCATAACTTTAAAAGTAGTCCAGAAAGATGACCACTTCGTCAAAACTTTGGAAGGCGTTTTATGCTGGCATTTTCAGAATTCAGTCGGATTTCTTTTCGACTGCACATTCGTCCGTACGTCCAAGATCCTTTTCATGACTACTTAATCTTTCTTTTCCCTTTGCCACTTGGTGGAACTTCCTCCAAAGAAGCGGCTATATTTGCCCCAGCATCATCCAAAGTAGGAGTCAGACCCATCGTAAGGCTAACACAGGTTAGCATAAGCTTCGTCAATTCGTCACTCAGAATGCCACAGCTTCGAGCGAGTCGGAAAGCCACGAAAGCGAATTCTCCACCTTGACTCAAAATCAAACCAACTCGGAGAGCTGTGCCCTTGTCTAGTCCCATCATCGAACCTAGTGCAGATGCTATCGCTGCCTTGAGGGAAGCGATTCCTAGCACGATTCCTGCAATTCGGCCCGGATTGGAGCGAATCAATTGCAAGTCGATTTCGAAACCGACAGTGAAAAAGAAAAGACCAACGAGGATGCCACGGAAGGGAGCAATCTCTGCTTCGATGTGGTGGCGGTGCTTCGTTTCAGACAACAAAATACCGGCTAGGAATGCTCCGAGTGTATTCGATAGACCCAATCCTTCGGTCAAGAAGGACATTCCCAAGACCGTCGATAAAATGGCACCTGCAAATGCTTCTTGGCTCTTGCATTTTGCCACGGCATCGAAGAAAGGATTAATCAAGAATTTTCCCACAAAAGCAATCGTACTCAAAGCAATAGCAGCCTTAACTCCAGCAGATCCCAACGCCTCGGCCAGACCACCGCCGCCTCCGGCCAAAATAGGTGTTACGACCAAAAGCGGGACGACAGCGAGGTCTTGCAAGAGTAAGACACCGAAGGAAGACCTACCGAACTTTGTATTCATTTGGTCCTTGTCCTTGAGTAGTTGGAGTACAAAGGCAGAACTGGAAAGTGCCAAGCCTCCACCCAAAACAATCTGCGCAGCAGTCGACAGCCCAAAGCAAAATTTGCAAATTGCAGCAATGACAGCTCCTGTCACGAGAAATTGGCTTCCACCAAATCCAAATACGTCCCGTCTCATGCTCATGAGCGTTTTAAAGTCGAGATGGATTCCCATTTCGAAAAGGAAAAAGACAATACCAATATCGGCCATCATTTCGGTCGTGTGAATGTCCTTAACGAGACTGAACCCGTTAGGACCGAACAATAATCCCAGTACGAGATAGCCAAGAATTGGAGAAAGACCAATCATCTTGGAAAGAGGTGCGTTCAATGCAGTGGTCAACAACAACAGCAACGTGTCCGCCTTGGGTCCACTCATGTATGACGCTAGACCTTTCAGAGCGGATGCCACTACCACAAGCGCACCGCTATCGTTTCCTACGATCGGGGGAGAAACATGGGTTTCTAAGTCACCACCGCGAGAAATAGCCGCCCAAGCAGGCTGACTAGTCGTTTTCCTCGCCACAAAGGCGCTTTTGCGTGTACTGGGAACATTCTCCAACATCCCGAATCTAGACGCGCAAGAGGGTTGTGCAACTAGAGCGATCAGAAGGATGCATGCCACTGCCAAGGGGACCAGGCCCCGTTTATTCTTGGTTGCCATCATGGTGTGTATCTCAATATATGTTTCGCTTATGATCTAAGATAGTGCGAAAAATTGGTGATCGCCGTCATGTGCTGACTGTGCAAACTATTTCTGTGAGCTCCGGCGGTTGGGCCGTGGTCAGATTTACCGGTACGAGTACAAACCAAGATCCAAAATAAGCAACAGTGATGTTCCGAATCGCCGGTCGTCGATTTGTTTCGTGTCAACATTTTTTTTTCTTTCAACGACCTCGTTGGCGTCATTACTTATGTTCATACGAGTACGTCGTATGATTTTACCGTGCGGTATTATCCGCAAGAAAAGATCGGATGCTTGAAGCTTGAAAGAGGGATTCATCAAGTTTCCTCTTCTTTTGTGGGTCCATTTGGCCCCAAATTCAAACAACCATGACTCGCTCATTCATACTAAGCCACTCAAATGTTGGTTGTCAAAACGGACATCAACCAGACAATCACAAGAAAAAACTCCCAAAATCCAGAACTCTTCATTTCACTATCATAATATCGATACAAATACAGAAATCCGGATTCCATCGGGAGGAAAAATTGTATCGTTCTAATTGCGAAGCACAGCTGAATCTTTATCCACCGTACGTACCTACATCCCGAGAGAAAAAACAAACATGCCGCAATCGAACAAAGGAATCAATGCTCAGCGATTGAAAGCAAATCGTCTCGCGGGGATCGGAGATGAGACGGGTCGTTTGCCCGCCAGAGTGAAGGCGTCCGCGATCATGATATGTTGCGTGGTTTGCAAGGCGGAGTTGAAATGCACCAAGACAAACACCGAGATGAAGCTGCATGCCGAGAGCAAGCACGGAAAAAATCTCGAAGAATGCTTTCCTGGTGCAGAAGCACAAGCGAAAGCTCTCGCCGAAAAGTCGGATGCGAAGGGAGGGAAGGGGAAAGCAGGCGACGGTATGACCAAAGCAGAGAGGAAGAAAAAGAATGCGGCCATGGCCGACGACTTGTTGTTTGCCGGTCTTTCGACTGGCAAAAAATCCAGCAAGAAGAAGTAAAAAGCCACTCCAGAACCGACCATTCTCAATTTACCTAGAACTGCTAGTTCTACTACCGCACGATGAATACTACTTCACGAGTGTTCTTCATCAAGGGGGAAAGACAGACTGGGAGGAGTAAGATAAGTTTCAGTATTGACCTACTGTCATAAAAAAGCATCGCTTGCTTTTCACGAGGCACAAGCCGATTCCCATCTACCACACAAACGTTCGGGAGAATTCGTGAACTCGGTATTGACTTGGTCACAGATCTTTCTACTTTCTCATGGACCCAATGAAGTAGTCTGAGACTTTGCACATTTGAAGGACAATAAAAATAACGAACAGTATCCTTTTAGACCACATATCCTTCATGTCAAAGTACCAATAGGTAGGGTACAAAGCAACAAGCAATCATCGTGTTGTCGTAATGAAGGTGATCAAAATGTCAACACATTGGAACCCTGTTAAATAGGGATGGGAATTTTGTTACGAGACAAGGTATTGGTTGCGTTCTGTAACAACAATAAAAATCTGATCCAAATCAGAATGGTTACAAGAATCTTACTCCATGAAGGTATCTGCAAGAACAAGAAAATACGCAAGTATTTGCTATGTCACACCAATGATGAAGATACAAATGCCACAACCTGAGTTGATTCAATGTTCTTTATCTTTGTTCGCACAAAAGTTTATCTTGTCCTGTACCAGTTCTCTTTTCTTTTTTCGTCCTCATAGGAACACTACCCAGATAATCTCGTAATCAATATTTTTATCTGTTTTAGATGTTGGTTTCAATAGGAGTTTTAAAAATGAAAGGATGTGATAGGATAGTACGAAGTAGTTGGTTTCGTTTGTTCTGTGTTAAGTCAGCCCAGCACCACAGCAGGGTGAGCCTCGAGCCTTCTTTCGGTAATCGTGATTTTTTAAAATATGACGTATCTGTTGAAATGTGTTGGAATACAGAAACTAAATGAGTTACCTAGGACGCAGACTAAACAAGGAGTCGCCTTGTGCATGCGGCACGTCAGCCGAGAAATTAGCAAGCACATCCTCTACTTCTTCTTGCTTATGAACACAGCAGACACACATCAAGCGCTCACAGCACCAGATTCAACAAGTTAGCAGTAATCTTTGTAATCCTGTATCCCCAATTTACATTCAGGAATAACAAGAAGAGGCACCTCTCTCTTAGATTATGGGCATATCCTACAAAACTGGGATTCCTTTTCTAACAATATGAGATATTGTCAATGTTTTTATCAGTGCTCTCTAGATTAGGTACGATTACCGTACCGTAGTACTGGACCCTTCCGAATCAGCTTTTTTACCCCCCGCGCGCGTGGTTTTTGGTGAATAGTTAGTACAATGAAACACGACTGACTGAATGAAAAGTTCTCAGTCAGCAAACCTGCTGGCGAGCTCTGATAGATTCAATATGCGGTTCTGTATGATATTCTATTATTTAATTGTCATTGTTACACGCATGCCACTTCTCAACGGTCGCGAAATTGAATCGTGTTCCTGGGCAGGTTTTTTATGGACCTCGTACTCACCAGAAGCTACCAGAAAGTTACCAGAAAGTTACCAGAATTGCTACCAGAATTCTGGTAGCTTTCTGGTAGATTTCTGGTAACTTTCTGGTAGCTTTCTGGTAACTTTCTAGTAGCTTTCTGGTAACTTTCTGGTAGCTTTCTGGTAGCCGGCCACAAGCTCTTTTCAAATTTATTCTGGTCTTGGAACCATCTGGGATTAAATTTTTGATGTCTTTGGTTTACGTGTGAGCTCTGCTGCAACTAACTCCCTGTTCACTCCCCACATTTTGGAATTATCACAGCCGGCAGCAAATCATTTTTTCTTCTTTCTTTCCCCCAACGATGGCAAGAAATGTTGGAAAGAGAGGAGGATCAAAGCAATTAGACCAAGAGAAGCATCCAGAGATTGTATACAACTGTCTAGAACTTTCAAAGCACCTTGCTTGTTTTAACTTCTGGCTTCATTTGAATATTGAGGGGGAAGAGGGTTGGTTGCCAACTGAGAAGCCAGGCTCAATCTGGAAGTATAGGAGCTCTAACTACATCAGGCAAAACATCAAAGGATCAAGCTGGGCAAAGATTGGAAAGGTAAGAATTCCCCCCTCCTGCTGTTTGGTATTGTTTGGGCTGTTCGGAATCACCTCTCACGTTTCAATTAGGCTATGGCCACCCTTGCACAGGATCTGCAAAAGAGAGGAATCAAGCTAGTTGACCCTTTACAACAACACCGAGACCGTTGCTCATCAATCTTAGGAAACAAGCCTTCGCCAGAGGATTCAGACGCAGAATCATCTTCAGACGCATCATTGTATCAAGAAGAAGAAGAAGACATGCCAAAGAAGTCAGTTCGAATATCGGAACCTCTGAGCCCTTTGAGCCCGGATATCAGTTCCAATCTCAAGAAGCTCTCCATCAGTGGGCCTGTTCAAACAATTTCAGGATCCTTGCCGTATCCAATGCTCTCTGGTCAATGGAAGGTATGGGATCACAACCTCAAGATCTTGAATGGATTCTGTTTGGTGAGGATGCTTCTTCATAGTGGAACCAAGGAAACCGACTTTTCTTTGAATTGGGTAGATCCTTGGACATTGAAAATCAAGCTCAAGTGGCCTGTTTTCATGCAAAATGCTCTGTTTATGACTGGATTGGATACTTGTACCAATCAAAATGGCAACACGATTGAAAATTATCCAGAAGGTCACCAAGTGTACACAGCTATGGGGAAAAACTCAAAGAACTTGGAAGACGATGATGGCTATGTTTATTCAGAAGGCTTGTTTTGATTCATAAAGCCAATGGACCAATCTCAACACAAGTACAAGGCAGAGGTCTTTGAATGACCAGTGGGTGCAAATGGTAACAGAGGCACTATCCTCCAGATCTTATTCCTAGAAAAGAATGAAGAAAAAAAGCCATTTACATCTCCTGTTGCAATCAAGCAATCTATCATTCGATTTAGTAAGTTTCACCAGCAAGTGTAGCAGCAGCTCCAAGCACAGCTCGCGCAACAGCAGAGGCTCCAAGCAAAGCTTGCGCAACAGCAGAGGCTCCAGGAGCTACTCTGACAGCAGCAGCAGCAGCAGCAGCAGCAGTGGACAAGACCTCTGGCAGATAATGTCACTATTAGTAGCAAGAGGGAAAAAACTAACACTTCTGCTGCTGCTGCTGTCACTTCTCCTCAGCCTAATCCTAGTACTAGGACTCGCGATGAATGACTAGTAGTAGTAGGTGCCAGCGATGCCAGCACCACCAGTTCCTCCTTTGATTCAGCTGATTCCTCAATAACTTCTTCTGGAATCAATCCAATCAAGACCTTCCTTGAAGCAAAATCCCATCTAGATGATCTTCAAAAGTATTTGTTTCAGTGGGAACACGAGCAAGAAGAATAAACATTCTATCCTTCACAAAATAGCAGACATTCTCTCAAGCAAGAAGTAAAACTAGTACCGTAGTAGCTACCTATTTCTATTAACGCTAGTAGGACGGATAGCTCCGTGGATTTAGTGGTTGCCCAGGAACTCGACGATCACATCCATCGGGTCATCCCGGGCATCGATACGGAGGCCTCATGTGTCGGAGACTACGTGGGGATTCGACCGGGGACCAATCACCAGGACTATCAGATCCAACTCCGGCCACAACTAATAGAGGACGACGAGTGTTTGGTTTGGGTGTTTGCTTTTTTCTTAAGAGGGGTCCAACTTGTCGTGTGATTCAAAGCAATCTCCTGCTGAACCGCCCGCACGGGGCAGGCAACTTCTTGTTCTGTTGGAAGAGTTGGAGAGATAGGTGTGTTAGTAATGTTAATAGAAATTGGTGCAGTAGTAGTTTTTTTCTTGCTAGAGAGGAAGCATACCATTTTATTGAGACTTAGAAGTAGTTTACATCGTATTTGAGTCCATCATTGAAGGTGGTTTCCCCACTTGCAAACTTGAGCTGTGTAATAACAGCAACAGCATTGAAACACATTCCATGCTTCTGTATCATTCCTTGCCTATTTGGTTTCATGTGTCTGAAGTGAGTGGTTAGAACATTGAATATCTTCAATCTACCATTTACTGTTTCATGTTGTGCTCTGGCATTTGCTTTCATCTTCCTTTGTTTACTTGTCATCCCCATATATGGAAGCTTCATCTTATCATCCCCCTTGTAGCCCCAATCAACCTCTACACCTTCATCATCATGCAGTAGTGTATTCAATTCTTCTTTGAATATTGTTTCATCATTTGCACTTCCAACGAATGGTCCATTGATCCAAACAATCCACCCTATCTTCAAGCAGACTCCAACTTCGTACTTAATACCGGGGCCATTCAGTTTGTGTGAATACATCTGCCGGGAGAAAGGCCATGGCTCATAGACAGGACAGTCAGTCCCATCTACACTTATGAAACAGTTTGTTGTTGTGATTCCATTCAGACCATCAAATCTGTTGCCAAGACAGATCACGTCATCCTTCAGATTGGCAATCCGCTCAATAAAGTACCAAGCCCACTTGGAAAAGGTCTTGGCAGAGGGCCATCCGGTAATAGAACAGTGGATCTCCACAGTCGAACACACCTTCAGGTGAATAAGAGCCCACAACAAATGCTTTGGTTCTCCACCAGATTCTATAGGTCCTCAATCTACAATCCTATTCCAAACATCTGCCACTATGGTACCGGATGCTCTGAAACACGCTTTAAATCTCCTAACGACATCTCTGGAATTCCATTTGCGCCTTTCTGGCCATCGAAGGACTTCTCTTGCCACGCGCTCAATGGTCTCTTCTGTTATCATTCTTTGCTGGGAGCTGAGTGTCTTGTTTTGTTGAGGATGCGAGGGTTCTGAGTTTGCTAGTACTAGGGCTACGTACTGTTAGGAGCTCCTCGTAGAACACTACCAGGAAGCTACCAGAAAGCTACCAGGAAGCTACCAGAAATCTACCAGAAATCTACCATAAAGCTACCATGATCCTGGTAGCTTTCTGGTAGCTTTCTGGTAGCTTTCTGGTAAGTTCATGGTTACTTGGTGGTTCTCATAACACACGATGGGGTATCATACTGCGACTTAGCCGTTATCTGTCCGTTGAGTCAGTTTGACCCTGTCTGTTGAGAATGGGTTAGTCCGTTTAGTAATATTCTGGCGAAACACGATTAAATCTACGAAGTACTTTGTCCTTATTCAGTAACCAGTGTGTAGCAAGCAAGAGTGGTACTAAAACTGCTTGGTTGCCAGCTGATTGCGTGCGCGCACAGTAAAAAAGCTGATTCGGAAGCGTCCCGGTACGTACTATTGAGGTACCGGTAGGTAACAACCTTCAATGCTTATTTTGAGAGTTGTTTCGACACAAGCATCCACGATACGGCTGCTTTTGTTTGCTTTCGGGAGACTAGGTAGTACCGTACGGTAGGCGCCAAAAACAAAAAAATCTACAATTTTCTGGTTTCTTTATGACTCATCTTCCTCTTTTGATGTTTTCGCGCTCTTTTCCTATGTTTTTCCGCGCACGCCTGTCTAAACTTCTGATTGGCGGCTTCACTGATTATACTATGTTGATATTGTATCTGCTACACTATCCACTGTAATCTTACGTGTGTTTCTTGCATTTTCGATTTCGTTTGAATAAGCTGAAAAGAGATCGAGTACGACTAATTTCTGTTGATAAGCGATAACGGGGAGCGGGCACGATTCAAAAGAGTTTTAAAGCATACGGTACGTGGGACACAACTACGTTTCACCATCACAATATGTCCCGCGAAAATCCGAGTTTTCTTGTCAACGCGTGAGTTCTTCCCATTCTATCGCTTTCTTCGACGAGGCACTTTGCAATGAACCGGGAGTTCCCCGTTTGGACCAGTTCTTCCTACGGTACACCGCGCACCAATAGCACCCGAGAGTTGCAGCGTCGGAATCGACCCCGCTGGCGATAAGCACCTCTGGAGTGAGCGAAGCCTATCACAATATCTCCAACGAAGAGATAAAGATGGTAGCTAGAGGAAACAGAAGGTCTAGTCGTTATCCCTTCGACGATGGAAACGATGACGAGGAGGAAGAAATGGACCCGAGGAGCGATGTGGAGGCCGAAACGGCGGCTAGGGTGCGAGAAGCACGATTTCTTGCACACGAAGCACTCCGAATGGCGAAAGCAGCACGGGAAGCTGCCATGCGTCTGAAGGAATACCGTGTAGCAGTATCCTTGCCCTACCGTGGAGGCAACAATATCGATGTCGACGATACTTCTACGCTACGAGATGGCGGCTCTGCATCGCGGAGTCTATAGAACGCAGCAATGTTTGTCCAAATGTAGCTGGCAGGTCTGACCAACGATAATCGAAAAAAGAAGGTGGTGCTGCTCTCTTATGCATACCCTATCCCGAACAAGATGTCTTTCACGAATTGACAGCCACATTTCTGCTTGTCGTTCGTGTTCGCTCTTTCGCCATTACTTACTGTATCCAAGGAAAACAATGATTCACATCTGCTCCAGTAGAGTGAAAAATACAATTAATCGGACCAAATCCTGGAAATCGGTGCCAGGATACTCTCACAGTGTCTTTATTTGGAGTAACTATTGAATCGATTCAGAGCACACAAAATCCCAACGCAAGATTAGCCTTCTGAAACGATATTTCCGCATTGCGGTACACCTAAGAAGTTGCACAACACAACCAGCAGAAATCTCGAACGCGACCTTCAAACAGAGCGCACGAAGTAACCTATGTATTGTAATGTTTTTGGTTTCGAAAATAATGTTTCGCTTGGAATTGACCTGTATTTTTTATAATGTATTAAAACTATTGACACATTATCGTGTAATCAAGATGAAGTACGGAGTAAGATCTTACTAGCCTATCGCAATTATTATTGAAGACTTAGCAATGGATACTATAGCGCTCACCAAGAGCTTTGGTTGGATCCCGCAGGTTGCATACGAGTACGGTTGCGTGCACTCGGACATAACTGTATTTACTCAAAATAGCGAGCTCTCACCGCCAAAAACGTGTTTCGAACGAATTCGTTGTGTTTTAAAATCAGGGGAAGACGCGGGTGCTCATTGAAGCTCATGCCGGAAGATTTAGTCGACAGTTCGTCGAGCTGGTTGATGAAGGTATCTATGTGTTCTAGAAGTTTGAGCGAAGTTTGGGAGTAGTATTGTTCGTGGAGCATTTGTTTGGTTTGATAGTCGCCATCCATGTGAGCCTTATATAGCGCACGCTTCTTCGCAATGTTGGACGAGCTCAGGATCTGGTGGAGAAGAACATCCCAGACTTCGTCGCTGGCATCGCCCGTGTCTTTGTAAAAGAGCATTCGGTTGTGGGCGTACCCCATATCCCGGAGCTCATCGTTGACGTGGGGTGGTATGTATTTGCAAAACGTCGCCGGGGACGACTCGTCTAAAAACCCATATCTCGCCAGCAGAAAGGAAGGATTGGTTGGATCTCCATAACTCATGCGGAGAGGAGATCCTGCCGGGACGTCCGTGGTCGTCTGGATGTGGCAATTTCCTGCTTCGTCGTACGCCATCGCGATTTCTGTTTCGGTTCCGTGGTTGAAGTAGTCCGCCATGGGGGCTATGCACAAATCACCGGACCCGTTGTTGGCTTCGAAACTTCTGGTGTATACGATTTGGTAGGCCCAGGTCCAGAGGTCCGCATTGCCCTTGGTTTCCAGGCCGAGAAAGGGCACCCGTTTGACCATCAAGTGGTTCATGTTAGCACGTTCCTTCAATGCCAGCATGGACATGAGCGAGGGTAGACACTTGTAACAAAAGGGAGTCATCGACGACGCGTTTGAGAAATAGCGGGGGAGCGAATTTAGCCACGGATACCAGGGGCTTTCCTCGCCGCGCTCCCACTCGACCAAAATCTTGAGCATCAGGTAATACTGGCGGAATTCCGATTCGGAATTGAGGCTCATAAGGAGCTTTTCAGCGTCCTCCAGGCGACCGAATTCCTCCACAGCCTTGTTGCTGGAGAGGATCATGTCGCTTGGGACGAACAACACGGGGCTGTTGGCGGGTATGTCCTCCGCGGTCGCGAGCGAGACGTCCACGTGATAGGTTTCGTCCGTCTGCTCGATGAACTGCAAGCCTCCCACCCCCTGCACCCCGCACTGATAGGCCCACGCCTCCATCGTTTGTATGTCTCTGGGAGTAGTTTCTTGCACATCGACAACCGTGGAATGCAATTTCGTTTGTTGTTGGATTCCGATTCCGCTCCACCACCTCCTCGGAAGGTCATTTTCGCGAACCGCAGCGAACGCCGAACGCTCGGTTGCAGCAACACTACCGGTAGCAGCACCCCTCCGGCGTTGGTGCTGTTGCGAATGCGTATGCGTGTTGCGAAAGGCCGAGACAACGCCATCGTTTCCCGCGAGAGCGACGGCGATGACAATCGTGTAACCCCAAATTACCATTTTGTTATTGGCGACCACTTCTCTCATTACTTTTATTTGCCTAAGATGCGCGTCTGGTAAGTCACTTCATAGGAAATTTTGGATCGATGTGCCGTAATTACTTCTATTTTTTTCGAACCGATCGAAAATGATGAACGTGAATTTTAAATCAGAAAGATGGTGATCTCTGAATTCAAATCTGACATGCGTCGAAACCGAAAGATATCCGTAAGAGTTTACCTACCTTGGTCTCGTACTATTCGTTCTCGTACGTACTGCAATTTGCAACGGTTATTCCGTGAGTTTTCCATACCGCAAAGTGCGAATGATGGTATAGGTCAGATCGTAATTACGACGACATGCTGATGTAATTTTACGACAGCATGTCGTAATTACGTACGGTACAGTACGGTACCTACTGGAAAGATGACACGATGTGTACCAGTGGTACAGACGACGTATTAAGAATAATCGGATTAGTCAGTGGGTGTCAGGAATGAGAAGACCCTGACACCATGAAGGACCAAATTGGTCAGATGCACACCTACATTTATCTCATAATTTTTAACTTCATATTATAAATCTTTCTAAGTAATTACCAATTGCACCATGTGCAAGACATCTTCGCAGGTTATTACTAACCCAAGCACAACCCCCCCCCCCCCCCCCCAAGCTAATGGATGTGGTCACCATCTAGTAGTATGGACTTTGATTACTACAGCCAAAGAATCCTTCTGACACAAAATCCATCATTCATACCCCATAAAATCCACTGTGACAAAAAAGATACTTTATCTGGCAACTCCATTGGCCCCAATTCAAATGGATCTGGAAAGCGTGCAATGCCCTAGCAAAATTACAAACAAGTACACACTAAAACCCTGTCACCAGCGTCAATAACAGATACAACCTAGTACCCCTCTGAAAGGAGATACCACCACACTAAGAAATTCACCACATGGATGGCAACGATACATCCAAGACTGGAAGTGAATCTTGGTACTCCCTATCACCTGCATTACAAACCCTTGCCACAGAGCTAGACGCTACCCCTCAATTGATAGAGGCGAAAGTCAAGATAACTTGTTCCTGAAGTTAGACTAGTAGTGTTATAGATAAGAATATGTGCTGAATATTCCTCTGGCTGTATTTTCATCAAATTTCTAAATCTTAGTGGTTTTCTGTATTAGGGGGAGCATTTGGTATTGGCATTCACATTGGTAGTAGTATTTAACATGCTTCCGGTACTCAGACTGTTAGTGCTACCTCATATCTTGTTACCATAATTAACTGGTTACGAATGCGCCCTTGGCATTTTCATGTAGTGTTCTTCATATGTGTGATACCATTACACATATGTGATTCATTTATTCTTCCAGGGATCATAAGTAAAATTATTTACGTATGCTCCTCTCATTTTGTTAGTTTTATTTGTTAGTTTTCAGTGCGCGCACTCCGGAATCCACATCCCTCTTAATTAACAATTAGCACTTTGTGCTTACTACACAGCACCTATGTCATTATGCTCATGGGATTTAGTAATTCAATAATTAAGACTAAAAGACATACCAACACCCAAAAAAGATGCAATGGGAACAGGCTCTCTTCCTGGAAAACTGGGCAAAACAGATTCATTGCTGAGTCTCAGAAAGTAGCAAATGAATCCTCTTCTAGCACAGCTTCAAGGAGTCCACAAAACTACTAGTAAAGAAGCTGAGAGAAAGCATTTCCACAGGGGATATGGAGGAAAGGGGATGTGAAGTATTTGTGTACAAAGGAACTTTGAAATCCAAAGTGTTACATTATTTGGTTATATATCTAAGAAAAATGGCCATGGCAGGTGGTATCATACTAGTTCACTTTGTCTGGATCTCTGGAGAGAGGATGATCTGGCAAGGAACAGATGGGCTAGTATCCCAGGGGCATTTCTCCAGTGGGATAATGGCAGGGGAGAACTTCCTCAAGTTTCTTCCCCTCCATGAGTAAGTGTTTGCAAGGTCAACAGGGTGGTATCCTACTAGGGATGGGTGGGTAAACACGCTGGAAATTTTCTGATCCCAAGGACTGGTTCCACAATGTTTTTGCTGACCCAAAGAGAGTCTAGATCTGGAGTCCTCCACTGGTGATAGCTAAGTTTGTTACCGTTGAGCACCAGATGTGTTAAGTTGAGCATGCATTCTCCCTATCGTGACACATCTTCCTATGCCCAGCCATAAGTGTGGAGGAAACAGTTACTCAAAGCAGCAGAGGATGCCCACATCACAATGATGCATGGGACCAAATTCTGGCCAAGCAGCATGTATGAACCACCACTTCTTACCCTCCCGTTGTTCGTACCTCATACTAAATGCACGAAATCTTTGCATCGTTGCGAGTACGACTGCGATTAACGAATTGAGTTGATCGAATCCTAGCTCTCCGGTAGATATGGTTCGGTCGGCACAAGCCTAGTAATTAATTTTATTCGTTCAAATAATATTGTGTGTCGTTTTATCTAATTATTATTACTATTACTATTTCTTTTTCTTGTCAAGGGCCATCATAGCCGAGAGACGTTCGACCAGTGGCGGGTGAGAGTAATGGTACGTGCTGTACAATGAGTCAGGGCACATGGCTCCCAGGTTTTCGAGGTGAATTTTACAGAGTCCGCTTTGCAAGTCTTGGCTCATGCCCAGGTCGAAGGAAAACTTGTCCGCCGCGAATTCATTTTGTCTGCTGACAATAGTCAAGACGAAGGACAAAATCTTATCAACGGGTGCCCATAGTGTTTGGAAGAACAAAAGCAGAGCAATGATGGTTGGGACATCGGAGGTGGTGGAATCGAATCCAAAGGCGGCGTAGAGATCATTTGACGTGTAGCATTGTGAGAAGAAATAGAAAGCGACACCAAAGTATACTTGCGTTACCGCGAAGTTAGTGAGAGTGTGTCCGAGTTTCCAGTGACCGAGTTCGTGTCCCAAAATAGCAAGGATTTCATTCTGCGATACTTGGTCTATTAGGGTATCGAAGAGCACTGCATACAGTATATTGTGTCATGGTTTTGTTGAGTTTGTCGCACATCAAACAGAAAACAATCTTCGAGTCAGTCACGACGCATCCTGTCGTAAAAATTCCACTCTCTGAAGCCAAGTACACCGAGTATCTCCTCACTCACCGATTCTCTTGTTGCTGCCGAAGCCAAACATAAAGGCATTCGAATGACTGGATCGTTTCGATCCATCCATGACGAAAAGTTTTTTCAACGGATAGCTGATTTGTCCCGCCAGCTCGTGGATTCTCGTTTTCAGGGTTCCGTCTTCCAATGGTTCATATTTGTTGAAAAGCGGCATGATGACGACGGGAACAATCGTCATCATGAAAACGGAAAAGCAAAACATGAAGGCCCACAAGTAGATGTAAAAGTGTTCTCCACCCATCTGATAATAATAATAATCATCGGAATCGCATCGGCCGTTTTTATTTCGTCGTCGAATTCAATCACATCGAAATTTGAAATGGATGCCATTAAAAAAATTGAAACGACCATGTTTTTCGCACGGTATTTAACGGAGGGCAGAAAAGTGAAATAGGAGGCCGGATTAGGTCTTGCATATCGTACGGTACCAACAAACGATAGGAGCGAACATCAAACATCAAACATCAAACAAAACACCGGTGTATATATTATTTCCTCGAGTAACCAAAACCACAAACCCTTCCCGTCGTGACTCACTTTGATGATTTTCAACAATAGCGCTATAAAAGGCCCCCCGATGACACACGTCAACATCAGACCTTTCACCTTGTCGGAGAAAAACAATCCGTAGGTCTGCTTGTTGAAGCCGTGTTTCTTTTCGATCTTGAAGGTTTTGTAGATTTCAAAGGGCATACTCTTGACGGTATCGATCAACGTTTGCAAGAGCAAGAACAGCAGGGTGATCTTTATTTCTTCGTCGCTCTTGATCCCGAGATAGGTCTCGCCCAAGCGAACGGATTGATCCCACAAAAAGGGCGTGATGCCCAGAAGCAAAACCACGACGCTCTCAAACGTCTCGTAGGTGCCGGCAATCATCCCGAAATTGATCTTGTCCAGACCGTAGGCCTGAGACGATTTGAATTTGGCTTGGAGCTGTTCCAGCAGGGGCTTGGTTTTGTCGATCGCATCTTTGTCGTTGTCTTTGTTGTCGTCCCCTTCCGTGGTCTTGGCGTCTGCTTCTTCGCCTTCGTTTTTCGTCCCCTCGGCTTTTCCCTGGGAGTCGATTTTGGCGACGGTCTTTCCGAGTTCTTTTGGGAACTCGGTGATCTGGTAGGCTTTCTTCTGTCTCGCATCGAGGTGCCCTTCCACTACGTAGACCAAGAGGGTAAATGCGATGGTGCCAGCGAGTGACCAGTAGGCGAAGAAAGAGAACGAATCATCGTCGGTGGCATTCTTCGCGGCGGAAATGCCTCCTTCCCAGTCAAACACACCGGCGCTCTGGGTGTAAACGGGTTTCCACGGTAGATCCATGATTGATGATTGATGATTGATGATTGGTGACGGTGTTAACTGCTGAGCACTCGAGAATAGTCGTAGACGAGACGAGTGTGTGGAAGCGAGAGCCTGGTGGTTTTAGCTACCGGTATGTACAGTATATATGTGTAATATACGTACGGCCGAGTGAGTCTGGTTGTTGCCTCCGGGATGGATACGTTGTGTTGTATGTTGCCCAGTGGAAAGACGATGACCGGTTCCAGTTTGTGTGGGCCGAAACAGATACCGGTAGATGCTGCTGCAGCTTGCAGTCATGGTGTTGCGGGTTGCCAGTTTTCAATTAGATTTTCACGGGTTTCATCATGATTCATTCCTTCAAGTTTTATCGCGATCACTAGTTTGTTTTAGGGGGGACGGAGGGACGGGAAACTCAATCGACTCCCTCGAATAAATTCCAACGGCTCGAACATTATTATTGTTGAACATCCTTGTTTTGGATAAAAAAGGATTGATCAAGTGTAACTTAGTTCTCTCAGTTTGTGATACCGGTACCGTACAGTAATTACGGTACTCGTACCGTACCGTACGAAGATGTCTGTTTCCGAGAAAACCAAACAGAACAAGAATGTTATCGCACCAGGACTGGTAACGTACGCACGGAACATGGGCTTCACGGTCATTTTATTGCGGACTTTTATGTAAGATTACCGGTACGAGTAGTCGTACTCGTACGGTACGGTCTCACCGTACACCGGCATGAGAAAAATATGCCGATCAAGATTCTTTAGTGTATCAGTACTAATTCGTATTTCGTAATTGTTCGTCGATCCGTTGTTTCCTTCACGATCAGAACCAACAACACCAACATTCTAACAACATCATTGCTTGCTTGTGGAACGAATGGACCTTAGAGAATACTCTATACGACAAGGACGAAATCATTGAAGCCAAAAATTGATACAAAAACTATATATGTTCTGACATCCCTCTTGACACCCAACAGAACTCTTGCAGATCATTCGATATTCGGTCGTGAGTTGTGACAGCTATCAAAAAGGTATACTATTATTCGATCATTTTTTCCTCGTTGACACACACCAATCGCAACGCAACCAAACAAAACCAAAATCTAAGGACTGCAGCATCGATAACCTCTTCCGGGTTCTTATCGAATACCGGGTATTGTTACTATCGGAAACGACGGAACGAACGAACGAACGAACGAAAAATACGAGAACAGAACAGAACAGAACCAGCCATGGAACACAAACAAGAACTTGGTCACAAGGAACCAACTCGCCAAGAGGTTGAACACATGGAAATAGACCAGGTGCACCATGATATTCACCGCTACACCTCGAAAAACCAACCGGTTGTGTTGCACAAATTGCCGTCGACCCTGCCGGATTCAAATGCTCCCGTAGCCGCCGCGACAGCGAGCACGACGACAACAACGGCGACGACAACGACAACACTGGCCGAAGACGAGCAGGAGGTCTCGTTTTTCCACGATTTCGTAGCGGGTGGCATAGCGGGATCGGCGTCCGTCGTGGTCGGCCATCCCATGGACACGCTGAAAGTACGGATGCAGACCTCGAAAGGAAATCCCAGCATAGCGTCGCTGGCGATCGGATCCAAGTACGGCGGACCGGTCACCCTCTTTCGGGGGATGGCGGCGCCGCTGTCGGCCGCGAGCGCGGTGAACGCCATTATTTTTTCGTCCTATGGCTGGTCGACGAGGCTGTGGGACCAAACGACGTTCGGGGACCGATACAGCTCTCACCTCAAGGCATTTACCTGCGGTTCCTTTGCCGGTTTGGTGCAGGGACTGGTCATTTGCCCGATGGAGCACGTGAAGTGTCGAATGCAAATACAAGAAACCGCCGGCTCTGCCGCCGCATCGCATCCCCTCCGAGCGACCCTGCGTTCGATCCTTTCGAGTGGCGGAATAGCTACCAACATTTCGACGCTGTATCGTGGGTGGTGGATTACGTGTTGGAGAGAAGTCCCCGCGTTTGGTGGATATTTTGCGTTGTACGACGTCTTTAAGGATGGCATCGAAGACGCTCTCGACAACCGCGAGACGTCAACAGCTCTTGCGACACGCACGCAGCTGGAAGAACTTTCGAAAACGGACGCGAACAATCTTTCTGCAGCAGCCATGTTGGCAACTGCAACTGCAACCGCAGCCACAGCCACAACTACAACTACAACTACAACCACCATCGTCGAACCACAGCAACAAAACGGAGCGCACACATGGATTGCGAGTGCCATGGCGGGTGGTTTGACGGGTGCGCTTACCTGGGCGGTCATATACCCCTTCGATGTCATCAAAACACAAATCCAAACCGCTCCGATCGACACACCGAGAAGCGAACGAACGATAGCGGTCGTTTTGCGGAGGATTGTGAAGGAACACGGTTGGCAACGCTTGTTTCGGGGATTGTCGGTAACCTGCCTGAGGGCCTTCCCGGTCAATGGAATTATTTTCCCGGTCTACGAATACACGCTCTTGCAGGTCTGCGCGTGGGAGATGTAGATAGTGTGGAGCCGGATCTTATCCTGCTTCCTACTACAAAAGTACTAGCTAACTTTAGCTTCTCCTCAACGGTGCGCTTTGTAGAGAGAGCACGTTGAGTTTTCAGTACCATCATATCGTTTGTCGGCTTCCTTTCGTGTGCATCGCGGCATTGCGGCATTGCGCTACGTTACAGTATTGGCACAGATGGAAAATTCTAATCACGGGGCATCGTCGAGATGTATCTTGCTGTCTCGATCGCACGAAATCGAAAAAATGGTCGCACGGAATCGAAATGAAATGCAACTGAGAAAAACCGGAATAGAATACAATGGATATCGACGTCGAAACGAAGACAAAGAAAAATAATAACCAGCCAGTGCCAAGTTCACGGGGCGTCGCCCATGCGTGAGCAATGGTTCGATCGAATAGTTTGCACCTACAGTAGCTAAAACACGATAAGGCTACAAATAATGCTACGCAACACCTAGCCATCACTGTGTACTTTACAGTATGTTCGACTGCGATGTACCGTTACACCGGTAGTATACTTATATGGCATGGCGCGTTCCGACACTCATACTTTCGTACACTGCGTACGTACTATCAATAGTTGTTTTACACTATTACTCACTGCTACTGCTTGCATTCTGTTGGATAGTAGGATAGCATCTATCTACTCTACTCCGTTTGGAACACGTTTTGGACCATCGGTTTTGTGACTCTGGACGCGGCTGTCTCCAGCTCCAAGACCGCATCGGGCCGGAGGGACCAACCGGTGGCACCGAGGTTCTCCCGCGCCTGCTGGAGGGTCCTTCCCCCCGGAATGGGAACGGTTCCCTTGCACATGCACCAGTTGATCGCGACCTGCGACTGGGATTTCCCGTAGTCCTGTGCCACGACCTCGAGCGTGTCGAGCAATCCCTGCGCACCGGGGAGCAATTCCCGAAACAGCTGCTGCCGCGCCGCGGATTTGGGCAATCGGTTCGTTTCCTTGAGCGTGTACTTCCCCGTCAGCAATCCCAGGCACAGGGGGGAGTAGGAAATGAGCCGGCAATCGACCTCGTCGCAGGCTTCGTTCATGTCCTTGCCGGTCATCTTTTGGACCTTTCCATCGCCGCCGCCGCCGCCGTAGGTCATCAGAGAATACTGGACCTGTGCGATGGCCAGGGGAACGTTTCGTTCCCTAAATTGCTCGGCAACCGAAACCAGCTGTTTGGGACCGTAGTTGGACACGCCGACGGCGTCGCACAAACCCTTGTCGTACACGTCGCAGATGCCATTGCGCAGGGCCTGTTCTTGAAACGGTTGATAATTCGCCGTCGACCAGTGCAATTGAGCTATCGAGAGCTTTGGTTGTTCCAATCGTCGGAGAGAACCCTCTGCCGAACGCACGATGCTGTTGCGGGTTACCCGCCACGGGTAGGGGGCGATTTTCGTTGCGACTTGTTGGGCCCTGTAGTTTTTGTTATTGTTGTTCCCCGAGGAGGATGTTCCTGCTAGATCCCACCACGGAGAGGAGGAGGATTGGCTGTTGTTGGATTTTTCCGCTCCGTCTTCCGTAGATATTCCCAGTTCACCGAGGTATTGTCGCTCGAAGCTGCCGAGCAGAATCTCGGCACGCCCGTTCAGGTCGAGGGTGCCGTACGAATCGGCGGTATCGAAGAGGGTGACACCCGCGTTTCGTACTTCTCGATAGGCTTCGTAGATCTCTTCGTCCTGGGACGGATCATAATCGAACAGCAATCGATTTCCCCACGACCACGTCCCGCATCCCATGCTCGAAATCTCGAGGGGGCCGGCCGTCACACGGCCGACCGAAACGGGAGTATTAGCATTCTTGCTACCACCCCCGAAGAGCGTTCCGAACCCCTCCACGACGACGACCGACGCCGAGCCCAACAACAACAACGCCAGAGCCAGGATGGCGTGGGCAGAACAGGAACAGATAGTCATTGCCTTGTTTTCTGGTGACGACGAGGGGATTCCGTTTATTAGTAGAGGGGGACGACGCTGTTGCCTGCAACACTTGGAACGGTATACGGTAGTTATTTGAAAGATCTCATAAAAGTCGGAGGACACGGTACGTACCGTACGTACTCGTAATTACGAGTAAGATCACCGTACGCACCTGACTATTATCCTCGTTGGAATTCGAATGAGTCAGTCAGAGCATAAACCGGTACGGGGACAGGGGTCAACTTTACACTTTCAAAAGGTACATCCGTACACTTTTGAAAATTAGGTATTATGGTACGATCAATATATATAGAGAGTATGAACAGAAAAATATCAATGGCATCCCCAGCGCGGAGCGCAGTGCCCTACTATTGCCCTATTTACATAAGCCTCAACACCCTAGTACTGCCCTCATTTTATAAGCCCCCAACCCCCAACCCCTGCCCCAGTACAGTGTTCACCAGAGTAACGCAACCCCAACCAAGTTGGCTGGGTTATATACTGGGTTCACCATAGTGGCTGAGCAAATGAGGTCACAGGATCGAATTGTACATATGATCATACCTTTCGTGGGTATTATTGTAGTTGAAAAGTGTATGGCAAAAGTGTATGAATGTACCAAAAAAAGTGTGAGATTGACCCGGTACCCCGGTGGGGTATGTAATTATCACGACTTAAAATTCAAACGTGTTTTTGCATGTTTTACGTCTAATAGTATGTATCAACGGTATGAAGTATAGTACTAAGATGTTTCCTGCTGACCACCTACACTAACTGGAACGTTACACGGTACGTACCGTACGTAGCTCACAAACTTCCATTACGCGCAGAAAAGACGACATGAAGTTCGCTGATTCCTACAGCATTGATCAACTTCATACGGTGTCGTATGTACCCGTAGCGGTATTTGACCAGTACAAGTTGTACTTGCACAGTGTAGCAGCCCGTAATCAACGTACCGGTACGAGTACTGTAGGTTATCACCATCACCGTCAACATCGTCGATTAATGTACGAAAAACAACAGCGACCATGATGAGCATTCTATCCTCGATTTCTCGGCCCCTTGTCAGCAAGGCATCATGTGTTAGACTGAACAACATCGCGCTCCGATCCATGGCCGGAACCGCCGAGTCGCGAACGTCAGCGGTACGTGCAATTGCTTCCGTAGAGCCATCGGCAGCCGCAGAACCGGGTTCTACGGTGTTTGCGTGTGTGTGTGGGAGTTTTTAGGGTGTTTTGTTTCGGGTTGTCGTGCGATGAACGACAACGAGATGCTCCGATGCCATCGTATCTTTGTAGCTCACGCATTGACGTATCTTGATACTTTATCCTCCACCCTGCGAATAATGCGCACCCAACTATCACCTCGTACTTTCGGTTTCCCTCTGCCTTGCCTGATTTTACCGTATTTCACAAATCCGATGGAACTGCTGCACACGGTTCTTCGCACCGTTTGATGCCATGCTTGCTTTGTCACCAACCCGCGACGACCTCCCTCGATGCAACCCCAACACCACGCTGCGTTGCGTTGCGTTGCGTTGCATTGCATTGCACTGCGTATCGTGGCGTCGCGTCGCGTCGCACCAACTGTGATATCTTGCTGTTTTGTTTTTGTTTTTGAATCTAAATCTATGGTTCAACGACAACACAGCTCGGAAAATTGGACAGCATGGATCAACTGGAACAGCGCTTTTTGGACCAGGTTCCCGTGAAGGACAACGTCGAGTACACGATCAGCCGCGTGGACGACCTCGTCAACTGGGCCCGAAAGGGTTCCCTGTGGCCCATGACGTTCGGGTTGGCGTGCTGCGCCGTCGAGATGATGCACGCCGCGGCCTCCCGGTACGACATGGAACGCTTCGGCATGGTCTTTCGCGCGTCTCCGCGCCAGTCCGACGTCATGATCGTGGCCGGGACCCTCACCAACAAGATGGCCCCCGCCCTGCGCAAGGTCTACGACCAGATGCCGGAGCCCCGGTGGGTGGTCTCGATGGGTTCGTGCGCGAACGGTGGCGGGTACTACCACTATTCCTATTCGGTGGTGCGGGGTTGCGACCGCATCGTGCCGGTGGACATTTACGTTCCGGGATGCCCGCCCACCGCCGAGGCGTTGTTGTTTGGATTGCTCCAGCTCCAAAAGAAAATCAAGGGAAACAAGGCCCTGTTGTTGAAACTGAGAAAGTAAACGATCGGACGAACGAACGATCGGACGAACGAACAAACAAACAGTGAACAGCAAAAAAACGCACAAAGAATAGTAATCGACACAGCAGGAATGAATGAATCAATGAATCCGTGTTCAATTGCCGGTTGTCTGTACTGTACATCCGAGGCATTGCATTGCACTCTTGTTCGCTTGTTCGAGAGCTGCAATTGTTTTTTGCTGGATGTTAGTACGGTATGCCAACAACGAAAGCGATATGTACCATAATAAAAAGAACTACTACTTCCTTTCAAACCAACCACAAACCAAATAATAATAACCAACCATTGCCTAACGATAGGTGACAATGGTGAAACAAACAAACGCAGTATAAGTACAGTACAGGACTAGACAGCCATTTTATACTGTATTGTATTGCATTGCATTGCACCCGTCCATCCTTGTTTGGAACAACACGAGGATTGGATTCTCGGTCGGTACCGTGTGTTGCATCGTTGCGTTGCAATGCGTTGCGTTGCAATGCGTTGCGTTGCGTTGCGTTACAGCGGTGATGCTGACATGTACCGTACCGTACCTTACGGTACCGTACGGTACCGCCACAGCACTGCGAAAAAAGAGCAACACTAGCGTTGTGCTGCACCTCTTTGGTACCGGTTTGCGCACGGTACTTGTACGGTAAGCACGGCACGAAGCAAAACTCACTCGTGGGCACGAGTGGTTGATTGGTTGGTTGGTTGGTTTGCAAACCGAGTTTGGGTCGATGCCAGGATGCAATGCGATGCGATGCGATGCCATGCCGGGCAGTATCAATATTACTGCGGGTGATAGGGGTCGGCACCCAGCGCGACGGTCGTGTGTTTCAATACTGTGTACGGTATACTGTACTGTACTGTATACAATACATGCGAGTACTCGTACTCGTACTCGTACTCGTACTGTGTTGTGTTCAATTGAATAGAGGGATTTTATTATGGGTTTTGTGCGATGGTTAAATACTATACTATAGCACGAAACGGCAGGGCAGGGCAGGGCAGGGCACGGCACACCGCTTTGGGTGTAAGCGCTGTGCTGTGCTGTGCTGTAGTTTGGTTGCATGGTTTGGTTTGGTTTGGTTCTATCGATCGCACCTTACGGGAATCCCAGTTCCCCGACCGGGAGTACGGTCTTGAGTGCGACGCGGTGGTACTTTTTGAGCTTGTATTTGTTGAAGGTGGCCTTCAATCCGGAGGTTTCCGCCGCCATGTGGTACTTGTGGAGCTCCAGGACGGTCTCGCGGAGTTCCTCCGCCTTGTATCCCGTGTAGTGCTCGAGGGTGGGGGTCCAGTAGTACCGGGTATGGTTATTGTGATTGTTGTTTTGGTTGTTGTGGTTGCGGCCCGGTTTGCCACCGGCGGCACCACTGGCGGCACCACTGGCGGTGTTGGATTGGGCTGCGTGGATCGCCTCCAGGGTCCTGGGAACGCCGAGTGTCAGACGGGCGAGGTAGACGGCCGCGGCGGCCAGCAGGCTGGGGTTTCGTAGGGTCGGTGCGTACGGCATGCGTCCCAGCTCGAGTAGGTAGTGGGCCATGTCCCGGAAGACCGAGCTGCTCGCTTCTCCGATGCCCTCGAACGCGGCCGGGACAGAGCAAGGGCAAGTGTGGTACGGACGAGTGTTGGTCTTGGCCGCCATTTCCCCGGGTGCACGAGCGGCATTCGCGGTTGCGTTCGCATTCGCATTCGCAGTTGCATTCGCGGTTGCATTCGCGGTTGCATCCACCGGGCACCCGACGAGGCTCGCCCGCAGGAACTCAAAGAGGAACTGGTGTGGCGTCGGTGCCCCAAAGAGGTCAAAGTTTAGGGCGTTGCAGATCCGTCGTTCCATCCGCTTGATCTGCTCGGTGCTGTAGATGTGGTCCGAGACGTAGGCAATCTCGGATGCCTTGGGTGCCGATTTTTCCTGGACCTTGCAGGCCATCCAGACACAGGTCGCGCCGAGCAACTGGAAGCGGTCGCGCGGGATGACGTAGCACCGGGTGTCCTTGGTCCCGTCGTCCTCGTCGGTATCGCTGTCGCTATCGCTGTCGCTATCACTGTCGCTATCACTATCACTATCACTATTGCTGTCGCTGTCGTCCTCGTCGCTGTCGTCCTCGTGCTGATAGAGGCCATCGAAATCGATGTCCTCGTCGTAGCACGAGTCGATGCTGCCCCCCCCTGGGGGGCGGGGAGCCGGTGCCCGCGTGCGCGGCAGGAATATGCTCTTCTCTATTTTCTGTTTCTTCTGTTTCTGTTTCTTGTTCTTGTTGTTTTTCTTGTTGTTCTTCTTCTTCTCCTTTTGTTGCTCCTTCCGGAACTGTTCGCTGGCCAGCACGCGATCCACCAGTGTCACTGCCAGGTGCAGCGTGGAGGGACCAAAGGAAAAGTGTTCCGACAACTCGATGAGCCAATCGATGAGTATGGACCTCATCTTGGGTGTCAGCTGCGGCTGGATGGACATGGGCTTGCTGTTGGCGGAGGCCTGGTGGGGTTCCTTCGGGTGGTGTTGGCGGAAGCGGCCCATGCCCGTGGTTCCCCAGGAATCGTCGTTTCCGTCTCCGTCGCCGTTGCTTTTGTTGTTGTTGTTGTTGCTGCTGCTGTTGTGGTCGTTGGGGGTGACCCGGGTGGATCCCCCGGTCCAGGTGGACGATACCGAAGAGGACGAATGCGAATGCGAATGCGAATGCGAACGCGAATGCGAACAGGACGACGACGAGGACGGGGGCGATCCAAAGGAACGGTTGCCGGCCCTCCGGCCCCCGGGCGTTGCTTTGGATGCCGCCGCTGCCGCCGCTGATGCCGATGCCGCCGCGATGGACGCCATAAACGGGGCGTCGCGGATGACGGGTCGCTCCGCGTCGTGGAGGGACTTCCAGTGGTCTTCTCCGTAGGACCGGACGAACTCGGCGGTGAGCGATTCGGGGGTGAGGGAATGGTTCGTCCCCAGCTTCATCGACACGTTCCCGTGCATCGCCATCCACCACAACGGAGCGCGCCTTTGCGGCGGCAGCGGTGGATGATGCTGATGCTGATGCTGCTGATGCTGCTTCGACTTGAGCTTCGACGATCGTCGCCCGAGGGCCCGCTTGGTGCGGGGGTTGTTGGGGGGAGACTCAAAGCCACGGGCCATGGCCACCGGAGCGGAGTTTGTGGACGTGGATGTTGATGTTGATGTTGATTCGTAGTGGTAGGGGTAATGGTGGCGATTGTGGGGATGCAAATCGTTGTAGAGATCTACGACGCCCGGGGGCAGCAACCGGATTGGTTCGGTTTGGGTTACGGTTTCCTTTGCGATTTCGGTCTCGTCGAACCCGAATTTCGATTTCGATTTCGTCCGGGTGGCAGAGGCCGCGGGAGACGGCGTGACACTCATCGGTTCGGATTGGTTCTTTTTCGACACGGCTCTGGTTCGCCGCCGGGTTTGTGTTCGGGTGGCATTGTGGTTGTCGTTGTGGTTGTCATAGTGATTCGTATTCGTCTTCGTATTCGTGCCGAGGTTGGTGGAGATGGACAGCCCGGACGATGAGCACCCATCGGTGTTGTTGTTGTTGTTGTTGCTGCTCTTTCGTCGTTTCGGTCGATTGCCGTAGTTGCTGCTGTTGCTGTTGCTGTTGCTGTTGCTGTGGCTATTGCTGTGGCTGTTCTTGCTGGCGATGCTGCTGCTGCGGGTTCGACGACGGCCGATGGACTGTTGTCTCGGGGGAGGCTCGTCCTTACCTCCAGCTACAGCTACAGCTACAGCTGAAACTGAAACTGAAACTGAAGCAACGCCGTTCTTGGATCGTTGCGTTCTCGTCTTCCTCGATGATGGTGATGATGATGGTGATGATGTCGATGTCGATGGCCCGTTGGAAGCGTGGTCGTTCTCGTTCTCGTTGTCGGTCCGATCGGCTCGGACCTGTTGCAATCGCGAGGATCTTCGTCGGTTAGTGGTGACAGTGGTGGTGGTGGTGGTGGCGGAATCCATGATTTTGAGTTCGTGCTTGTTAGTGAAGTTAGTTCCGTTCGATACAGTGGTGACAGCTGTTGTTGCGATTGGTTAAGGTTTCCCGTGATAGAATAAATAACAGAATACAGTACAGTACCGGTATATACAATAGAGAAACGAAACGGCGGGGCTTGGCGGGGCGGGGCGGGGCGGGGCGTGACAACTCCTTGTGGTAGACGATGGAGGATGGAGGATCGAGGATCGAGGACGGAGGATGGATAAACAGAAAAAGGACGAGCACGATGTTGGTTTGTGAGAGGTAACGGGGCCGAGCGAAAAAGGTCACACCCACCGCAATTTGTCACACACCCACCAAGGTGCGGAAAAAAAGAAAAAAATCAAGCGGAACCGGAAACCGTAAAGACGGGCTAGACGAAGACTGTGGCCCCGGACGAGATTGGATTTGGGGCGCGTGATGCTACGAAAGTAGCAAGAGGAATTTCGATGATTTTGATTTGCTCTCGAGTCGTAGTAGGAAACAAGGTAGAAAACTACACGGACAACGGAACTAAAAATATGGCGCAAACCGGAAGCGGACCGGAAGGAACGCTTTGGTCAAGTACGCGCCAAATAAATACGAGTACTCCCCGGTATTGTTCCGATACAGAGGATCCGTACGAATAGTACCGTACCGTAGAACTATCGCGTCGCGCAATATACGAGTAATTACTCGTACTCGTACGAATTGTACGGTACGTACCGCTAATTTCCGGTACGATGAATTTACGTCTACGGATTAACGCACAAAAGGTTACCGTACCGTACCGTACCGTACCGTACCGGTACGCTAAAATTATGACTCCTGACCGTACGTACCGTACCTACCGATACCCTGTACGGTACGTTCGTGACAAGTCGAGCTAGTCGTAAACTGTACATCGACACCGGGGGACCGACACCGGAAACTTCAGAAAAAAATATCTTCGCACCGGCACTTACCCGTACCGTACGCACTCGTACCGTACGTACCGTAACTTACGAGTACCGGTAATCTTACGGGTATGGGACCCCATAACTTTCTACAGGCATTGATAGCGTACCGGTACGAACCCGGCCTGCATCGAGAACTTCTGTTGCAGTGGAACTCCAGTTACAAGTATCACAAAGCACACTACGAGTACTCGTACTCGTACCGTAATACTGATACTGATTAATACAAAGTATTGAGTGATTCCCACCTCGACTAAAATAATAAAAGTTTGCGACTAAACTAATAAATCTCGAGACCGCACCGACTGAAAAAACTTTATTAACTGAATAAGAACAGAATAAACTCCAACGGAATCTTAAAATCGTGCTAAAATCAAATATTTTAGTCACCCAACACATGTGCACCTCTTGCACCTCCCTTGCCGGCATACTTTTTTGGTGATCATCGCCAATTTTGGTCAGCTGAAAAATTGCAAAGAACAGTCCGAAAAGAAAAGAAAAAGTCTGGAAAGAAACAGCAAACAGCAACAACAGTACCACTTGTCTCTCCAGCACATTAGACACGGGGGCACCACCACCAATGACTACTACTGTTGCTGCTCTTGTGGCGCATGCTAGATTATTACTAGATGAATTGGACGATGAATCGATTTCGATTCGATTTGGCTGCTCGGCACATAAAAAAAAAGGAACAGGAACACCACCAGCAATACCATCGATCGTAACAATCAACAGCATGCCCTCGTTGACTGCAGGCAGAGGCAGGAAAGCCGGCATTGGCAACTACACCAGGGCCGAGTTGGTGAACATGTTTGCTGCCATTAGAGGCAGCTGCCATGCCAGCTGGAACAGATGACTGGGATGATGTTGCAGACCTGCACGCTGAAAAATTTCCTGGAAGAGATGGTACTTCCATTCGAAACAAATTCAATCGATTGGATTGTTGTCATCAGGGGTTAAGTAGTTATCATCCTCATAGTAGTCTCCAAGCGCTTCTAGTAACTCCAGGGCCATGGTGATTGTCAATTCTAAGTGCTTCGGAAAAGAAAGAGTGTTTCGGGAAAGAGTGTTTGCTTTTATTTGCTTGCTGGAAAGAAACGTGAGTGTTTTAGCGAGGATATCTACTAGTAGTAATTTTACCAGCAAAGCCAATCGATACGGTACATAGAAAATTCTGAAAATTTCAACTGCCAGCCATCCTTGAATACTTAACAGACTTGCTTGCCAAAATAGGCCGGTAGGTGGCGCGGGTAGTGATTGAACAGACAGTTACTGTTTCCTATTTAGAGATTCCAAATTCCAAATTTGTTCCGTTTGCATAGTTAATAAAAAATATTCGTGCGTTGAATCTATTCAATCTATTCACTCTCGAATATTTTTTTATTACTTTGGTCTTTTATTCACTTTTCGAGGTGGGAATCACTCATTATCATAATACTGGGTTTTTGTCCGTTCTCATCGATATTTTTTAGCCCAACTTCAATACTTTACTACCAATACTGACTGTCATACAACCAATTTTTTTCTAGGGGCATGACAGTGATCATGTTTGCAACTTGGGAAAAAAGTACAACAAAGTGAGTTACTGTACTACTAGACGGGGACACACATTGCTCCAACGATTTCTTGCATTGGGAGACTTGTTGTTAATCATCAGGTAGCAAGGAGTTTGTTTTTATGCATGTAGTACTATTTGCAGCCAGTATTGCCATCATCTGACTCAATGTTGAGGCCACTGGCTGCCGTTGTATTCAAATTTTGGGACTGAGAAAAATCATTTGTTGCTCTGCAGCAGTAGTAGATTACTACTAGGCCAACAATATGTTTTTGATAGACCCCAAGAAGGCCAGGTCTTTGCCAGTGACTCAACCGTTGTATTGGCCCTGCTACTGCTGCTGCTGTTGTTGTGCTATCATGGAGGATCATTTCATTCAATTCATTTACAGTTGAATTGCGTCACGGGTTATTCAATACTGCTGCTGTGTTTGCATGGTTTTGGTCGTTCTGATGTTGCTTCTGCTGCTGTACACATTGTTTGTAATAGTAATATTACAATTGTTGTTATTTGTGGCTGTACCTGTTGTAATTGTATTGCAATTGTTAGTTGTAGCTAGTATTTGTGCTTCTTGCAATTCTGGTTGTTCCAATTCTGGTTGCTGTTCCATTTGTTCCATTTCCTGTTGCAAATTGTAAATGTCATGCTTTCTTGATCTATTGCCAGCATCATACTGTATGTGTCATGTAGCCCCCCCCCCCCCTTCTCTCCTACTAGTACTGGGAAACCTTAATCCTGCAGACCCAACTGGTTGTCCTGCCAAGTTGGCATCCGGTTTCTGGGGGAGCGAGGGTAGGGTGACGGCTCAGCAAAGAAGAAGTAGCAAACCTCAATGGAAAGGCAGCCACAAGTTTGCCATTTTCCAGGCTGTGTTTGTGATGTTTCCCCCATATTGGCTTTGGAAAGCTGGCGCGGCAGTGGCTTGCATGTATGTGGGTTTGGAATGACTTGGTGTTGGTTGCAGTGCTGGCGTAATTGTTCTTGTTGTTGTTGCTGCCGCTGATCATTATTATTATTATGTTCTGACTGTGATTGTTTTGGTCTGAGTGGTTCTTTTTGTTTTGCTTTGAGTAGTGGCAATTGCTCGGACAATCAGACCAATTTATTTTGCCCCTTGGTGTTGATCTTCTGCTAATTGCCAGAATTTTCATTGGATCCAGGATGTCTCTCATTCTTTTTGATGTTGGTATTCTTTGCATATGGAGAAACACAAAGGCAAGAAGTTGTGTCATTGGACTGAGTGGTGCTGGGCTTTGTAACCTTGGAGCTTGTCTGCATATTGCATGATGAGAATCATAAGGTCCAGCATGGTGCTGTGACCCTTGGAGTGTCATGTTGTGTTTCTTCCTACATTCAGCCTTGTAGATATGTAGACATGATGCTGTGAGCACCATTTGTATTGCAAAAAGTGTTCCTTGATGAGGTTGGTGAAGGTTTCAGCATAGCCTTGAATGATATTCATGTACTACTAGCTCATGGCTTCTTTGCCATTATTGGTAGTTGTTGAATTCCACTTCTTGATCTGCTGCACGTAGGCAGGAAAGAGAATATGTTTGTAGTACCCAAAGTAGCAGCAATCATCCGGGAGATTGAGTTCTTCTGTGACCATGAAAAAGGCTTCTTTGCAATACTTGAAAGAGTAGGTGCGAGGAATCTTGAACTGTTGGAGAGAAGCGGACTCTCATTTGGTATGTTATGGAAGAGGTACACCCTATAGAAAACGAAAACAAACATATTTTTGTTTTCCTAATCTTTTCACACCCTATAAGGAAAGCTGTTTTCCCTAAAAAGAAAACAAATCTGGCACAAGATTGACCAAATTTCAATCACAGAAATTTTCACGTTTCACTTTTAGCCAATCAAAACATTTGATTTCATTTTAGTTTTTAGTTGAGGTTTGCTTTTACACAAAAATGGATTCCACTTTCATTGAGAAACTAAAAACACAAAAATTAATCACCTGTAAGGTCCAAGTTTTAAGGATATTAGCCAATCAGAATTGTCCCTTATTTTTGTTTTGGGGTTTTGTTTTCTATGGAGTGCCTGAGGGACTGTGGTGTTCAAAACCTCACGATTGATTCTCACAATTCATAAAAGCCTAAAATCTGATATCAGATCAAGAAATGACACACCAGCCGGCTCTTCAATATTGAAGGTGTACGATGTTCCGTTGCTGTATTTCTAACTGACAACAATACACATCTTAATTCCTCTATGTGCAAAGAACGTTGGATCGCGTTCAATGTCTTTCCAATGCTTAGTAATTTAATCCACGCTTCAACGCTTAGTTGATTAAGCAAGCTCACAATCTTTATTTTAGTTCACTTTTCAACCAAACTCATACATACCTACAAGTTGTATTGATACCTTCATTTAGAGGCATACGGTGCTGTTTAAACAGTTGAATAACTGCTTTGATCTATCTTTCACTCAAGTAACTGCTCCTTTCCAGATTGTCCAACAATGTCAAGTTATTCTGCTATCCATTCAAGTTTTCAAGTTTGACTTTGACCAAGAGTCCCTTGTGAAGATAGAATTCAAACACACAAGTACTACCAATGGAGTCTCAGAGACTGTCAAGGTCAAAGTACCCCTCATTACTGCCGGAGCATCACTTTTCCAAGTCCTTTTCACCATCAATGAATTCTCATGTGCAAAGAAAACTCTTTCCTTAACTACAGGACCAAAGCAATATGAAAAGTTGTCTGACCTCCTCAGAGACTATGCCAATCAAAACTGGTGGAATGAGTATGTATCGGCCAATGTAGCAAACCAAACAGTAGAAAACTGTCCAACCATGATCAATGCCTTCATCACCTACAAGTTCAACAACAATACCAATGCATATCAATGCCACAAAAGATTCCTCAATAACATCAAGAAGACCACCAACATGACTGTACATCATTTTGTCTCCATGCTTACCTTCCACAACCTCGTGATTCTTTGATTACTGCCCAGACACCTGGCAGAGAACCCATCCATCAACAATGAAGCCTTCAAGAGTTTGATCTTTGAATCCATGCCAATTGAATGAAAGGACTCCTATGAAGAACACCACTCTCCTTATGAAGACACCCTTACACAGATTGTGACAAGGATGGAGAGATATGAAAACAAGGAAAACAAGAAAAGTAAGAAAAACAACCAAGATGATTCCTCCCAAAACAGGAATAACAGCAACAACAATCAAAACAACAATAACCGCTGCAACAATCAAAATGGCAACAATCAAAACAACAATCGATCAACCAATAATAACAAAAACCAAAACAAACAAAAAGGTTCCAACAATAACCAAGGCAACAACAACAACAACAACAACAACTCCGGAAGAGGCTCAGAAACATCACCTTGTCCAATTTATCTAGGTGCAAACCACAATTGGGGACAATGCTACCTCTATGCCAACAATCCAAATCAACCTAATGGAAACAACAACAACATCAATGACGTGCATTTGAATAATTGCAATTCCAACAGCAACAGCAGCTGATCAAGCAATTTGTCCTCCTTTGGAAACTCACATGGACCTGAAACAACACATGTGGGTCTTCATTAAAGAGCCACCAGAAGAAACAACTCCAGAGCCTTGGGTAGACCTCGTCCATGTGGATATCCAAATCATTTCCAAATAATGGCAATGTTGCCTCCAGTAGCATTAACGACCGCAAAGACCTCAATCTTGCTCCAACCACAGTCAGTGTCTGTAACTCCATCAACAAGACACCAGGAAAATACTATCTGAAGATCCTCTTTGATTCCGGATCAACAGACAACTTCATTGTCAAATCCTCCATCCCTTCTGCAGCCACGAAGCACTCCCTTGCTCAACCGATCCAAATGCAGACGACCAATGGTAAAGCCACTTGTAACCATTATGTGGTCCTGGAGAATATCATATTTCCAGAGCTCTCCTACTCCATGAAAGGGCTGAAAATCAAGTGTTTTATTGTCACTCAAAATATCAACTCTCACCTTCTCATTGATAGAAGAACCATGAGAGATCTTTGAATGAAGATGAACTTCAAAGCTTGCACCATAAAATGGTATGACAAGACCATACAATTTCACCCACAAAACTACTTCATCAACAAGTCAATGCTCCACAAGGTCATGTCAGTAGAGTCACACTCTGTTGCTGAGAGCTACACCAACCAATCCACCCAACAAGCCTTTGCAGATGGAGCAACCAAATACAAGAAAACATATTTCCACACTTTAGTATCAGAACAAGAGCACCTCAATGACCATGAAAAGACCTGTCTCCTCAAGATACTCACCGGCAATGAAGAACTCTTTGAAGGCCTCAATGACAAGGAATTTGGTGTTTTCCCTAATCAAGAATTCCACTTTGATCTCCAGCAAGATGCAAAGCCATATCACATCAAACAATCATATCCAATTTGACTTCAACAACATAAAGCTGTCAAGAAAGAAATCAATCAACAAGTGAAACTTGGAATCCCCAAATGTTGCTATGCAACTGAATGGGGAATGCCAATCTTTGTAGTCCCCAAACCAAATGGCTCCTGTTGACTCATTAGTGACTTTTGGGAACTGAACAAAGTCACCAAGAAACTCCACTACCCACTTCTTAAGATCCAAGATATCTTTCACAGAAGAAGAGGCTTCAAGTATGTCACCCTCATCAATATCAGCGTCAAATTCCATACCTTCAAGCTAGACGAAGCTTTCACTTAGCTCTGTGTCCTTGTAACTGCCTTTGGAAAATTCTGGCTCCTCAGACTTCCAATGGGCTTCCTCAACTTTCCAAGCTGAGCCCAAAGCTACATGGAACATATGCTTCTCCATTTAAAAGATATCAAAGTATACATCAATGATATTGGAATCTTCTCACTCTTGAATCTCACTACAAATCTGTCTCCAATGTCTTGTCTCTTCTCCTCAAAGAACACAACTTTGCTGTCAAACCGCCCAAGTATCACTGGTCCCAATCCCAAGTGCCATGGTTAGGCCACATCATCTCCAAAGATGGAATCAGACCCAATCCAAAGAAGATAGAACCAATCCTAAATTGGCTTTTCCCTCAACAATTACCCATATTCGATCCTTTGTTGGAATGACCAACTTCTATCAGAACTTCTATCCCAAATGCGCAGAAGTTCTTGCCCCACTCACGGCCCTCTCCAGCCAATCCAAGGAACAACTCCAACCAACTTCAGAGCTAATCCAAGCCTTCAACAAAGTCAAGACCCTTATTGCACAGGACATCCTTCTTGCTTTCCCAGATCCAAACAAGCCCTTCCACATCTATACTGATGCGTCTGATTATCAACTTGGAGCTGTCATCATCCAAGAAAAGAAGACTATTGTTTGCTTCTCCAGAAAACTCAAAGCTGCTCAACAGAAGTACCCAACTGTTGACAAAGAAATGCTGTGTATTGTTGAAGTCTTCAAAGAATTCAGACCAATCCTTTGGGGCACAGAAATTGTTCTTTGGACTGACCACATCAACTTGACCCAACAGAACCTTGCATGTCACAGAATTATGACTTGGAGAATGCTCCTTGAAGAATTTTTCCCAGTATTCAAGTATATCAAAGGCAAAGACAATGCGATTGCTGATGCTCTCTCACAGCTCCCTATGCAGCAATCTCCAGAGGAAAAGAATGAACCCCCAACGCCAACTTCCTGTCCATGCCCTCGAAAATGGTTGCCTCTCCAGATATCCAAAACATGTGAATTATATTTTTGATCAAGGAACAAAGTTTATGAGTAATGATTTCAGACTTCATCTTGGCAATCTTGGGATCAAAACCAAGGTGTGTTCAGTTCGGAATTCACAAGCAAACACAGTCCTCGAACATGTACACAAGAATACAATTAAGTCTGCAATGAGAACAGAGCTCAACACCAATCCTCCACAAACTCTCCAGCAAGCCACATACATTGTTGATAGTGTCTTTGCATCAGCTCAGTTTGCTGTCTGATCAACAAGCAACAAAACATTTGGAATGACCCCAGCAGGTTTGCTGGTCTTCCACCATGACATGTTTCTCCCCATCCCAGTTATTATAGATCTGACCATGGTTAGCAATAAAAGACAAGCCTAAATTGACAAGAATGCCATGAAAGAAAACAGCCATAGGAAGTTGCATGAATACTGTGTTGGAGATTAAATTATGATTTTTAATGGTAAGCAAAATACAGCTGCTTTTGAAGCAAGAAGCAAAGGACCTCATATGATTCAACAAATTCATACAAATGGGACTGTTTCCTTTCTCTTAACCCAAAACATTATTCAACAAATGAACACTTAAAACCTCAAACCGTATCACACTGATTAAAAATTCCACTAGTAACTAATGAATACTGGTTGCACACAAACATAAAAATTCTGTACAACCAAATGAAGATTTTACAAGACGAAAAAGAGTGTGGTATTCAAACCCTTATGATTGAATGCTCACAATTCATAAAGACCTAAAATCTGATATCAGACCAAATGACACACCAGCCAGCTCTTCAATATTGAAGTTGTACAGTGTTCCGTTGCTGTATTTTTAACTGACAACAATACACATCTTAATTTCTCTATGTGCAAAGAACGTTGGATCACGTTCAATGCCTTTCCAACGCTTAGTAGTAAATCAAAGCATGCTTCAATGCTTAGTTGATTAAGCAAGTTCGCAATCTTTATTTTAGTACACTTTTCAACCAAACTCATACATACCTACACGTTGTATTGATACCTTCATTTAGAGGCATACGGCATACTAGGACAGAGGCCCACTAATTGTTTCACTCCAACTGTGACTCTGAAAATGAATCGTCTGTCCGTCCTTCACCGTTGTTGACTCTGTGCATATGTACAGTACTCATACGGTAGGGAAGAGGGCCTGTCGTTCTGCCGTCGTTGATGTGATGCATCCATTCTACGTACGTACCGGTACGGTACGAGTACTTGTCCCGTATCGTCCGTCTTAGAAGTTGTCTTCATCTCGCACGTTTCACGAAGCACGACTGGGTGGATTGATACCGGTATCGGTAGGATACTTACCGGTACCATAGTACTGTAAGATTTAAGATTAGGCTTCGATTGAGCAACAAAGCATGAAAACAACAATCAACCACACGTTTTTGTTTTGCCCAAGTTTTCCGACCTGTTTCCAACAGCATGTTCAATATTCTATTGTACCGTAAATATTACTTCGCACCGGCTTCGTACAACAACATCATTAGGTCTTAAAGAAAGAAAGAATGTTGCAACTCTGATGTTTGCAAATACTTGAAACATCGACCAAAAGTATTCTAAGAAATAATACGACGTACTTCGGTACAACGTTTGCGACATACATTCCACTTCAATTTTTACCACAGAAGTTTTTTCTTCCCAAGTAGATCCGTTCAGAATGGCTAGAATCCGAGTTGCCGCACCGAAACGAGCACGATATGTTTCACATATCATAATTCCTTTCGTCGCGGGGTTATTCTTAATCAATTCCTCGCAATGCGATTCATTTCCTTCGGTGTCGGCTTTCATAAACGAACAACGCGCCGATATAAATTATTGTCCGGAACTTGGTGCATTTCGAAAGAAAGGGCATGGGGGCACGCCGTTGTGTAGTATCACAAGTTCATTGAAAAGCAGCGAAAAAAGTGATTGCGGCAGCGGTGATGAAACGGGATCAGGCAGCAAGTCATTGATGGAGTTGCTTTCACCCTCAAGTTCCTGCAGAGTGAATCAAATGAGTGGAACAGATCTAGCATACATCGGTGATGCTGTTTTCGAACTTTTCGTTCGGTCTAGACATGTGTGGCCGCCAAAAAGAACCTCCGACCTGCAGAATACCGTGGTTGGGCTCGTGCGAGGTACGTTGTGATTGGTGATAATTTGATGATTCTTTCGGCGCATGGTTCGTTGATTTTTTCAGCACCGGTATTTGCTCATTGTTCCTATTCTAGCCGAGCATCAATCGTTTCTGTTGCGCCAACTCAAAGAATCCTTTCCGTTGACGGATAAGGAGAGTCAAGTGGTGATGAGAGGTAGAAATTCTGTAACAAAGTCGAAAAATCGAAGGAACCCAGCTGCTTATCAGGATTCCACTGCACTTGAGGCATTGGTAGGATATATTTACATCACAGACCAGAACCGATGCCAAGAACTCCTTTCATGGCTGGAAAGTGTTCTGGACAATCGGGAAGAGGGTGACAAAAAGTCTTGATAAAATAAATATAACGACTGTCGATTGAAATAGGAAATACTACATACTCATGGTGTCTCAATGAATCGCAACCGTGCGGTCAAGGTTCGACAGGTCAAAAGTCTTCTTGCACATGACATACTCGCTTCCTGCGATTCCATTATGATTACCGACCTTCTTGCTCCCGGCACTCCTGGCTGAAAGTAATAGAAAAGCGAGCATGATCCAATGCACCTTATTTGCAAACCTTGAGCCTAACTAATCATGACATTGTTTCTGCGTCAAGTGGAATACTAGCTGAACTCAAATGTTTTTGAACAAAATGGACTGATGAACGGCGGCATACACGAAGTCTCTGAATGTTTCTACTCAAGTGTGCATACGGTAGGCCGAAATACGATGTTTTTGAGATAATTTCCTAGTAAAACTACGAATGTGTCGATCAAAACTTAATTGCCGTATTGAAATATTGCTCCTCTTGTGTATCAGTCAATAAACACTCGATACAACACTCAACACAACACTCGGTATAGTATGATGTAGTCGGTGGTTGAAAACAGGAACGGTTATGTTTTAATTATGGGTGGAAAGGGAGGCGCTCAAACCAGTGGAATCCTAGGCAGCAACAACAAAAAGAAGTTGAAAAAACAATAGAAGCGTAAAGATGATGCGACTGTTGTGGGTGCAGTTCAAGCAACAAGGTTTTCTGTGTATTTCCTGCTCAAAATACTGTTAGGTTCCATTGGAGATATAATATAAAGTAAGATATGCTTCATTTTGAATCAATGAAATGGTGACTTCAAAGCTGTGTTAATTCTTTTGTTCTCCTCTAGGTGATGCTACAAACCTTGAAACATTGATCCAAAACATTCTAACAGATCAAATGACAACAGATACTACCTCCACTTCCAATCCCAATACAACCTATTAGGTTGGAGGCCTCACCTTCTCAGTCAATCCGGCACAACCCAAAGTCAACCAACCAACTTAAATTGGAATCTTCCACCATAAAGAATTCAGACCCCAAATAGGATCAAAAGAAGAAGCTCAACTTATTAAGACAATCACAACCAAGCAAGGGGAACCCTTCAAAAGAAATCACAACTTCCCTTGAGGACCCAAGCAGCCTAAAAAACAACCTGTTTCTTAGACAGCAACTTATTGCACCAAAGACATTTGGAGAAATGCAGATCTACTGAACCCATGTCACATCCTGTGTCCAGACAAAAAAATCCCAAAATTATCATCAACAATGATGGCTCCATCAAACAAACATACCTGTTCACCAACTATCAACATATTGCCAGTGATCAAGTTGCAGTCTCATGAAAATACTATGTCAAGTTTGTATGTCATTAAATAAGCATGGTAATGCAGAATGTCCAGCACCCTTTTGTGTGTGCCCAAATATGCAAGGTTTTCCGTTTTGATTAAATCACAAAACAGACGGGAAAATCCAAAGAAAACATACAAAAAACAATGTTCCGGGAAGTATGTTCCTGACTACGGAGCCAAATCTCTAGAAAAGGGTGTTTATGTTATAGCAAATGCCACTACATTATGTAAAATGAAGTTTTATGTTTCTGACAACTAAAAGAACTTATATGATGATTTTACCTTATGTAAGAAGGTCATCATGTGTAAGGCAATGATTAGGCCCAAGACATGCCAAATACAGGAAGAAGAAGGCATCATAAATACAGAACAAAGATATTCTAAATATAGAACATTGTATCAACGACTTATTTTCAAATGACGTACACACAATTTTTTGAAAACACCAGCCAAAGGAGCTGCCGTTTGAATAAACTCAGTATCTATGCATGCTTGCATGCTTGCCTGCTTAAACTCAATCTCTGTACACCTCCCATTGTAACAAACTATATCTCATAAATAAGACAAATTAGAACACATTGAAACTTCCAGTCAAAAGCTTACTAAATAAAGATCTTTCCAATGGTCACTATAGCTCAAAATTGAAATTTTTGATACTTGGGGGATCACGAATCTGGATGTTGGAAATTTCTGCATTACCACACTTGAAAAATAAGCATGGTAATGCAGAAACGGTCATCCACTTTTTGTGCGTGCCTTGAAATCCAATTATTTTTCTTTCTGAGTAAATCACAAAACAAAGTACTAGTAGAGATGGGAAAAACCAATAAAAAAACACCATCCAAAAAAAAAATATTATGGAACTCTATTCCTGACTACAAAACCAAGCTTCTAGAAAAATGAGTGTTTTTGTTTTAGTGAATGTCATTCCATTATGTAAAATAGCAATTAATGACTAAAATAACAAAAACACTACTAGTAGATATTTTGGTTTTACATTATGTCATGGTCACATTTAATTGTAAACAACCTAAACATTGATTAGACCCAAGGACATACTAGTAAATACGTTATGAATGAGACATACTAAATACAGAACGTTTTGTATTGGGTTTAGCTTTCAAAATGAGGTATTTGCAAATTTCTTAGAATCTATTAAAAGCAGTAGTAGCTGCCGTTTGAATACACTCAATATCTGTGCAGGTTCGCATGCCTGACAAGTTTCAAAAAGTGCTTGTTGAAACTACTAAGTACCCAGCCAAGGGGGGGGGTTACTGCAGACTGGCGGAGACACATGTTAAACTGTAACACACTGTAACTCAATAAGTATCCTGAGTAAGAAGATGATGTTGAACACATGAGTGGAAGAAGAAAGCTTTAGTAACAAAAATCTATCCAATGGTCGCGGAAACAGAAAATCAACTTTTTGTTTTTTGGGGGTTGGGAATCCAGAAGATGGACATTTCTGCGTTACCATGCTTAAAAAATAATAAGAGATTATTTATACTAAGTCAGCGAAAAGTCAGACTTCAGTCTTAAGGATTGTGCGCAGTTTAACGGTTAACGGTAATTTCCTCTGACTTGGTCGAATAACCACGTTTCGCAATTCTAACCAATCAAATTCAACTATTCATGCGCATGCCGGCCTGGCTGATACCATTCAAACCCGGATATGATTAAAAACCCGGATGTATGGCCAAAGAAACCCGGATATATGGCCGGGATTGAGTAATTGCAGTACAAAACCTACACTGACTCCGGTAAAATAATTCTCCTTATTAATTCGTTCCAGTATTAATAAGTCAGTTATTATATACTCAAGTCAAAAATCGTGCGCACGCAAGTCAGTCAGGGAGTCTGACTTGGTGTCGATTCTGGTAAAAATAATAATCATTCATCCAAATGAGAGGGAGTATCAACAAGATGAATCGATTTGGTCTAAAATTGACATCATCACGGTAACACCAATCTTTCAACTGGTCTAAAAAATACCGAAGTACCGTACAGGTTCGTACGAGTTTAGGTGCGAATGACGAAGAGACAAAGTAGGGCTACGTAGAATTTGTACTGTAAGCAAAACCTTGAATTAACACTCATGATCTAAATTGGTCTCATGACTGAGTTCACGAGACGTTTTTTCTCTCTTTGCGTCGAACCTCTATTGTGAACCTCTATTGAGCCTCATTGCGAAACTTGACTTCGGACGTTGGTATCACTTCTTTGCTTCCTACTCCATCTAATTGCAACTACTTTAACAGCAATGAATAACAAATAGATAACACCATTAAACTAATTGAATTACACTGTAGCGTCACTGGTTGTTGCCACGTAGGGCGGCGGGGGGAGCGAGCGCTTTGACGACGACGTGGATTTGTAGCTTTTGCCCTTCCTCGTACATCCATCGTTGCTGTTGTTAAAGCTCTTTTCTTCTAAACCACTCAGCCGATCGATCGGCAACTTAGGGGGATCCTTGTACTTGGTATAAGGAAGGTAACCCTGAGTAGCGAGCGGCCGAGGTGGTATGGTTAAGGAATGGTTGGGTTGAGACAGCTTGGTATTGTGATGGGTGTGTTAATGGAGTTTTTTCAACTTTTCGTGATTTTCTTGACCAGAAGAATCATAAAGTCGGAAGGGGTTCCGGCGCACGCAACCCCTGCAAATTGGGTATCTATGGAAAGCTCTTGCTCTTGCCAATTCTGGCGCGGTGATTACTTTGGTAGAGAAGTTCCAGCTGGAGAGAAAGATCAATAAGACTAACAAGACCAAAATCGATGCTTCTAAGGAGGGGGAACAAAAAAAAGCTGTCTCAAATTGACTGCTCCGATTAACACTTAAACTCGTACTCGTACCGGTACGTAAAATTGAATGGATTAATAATTGCGCGACACCTATTTTTCGTACTGGTAGTTTACAAAGAATATCATCGCAAGCGGGATTCGTTCTGTACCAATTCCACGAAAAAAATGACCAACGACATCAACTTTTTGAAAATTCAAATTGATCGTCTACGGTACCGGGTACCGGTAAGAGTACGAGTACGGTATTATGACCCCTGATTCATGCCGGGTACTAGCGGTAATCTTACCGTATTTACCGTGCGGTGTTTAATACCGGGCCCACAAGTTCTAGCGAAACCCAGCCGAGGCCTGCCCGAGGCCCGAGGAGTACAATACGGTAGTAGATTCAAAACTGAAAACGAAGTAAGACTTACTCCGTAGAAGTTATTCTTTCTTCATTCAATCTTTAGATTCAATTCGTTCGAAGAATTCGTTTAGAGAGAGAGAGAGAGAGAGAGAGAGACACCGGCAGTAGGAACAAAATCTTTGGCGTGATACTCACCAACACGAATTCTCTTTCACCTTCAGAGGATATTGATGAAACCGAAAGCGCAAAGCGACGAAGCAAATATCAGTGACAGGAAATAATAATGGGACTCTTTGGGCAAATCTTAGGCTTGCCGTTGTTGGCAATGTCTTACGGACTCTGGCTAGCTGGTACGCTCTAATATTCGGGATAACACGAAAGTGACACTTGCTGCTCGCTCCTTTCGTTCGAGATTCTTACTCTTCTTTCGCATTGCGTCTTGTTCTTTGTTCGTAGCCAACATCAGCCGGCCATTGATTGTGGCAACCCTTCTGTGCATGTTGGCCAATCCAAAAGCAGCTCACGCGAAATTGAAATTGACTATAAATACTTTTCGGTACTTGGCCCTGTCTAAGGATAAGAAATGGAAGAAACCCAAAGACGATCCCGCTTCGTTTTTCTCCAAAGACAACGATGGAGAATACATTGTCCTCAGTAAAAAAACAATCGTATTTCTGCGGCATGGAGAATCGACTTGGAATGATACCTTTAATAAGGGTGATCGGAAGATGTCTTCCTTTTTGCTAGGATTCATTCCTGGTATATTCCAAAGTCTTGCAACAGAATGGTACTTTCTGGTTCGAGGGATGTCGGACGAATCTTGGTTCTTTGATTCACCCCTCTCAGCAAAAGGAATCCAGCAAGCGGAAGGCGTGGCAAAGTTTCTACGTGAGACAGATTCAAAATACGCAACACCAAAAGAAGCAAAATTCCTTCGTCTTATCAAGGGAGAAACGGAAGATAAAAACGGTGCCGCCGATGAAAGTGAGAGTGATAAGTGCGTGATTGTTTCGAGTAATCTTCGTCGGGCAATCAGTACCTGTGCAATCGCCATGAAAGATCGACTCAATCGCAAAATTGCTGGTGATAAAATCTTCATATTGCAAGAGCTACAGGAGGCAAGCATAAATCCTGATGCCCAATCTATCACTCCACCATTCGAAAAATTGGTGACATCCTTCACGGACTCAGAATCAGTCAAGATGATTTACGCCAATCAAACCGATACTAGTCTCAACAAGGGCAACAAAGATATCGAATGTAACGGTTTGAAACGAATGGAATCATTTTGCAACTTGCTGTTTGCCACCAATAGCGACGGAACTGCCAAAAAAGATGACAGCAAGAATGAAAGCGACACAAGTACGATGCTCAGTAACGCGGATCATGTCATGTGTACGGGTCATTCTTATTGGTTCCGAGCGTTCTTTCAAACTTATTTGCCGAAAGATTTTGAACATGTCTCTAAGAAAAAGAAGCTTGTTAACGGTGGGCTAGTTGGCTTTACTTTGTGTCATACGAAAGTGAAGGCGACGGGTGAAGACAAATACATGATCGACCCAGCAAGTATTACAGTCTTGTATGCCGGGTTCTAAATTGCTGGGGTACAAAGAAAAGTTCTTTGTTCACGGTATGTATTATTCTTCAGCGGTCATCATTGTAGACACAACACTTTACAGTCAAGAAACTGACACACTTCCCTGTAACAACAACGAAATAGATACTCATATCTTTCAAATTTTTTATGATGTGATAATTAGTATTTATGTCTTTCATAATATATTATCTGGTATCTTCCCTACCGTGTACATCATATACCCATAAATATCACCTCAAAATCACTTGTTATCCGATTTGTATTATCTTGAAACTTCGTTGATTACGGATCCAACTGAGTCGATAATGGAATCTTCGCATATTTTTTCCCAAACTCCTTTCAGTGTTTCCATAGCACAAGAGATGTTCACAGAATTTGTAAATTACTCCGTACTGTAATGGAAGTATTGTACTACGAAGTAGTAGTTAGAGTCGGCACACGGTGGCGTCTTTGCCTGGAACATTTTATATCTATCTGGGAATACCTTTGTTTGTAGCGCAAGGCTTGGAAGGGAAGTGAGTAAGCTCTCTGTCATTTCTTCCTCGCATTTTGTTTGACGACAACAGTTGTATTGCATTCGGTGATTTCCTTTATCGATTGTACAATCGTAAGCTTCGCACCGCAATCATCAGGATCCCCTCTCAACGTCTTCGCTTAAGTGTGACAACTGTGATTCCTGTCATTTCTGTACACTTCAACGATCCCAGACACAGGTAGGGCAATCACAATGGGGCTTTCAATAGAAGGATTGGTTCGAGTAGGCGATTCAATCAAACGTCGAACCTATCCATGACGTTGATCTACTGACAAAAAAGGGTTGACTGGCGAGACCCAGGACACGAACAAAAAAGGATACACGTGAACGGAATGTGCTCTGCTGCACCCTAGACAGTATCTGAGCCATATCCTAGTTAAGAAGGAAGTGAAGACCTGATTCAGAAAACAGAAAAGACGAAGTGTGCTTTCAAAAGTTAGCTACCTAGCTGACATCTCAAAAGTGTTTAGTTCTTGCTACTGTATTACAATATCAAATTCAACATGATCAGCTCCTGTACTCCAAAGTGGGCTTTATTTTGTTTCTATTCCAGTGGAAAAGGATAGGTGAGTCCAAGCAGGCAGAGCAATTTTTTGCTTGGGTAGGTTTTTTGGTAGCAGCAACTCCCATCAATTTCATTTCTAGCACTTAAAATTTGGCATTCGTATGTGCAGATAAAGAGTGGTCGGTAACTTACGCGTTACTCACTGATAGCAAATATCCAATATTGATAGCTCTCCTCCATCATGCAGCTCTACTAGTCAAGTCAAGACAGGAGTAATAGTAGTAAGGCTGTGCTGATGCCATCCCCACCCTCTACACAACAATGGAGCGTTTCAGTTATTGATAAACTGAAAGAAGACGCCTTGATCGCATGAACAATTAGATTGCGCAGTTTTGATTTTCCTCTATGATTAACATTCTTGCCACCATATATGATTTAGCGTACTACTACCTACTTCCTTCAACCTTAACCGAAGACAACTCTGATCGTCATAAAGTGCACTCAGAGCCACCATCCCGTAACATGCCCAGGAACAATCAATCAATAGAGGAGACAGTCCGTGTACTTCACATGCGATACCATGATTTTCTCTTTGCCAACGAGAGCCCGCAGAGGATGCAACGGTGCAGTTGTGATGTTCCTTTCGTTTTCATCTTGAATGGGTGGGGGAAATTGTTTTGATTGAATTGTCCGCGCACCCAAAGTGCGGTAAAAAAAAATACTTTCTATTCGTAATGCTGTTCCTGTTCATTTCACCCCGCTTGAAGAACGACGACGATTTGCTGGGCCCCTAATACTACAAAGTTCGCACCAGATGTCTGCCCATTTTAAACCGTTTAGTAACAAATTCTACGTGATCCGGGAGACACTTGAGAGGAATTTTGTAGTATCGTTAAAAAGAGCCTTCATTCGCATTCACCAGGTTGACACGGAGGCCCAAAGACTGTCGATAATTCTTGAAGTTCAACCAAGACGAGAAGCGTGGTGCCGAGCAGTCATCAAAAGTTGACAAGGGCCAAAATTGACGACCACGGACCAAAATTCTTTTACGATGGAACTGAGTCGTACGAAACTCTTATTATTTGTTCTGAACGGGAAAATGAATAGAAGTAAAAAATAAGTTCTTTACAAGTACAAAAAATAATAATAAGATTACGAACTGTACAAGTAGACAAGTATTATTCATTGTGTAGATTCGACTACCGACGTACCGTAAGATCACCATACGTATCGCATGGCGCGCCTCGTCAATCAAAACAGAAAGCTGGCAGCACCAATTTCAATATCAGTTTGCAGAACACATCGGAGTGCGGATGTCATCGTCCTTAATGGTCATTTAAAACGTACTGTAAATCCCTTCAATTGACATCCGTAATTATTACTCTGCAAACGTATTTGGAGTGCTAAACGAAAGTATTCAAGAAACCGGGGGCTCATGGTTCGCTTCCTTTCCGTGATTGGCAAACTCAAAGCCAAACTAATCGCAGAGAGGAATGAAGGTGATGTAGTGCAGGTAGAGTCGGTTAAAGAGGGCCCAAGGAATGAGGAGGGGAAAAAGTCAGCGAAGAAAACGAAAGAAAGCGGCGGACGTGTCGAGGATTCGAAAAACGATTCGACTGATCAAGTGGCGAAGGATGAAGAAAAAGCAAGGAGAAAGAAACCGAAGAAGCAGAAGAAAGTTCCTAATTCTTTAAAAAAGCGGAAAAGCGAGACGGAGAGAACCGAAAACGTCGACCCTACGGCTCCCAAGAGAAAGAAGAAGAAGCCGAGGCATCTAGAGAATGATGGTACAACAGCGGGTGATGGCGTCAAAAAGAAGAAAAAGAAGAAAACGGGAACGAGGACGGAAACATCTGCGAATAGCACTACGACTGAAAAGAAACGATCTAAGAAACCATCTAAGAAACGATCGAATAAGTCCAAGAAGAAAAGAGTGAATCAAAGTGGCGAAAAGAGACATAAGAGAGAAAAAACAAGGGAAGAAAAGAAAAAATCCGCTAATGACGACGCAACGAAATCTGTAGACGAGTTTGACCCCACTTCCGAGTCCAAAAGTATGGAGAATACTGAGGTCACGTCTAGTAACGATTACGAAAATCCCAAGCAGCCGTTGTCAGATGTCACAAAAGTGGCTATTAATGTTGCGATGGATGAAACGTCAGGACTATTGAGCGCAGAAGAATCCCCGATCGAGCCTGCAGAAGCGACTCCAGCGCAAGAGCAGACCAAAGCCCCTGATTCAGAGCAAAATGATGAGGATGATGACGATAATGATAATGAACCGGCCGATCTTTCCTCCTCGGTGGAACAAAATCGATCGATCACGGAAGGCGACCCAATCGATGCTACTGAAAACAACAATTCGATCGAAGAGAATGAAAAGAAAGGACCAGGAACGGCTGCCACAACGACTTCATCAGATGGAGAACCTGCGGATGATACCAGTCCAGACATGGCACAGAACGAAGAAGAATCTAAGACCAAAAGCTCCCCAAACGAAATTACGCAGGTGGAACCTGTCGAGGATGAAATAGGTAAGGTTGGCATAGAGAAGGCTGCTGATGAAGGTGCTGACGAAGTTTCAGATGAAGTTGCGGAGACATCTCTCGGTGAAGAAAAGTCAAATGAAGAAAGCACACCAGCAGAACAAGAACCAACTGATGCAAAGCTAGAGGAACCAGCTCAGGTTGACACACAAGAGGCTGCTGATGAAATTGTGGTGGAAGTTGCAGAGACATCTCCGGGTGAAGAAAAGCCAGACGAAGAAATCACACTAGAGGAACCAGCTGAGGTTGACACACAGGAGGTTGCGAATGATGTTGTGGAGAAATCTCCAGATGAAGAAAGCACACTAGCAGAAGAAGAACCAACTCATGTTGACACACAGGAGGCTACTGATGAAGTTGCAGAGGAAGTTGCAAAGACATTTCTGGACGAAGAAAAGCCATACGAAGAAAGCACGCCAACAGAAGAAGAACCAATCAATGCAAAGCTAGAGGAACCTGCTGAGGTTGAGACACAGGAGGTTGCGGATGATGTTGTGGAGAAATCTCCAAATGAAGACAGCACACCAGGAGCAGAAGGACCAACTCATGTTGATACACAGGAGACTGCAGAGGAAGTTGCAGAGACATATCTGGACGAAGAAAAGCCAACTGAAGAAAGCATACCAGCAGAAGAAGAACCAATTGATGCAAAACTAGAGGAACCAGCTGAGGTTGAGACACAGGAGGTTGCGGATGATGTGGTGGAGAAATCTCCAGATGAAGAAAGCATACCAGCAGAAGAAGGACCAACTCATTTTGACATACAGGAGATTGCTGATGCAGTCATAGAGGAAGTTGCAGAGGCATCTCCGGATGAAGAAAAGCCTAACGTTGATAGCTCAGCAGAAGAAGAACCGACCAATGGAACTGTAGAGGGACCAGCTGAAGTTGACGCACATGAGGTTGCTGATGAACTTTCAGAGAGATTTCCAGACGAAGAACGCGCACCAGCAGAAGACGAACCAGCTGATGCGAAGCTAGACGAACTAGCTGAGGTTGACACGCAAGAGGCTGCTGATGAAGTCATAGAGGAAGACGCAGAGGCATCTCCGGATGAAGAAAATCCTAACGTTGATAGCACAGCAGAAGAAGAACTGACTGGTGGAACGGTAGAGGAACAAGCTGAGGTTGACACACAGGAGGTTGCTGATGAAGGTGTAGAGAGATCTCCAGATGAAGAACGCACACCAGCAGAAGAAGAACCAACTCAGGTTAACACACAAGATGTTGCTGATGAAGTTGCTGATGACGTTGCAGAGGAGGCTCCAAAGACATCTCTGGGTGAAGAAAATCCCGACGAAGGAAGCACACCAGCAGAAGAAGAACCATCGCACGTTGACACACAGGATTTTGCGGATGGAGTTACAGCAGAAGTCCCAGAGACATCTCCGAGTGAAGAAAAGCCTTATGAAGAAAGCACAGCAGAAGAAGAACCAACTCGCGTTGACACACAGGAGGTTGCGGATGAAGTTGCAGAGGATGAAGTTGCAGGGGGAGTTACAGAGACATCTCCGGGTGAAGAAAAGCCCGACGAAGGAAGCGCACCAGCAAAAGAAGAACCAACTTACGTTGACATACAGGAGGTTGCGGATGAAGCTGCAGAGGATGAAGTTGCAGGGGGAGTTACAGAGACATCTCCGGGTGAAGAAAAGCTCGACGAAGGAAGCACACCAGCAGAAGAAGAACCAACTCACGTTGACATACAGGAGGTTGCGGATGGAGTTGCAGAGGAAGAAGTTACAGCGGAAGTTGCAGAGACATCCCCGGATGAAGAGAAGCCTAATGAAGAAAGCACACCAGCAGAAGAAGAATCAACTTACGTTGACATACAGGAGGTTGCGGATGGAGTTGCAGAGGAAGAAGTTGCAGGGGAAGTTGCAGAGACATCTACGGTTGAAGAAAAGCCAAATGAAGAAAGCACACCAGCAGAAGAAGAGCCAACTCAGGCTGACACACAGGAGGTTGCGGATGGAGTCGCAGAGGCAGATGTTGCAGCGGAAGTTGCAGAGGCATCTCCGGATGAAGAAAAGCCAAATGAAGAAAGCACACCAGCAGAAGAAGAACCAGCTGATGCAAAGCTCGAGGAACCAACTGAGGTTGACACACAAGAAGCTGCTGATGAAGTCATGGAGGGAGTTGCAGAGGCATCTCGGGATGAAGAAACGCCAAATGACGAAATCTCACCAGCAGAAGACGAACCAACTGGTGCAACGGCAGAGGAACAAGTTGAGGTTGACACACAGGAGGTTGTTGATGAAGTTGCAAAGGAAATTGCAGAGACGTCTCCGGACGAAGAAAAGCCTAATGTTGATAGCTCAGCAGCAGCAGAAGAGACGACTGATGCAACGGTAGAGGAACCAGCTGAAGTTGACACGCACGAGGTTGCTGGTAAAGTTCTGGAGGAAGTTGCAGAGACATCTCCAGATGAAGAAAAGTCTAATGTTGATAGTGCAGCAGCAGAAGAAGAACTGACTGACGCAACGGTAGAGGGACCAGCTGAAGATGACACACAGGAGATTGCTGATCAAGTTGCAGAGGAAGTTGCAGAGTCCGCTATAGTCGAAGAAGAGTCAAATGTGGAGAGCACCCCTGTAGAAGTTGGCCCAGATGATACAGACGTAGAGGAACCAGCTGAGGTTGACACGCAGGAGGAAGCTGAAGAAGTTGCAGAAGCTGCAGAGACATCTTCTGATGTTGAACAGTCAACAGAAAAATGTATTCAATTAGAAGAAGAACAAACTAATGCCGCAGAGGAAGGACCGACTCAGATTGACTCGCAGGAGATTTCTAAGGTAGCCGCTAAGGAAGTTGCAGAGATGTCACCTGTTGTGGAAGAGTTGAATAAGAACAGTGCGCCAGAAGAACAACCGACTCAGATTGACAAACAAGAGATTTCTAAGGTAGTTGCGAAAGAAGTTACAGAGATATTTCCAGCTGAAGGGAACGAAAACGAAGAAAGCACCCCAGCAGAAGAAGAATCAGTCGATGCGGCCGCAGAACCAGCTGAGGTTGACACACAAGTCGTTGCTGATGAACTTGTGGAGAAAGTTGTAGAGACATCTCCAGATGAGGAGAAGCCAAATGAGGAGAGCACCTCAGCAGAAGAAGCGACTAATGATGCAAAGGTAGAGGAACCAGCTGAGATGGAGGTTGAGGCACAGGAGGCAGTGAAGGAGGTTTCAGACGTATCTCCTGATTTTGGTGAGTCAAATGAAGAAAGCGCCCCAGCAGAAGAACCTACTGATTCAACGGAAGAACGAACTAAGGTTGACACACAAGCTATTGCTGAGAAAGTTGTTGAGGAAGTTGTAGAGACATCTCCAGATGGAGATAAGCCAAATGATGAGAGCCCTGTCGATGCAAAGGTAGAAGAACTAGCTGAGGCTGAACCACAGGAGGTAGACGAAGAAGTTATGGAGCCGTCTCCTGCTGTTGTAGCATCAACTGAAGAAAACATCCCAACAGAATACGAACCAACTGATGAAAATGTAGAGGATCTAGCTGAAGCGGAAGCACAGGAGGTCGCCGAGGAAGTTGTAGAGTCATCTCCTGTTGTTGAAGAGTCACCTGAAGAAAATATCCTAGCAGAAGGAGAACTGACTGATGAAGATGTAGAAGAACCAGCTGAGGCTGAACCACAGGAGGTAGACGAGGAAGTTGTGGAGGCGTCTCCTGTTGTTGCAGCATCAACTGAAGAAAACATCCCAACAGAATACGAACCAACTGATGCAGAGGTAGAGGAACCAGCTGAGGCGGAGGCACAGGAGGTAGCCGAGGAAGTTGTAGAGTCATCTCCTGTTGTTGAAGAGTCACCTGAAGAAAATATCCCAGCAGAAGGAGAACTGACTGATGAAGATGTAGAAGAACCAGCTGAGGCTGAACCACAGGAGGTAGACGAGGAAGTTGTGGAGGCGTCTCCTGTTGTTGCAGCATCAACTGAAGAAAACATCCCAACAGAATACGAACCAACTGATGCAGAGGTAGAGGAACCAGCTGAGGCGGAGGCACAGGAGGTAGCCGAGGAAGTTGTAGAGTCATCTCCTGTTGTTGAAGAGTCACCTGAAGAAAATATCCCAGCAGAAGGAGAACTAACTGATTCAAAGGTAGACGAACCAGCTGAGGTGGAGGCAGAGGAGGCAGCCGAGGAAGTTGCAGAGACTGCTCCTGTTCTTGAAGAACCGAATGAGGGGAGCATCCCAACAGAAGGAGAACCGACTAATGCGAAGCTAGAGGAACCAGCCGAGGCTGATGCCGAGGCTCATGAGGTAGCAGAGGACGTTGTAGAGTCGTCTTCCATCGTTGAAGATGAAGAAACTGTCCGAGTAGAAGAAGAACCGACTGGTGCAAAGGTCGAGAAACCAGCTGAGGCCGAGACTATGGTTAAGGCAGAAGAGGTAGCCGAGGACACGGTAGAGTCATCTCCTGTTGTTGAAGAGTTGACTGAAGAAAACATCCCAGCAGAAGGAGAACTACTAACTGATGCAGAGGTAGAGGAACCAGCTGAGGTGGAAGCAGAGAAGGAAGTTGTAGAGGCACCTCCCTTTGTTAAAGAGTCGAATGAGGGGAGCATCCCAACAGCAGGAGAACCAACTGAGGCAAAGGTAGAGGAACCAACTCAAGTTGACTTTCAAGATGTCATAGATGATGTTCACAAATCTTGTTACTACCTACTACAACGAGCAGCACCGGTTATTGGCGGAGCATCCGATAGGGAAAACGACGTCGAAACGAGAGTTGCGGAGGAAGTTGCAGAGGATGTTATGGAGTCATCTCCTGTCGTCGAAGAGTCAAATGAAGAAGACACTACCGCAGTAGAAGAACCAACTGATGCAGAGGTAGAGGAACCAGCTGAGGGGGAGACACATGGCATAATCAAGGACGTTGTAGAGATGTCTTCTGATGTAGAAGAGTCAAATGAGGAATTCACCCGAACTGAAGAAGAAGAATCAAGTGCGGAAATCGCTCAGGCAGAAGAAGTATCAAGTGATACAAATGAAGAAGAAAGCAAGGATGAAACACAAGATGTTCCAGAGGATGTTTCAAACACCACTCAAGATGAAGAACAACCAGGCATCAAATCAAGTGATGTTACAAATCCTAAATCAATCGAAAGTGAAAATGCGAACGTAGACATCGTAATTGACGAAGAGCACGAGCAGAAACCCGTATCTGCAACTACTGTGGAAGACATGAACGAAAAGGGAAAACGTAACGGACCAGTTCGTGATGGTTCGAAGGAATGCGAGGATGAAAAAGAACACGTTACGATGGAAGACGAAAATACTTCAATAGAGGTATCTCGTGTCGCCGATCCACAAAATGATGAGTCGCAAATGGTAGACCCAGAAGCGAAGAACGAAAACGAAGAGGAATCTCTCCCCAGTGATTCAAATCGTGTTGATGAAGTGGATGCCGTCTCGAAGGAATTGGGATGTTTGGAGGAAGAGTACATTGTTTTATCAGCCGAAAATTCACAGGTACGAGAACAGATGGTGGAACTCGAGAGCGAGCACAATGTAACTGACGAAAATCATGCTCTGCAGATTGAAGAACTAAGTGATGTAGCAAGTGAAGCGTCGGCTGACCTGAACGAAGAAAAGTTTTCGAAGAGCATCTCTAAAGAAGCTGTTTTTGAACTGGAGCAGAGGATTCGTGAATTGGAGCAAACAGTTATGGATCAGGATGAATGTATCGAACATCTTCAACAAGAGCTTGATGTGTATAAGAAAGGGGATTTAAAAATGCTAGACGAGATGTCGGAGTCTTATGAAAACGTGACGTATTCGACGTCCGACGAAGAGAAGGAATAGTGCTTTGAACTTGAAGGCAACGTCTTCCCCTGTTGGAAAGATCCTTCACTATTACATGTGTATGTGGTATCTGTACATAGCAGATAAAATAAAATCTAATGTATGAATTACTGCCGTATCTCCTCAACATCGATCACTTCCACCCATCAGCTGAGAAGCCCAGATCTTCATCTTCTGAATCATTGTCCTCGGTATCATAATCCATTTCTTTTATCGAGTCCAGTGTACTCAGGCTCGGGCTGGACTTGAACTTGCTGGAGACCACTGTGTGACAGTTGTTGTTGATGCTGTCTAAAACACTCTTGCAATTTGTGGAGGGCATATCTGTCGCAGGTTCCCAAAGAAAGTTCATCAGACACTCGCTATCTTGAGGAACGATTTCCATAACGTTTTTGAACCATCCTTCCATCACGGGAACGTAGGATGTCACCATTGCATGGAGCATGGTAAAGCCTCTTCCAACGAAGCCTGTATCACGATCATCACTGCCGTTGAAAGGCGGTATTTCTGGAATTTGTGTCGCGTAGCATTGTTTGTTTTCTGGCTCTTGTTTTGTTCTCACTGTATTGTCAGACATGCGAGGGGCATTCAGGAGAGTCGAGTTGGTAACATTTTCACATGATAGCTGCACGAGCGTTGTTCTCGTGGAAGGTGAAGCTTGTGTCTGTGTTAGCCATTGCCTTTTGCGTTTCATTTCTCTTATCAAGTCATCCCTAAGCTGCATTATGCATTGCATCGTTCGTTTCGCATTGTACCTCCGTCCATTCAAGGTTATAGATAATTCAAATTCGATAGCTTCGTTTTGAGGGCTTTTGTTGTTGTTTGCACATAGATTAGTACTGAATCCACCTGAGTTATCGCAGCGTGCCCGAACCGATTGTTTCCTTCCAACAGTAGGTATTTGGGGAGAACCGCTATTACCAGAAACCCTCCGTCGAAGAGTTTTCCCTATTTGGTGTGCATATTGTTGTGGATAAGACCCCGTCACATATTGAATCCATCGGACTGGGTCTATCTTGGCCTCCTTCACGGCGATTGCTGCAGAGCTCAAAAGACAACCTATATTTGTGGTGGAAGAAGAGGAGATTTCGTCGCCCTCGCGAATGTTGTTGCCTGTTGTGTGATGCAAGGGTATATTTTGGTCACTCGCTGACGATTCTCGAACATTTCCGCACGAATCGTCGTTTTCACCCTTCCTACTCAAACAAGACCGGGAAACATCCTTCTTTTCTTCGACTTCTGCTGGTGCTGCGTCAATCGGAGGGAATAAACCTGGCAACGCGTAGGCGGACATCGTATCGTATCGGAATGTGCTGGAAGTCTCCAATCAAAATCAAATGATTAGTGTGTGCTGTTCTGGGTAAAGTAGGGAGCATCGGATTACAAATCAACCAACACAGGAGAAGCTGTTAGGTGAGATATTTTCTTAATCAAACTCAGCACGAATGAATGATTATGATTTCCCGAACCCATCGAATTTTCGTCGGTGATTGAGTTGAAGCATTTGTCCCGGTGATCCAGAAGACTGTTTTTTCGAGTGTCGCAATGCTATCCCTAATCACTAATCAGGCATGTGTCATGCATGAATGAGGATCTTGTGAACAGCGTTGGCACTCGTACGAGTACTCGTACTCGTACTCGTACGGGTAGGCCCTGGACACTTCATGCACATCAAGAACCGAAGAACCGAATGTGCCCGCCCGGGGACCAGGGACTCAAGACACATAAATTTCTGTTCGCCTGGCGAATCACGGATCGTGCTTGCTTGCGCGTAAACCTACCGTTGTAATTTCTGCGAGAGAGAATAAAAAATGACGGAGCCGAGGGATGTTCGAGTGATTATGTTGTTGCGATCGAGATCGGACACGGCTTGCAAGTACTTATACGGTAATAAGAAAAGTAATCGATACCATTCAGAAAGAAACAACAGAAGAATAGTGATGAAAAAGTGAAGGAAAAGTGCTCCAGGTGTCTTGATGTGAAATAGTCTCCACAGATTTACTGATCAACGCATCGCCGCCTATTGACAACGAAAGTACGGTGGTGTGAGAAATAAGTGAAGGTGGAGTGAAAAACATAACGACGAGCTGCAAGATGGCAATTGAGAAACTGATGTTTCCATTGGACGTGGTAGCCGAATACTTAGAAGAACATGGTCGCGGAATCATCATATCGCTGAGAATTTAATTTGTCGACATAGGTGCATGCGAAAGTTACCGTCACCAGGTCAGGTCAAGGGGCCGGGTCAGCGAACCTAAAAAATCGCTCTGGACCTGATCAGTCACGAGCTTGATTCATCAATCACTAGTTAAGTACTTGTCGTACGCCTCTAAAATAAGGTACTAAAATAAGGTTTATGTATTGGTTAAAAACTAAGATTGTGAGCTAGCTCTGTCAACTACTCCGAGGAGCCGTTGAGAAAGCTTGTAACAGTAAAAAGCCGTTGAATGGAAATTCAACGTACATTGCACATAGAGAATTTGGATATGTTCTTCATCCAGTCTTCAATATTGAAGACCGGCTTGCTTTTCAGATTTTCTTGAATCGTGGGTAATTTCAATCGTGAGCGTTGGAATACCACACTCTTCTCCTTCTCGTAAAAGTTTGATTGGTGGCACAGAATTTTTGTTAGTCTTGTGCGACCAGTATCGCTTAGATAAGAAATTTTTAGTTGGTGTGATATGGTTTGAGGTTCCGAATGTTCATGCGTTGGATCACGTGATTTCTTAAGAGAAAGGAAACTGTACCATTTGTGTGAATTTGCTGTATGGTGTAGGGGCCTTTGCTTCTTGCTTCGAAAGCTCCAGGGATTTGCTTTTCATTTTTCACCATAACTTGATCTCCTACACTGTAATCATGAATCTTCCTGTGGCTGTTCTCTTTCATCGCGTTCTTATCTATCTGAGCCTGGCGTTTGTTTCTGACCATGGCCAAATCTGTAATCACAGGAATTGGTAGGAACATATCTCTGTGGAATACAAGGGCTCCAGGCGTCATTCCAAAGGTCTTGTTGATGGTTGATCTAACTGCAAACTGAGCCGACGCAAAGATGCTGTCAATGATATCAGTCGCTTCCTGGAGAGTCTGTGGAGGATTGGTATTGAGTTCGGTTCTCATTGCAGACTTCATGGTGTCATGGACGCGTTCGAGTACTGCGTTGGATTGTGGGTTTCGGACCGAGCAAACCTTGGCTTTGATTCCTAGGTTGGCAAGATGGAGTTGGAAGTCGTTGCTCATGAAGTTGGTTCCTTGGTCGATAATGCAATTTACTGGTTTTGGGTATCTGGAGAGCCAGCCATTGTCGAGGGCATGGACTGCCATGAGGCCGGTTGGATTTACTTGTGGAGCTCGGATGATCTCGAGGAGGTTGGTGCACATGTCCATGATGGTAAAGCCATTGAAGGAGACTGTTCCATGGCCAGGGATCTTGATTTTCCAAGGGCCTACTCCATCGATTGCAATGGTGTCCCAAGGAACATACTGGTGTTCTTTGGTAGGGAGCTGTCCGTGGTTTTGGTGGCTATTCTTGTATCGTTGGCACGTGTCACAAGTCTTGCAGAAGGCATTGATTTGGTCCTTCAGGTTTGGGGCATATACAAATTGGTTGATAGTTCGGTACAATCTTTCTGCGCCGGCATGGCCAAGCACGTGGTGGTAGTATTTGATGGTGGCTTGCACTCTGTTTGGAGGGAGTACAATTTTCTGGCGACCGTTGGAGTCTACAACTTTCAAGTCGGTGCCATTGAAGTTTTCAGTTGTGTACCGGGGATTGGTAGCAATATCAGCATTGGCTGCTTGATCTTGAGCGAGTTGGTCGAAGGCTAAGGGGTACATGGGAATGTCTTCTGGGTAGTTAAGAAACAAATCAGAAAGAGCGAGAAGATCAGAGTCCGTTGAGTTAGTTGCAAGGTCCGAGTCAACCGTTGGATCGGGAGTTGGAGGACCGAAGAACTCCTTCTTCTTCTCCGGAGTATCTTGCTGAAGAAGTGGTAGCCTTGAGAGGGCATCAGCAAGGACGTTGTCTTTGCCTTTGATATACTTGAATACTGGGGAAAATTCTTCAAGGAGCATGCGCCAAGTCATAATTCTGTGGCTGGTAAGCGTTGGTCTGGTTAAGTTGATGTGGTCTGTCCATACGATGATTTCAGCACCCCAAAGAATGGTTCGAAATTCTTTGAAGACTTCTACAATACAGAGCATTTCTTTATCGACCGTTGGGTATTTCCGTTGAGCGGCGTTGAGTTTTCTGGAGAAACAAAGGATAATTTTGCCATCTTGGAGGATGACGGCGCCAAGCTGGTAATCAGAAGCATCAGTATAGACATGGAAGGGCTTGTTTGGATCAGGGAAGGCAAGGAGGATATCATTGGCAATAAGCGATTTGGCTTTGTTGAAAGCTTCAATTAGCTCTGGAGTTGGAGTGATTTTTCCTTTGGCTCTTCCAGAGAGGTCCGTAAGGGGTGCAAGGACCTCTGCGCGTTTGGGGTAGAAGTTTCGATAGAAGTTGATCATCCCAACAAAGGATCGAAGTTGGGTTGTTGTTGAGGGAAAAGCAAGTTTTAGGATGGGAGCAATCTTGTTTGGATTGGGACGGATACCATCGCGCGAGATAATATGACCAAGCCAAGGAGCTTGGGATTGAAACCAGTGGCACTTGGAGGGCTTGACAGAGAAGTTGTGACACTTCAGTAAGGACAGAACAGAAGAGACTGATTTGCAATGGGATTCGAGAGTATCTGAGAAGATACCAATATCGTCGATGTATACTTCAATGTCCTTCAGATGGGAGAGCATCTGTTCCATGCAGCCTTGGGCCCAACTTGGAGAGTTGAGGAAGCCCATTGGCAATCGGAGGAGTCTGAACTTTCCGAATGGAGTAACAAGGACACAAAGCCAGGTGGAGGCCTCATCGAGTTTGAAGGTGTGGAATTGCATACTGACATCGATAAGGGTGACATATTTGAAGCCTCTTCTTCTGTGGAAGATATCTTGGAGTTTTGGGAGTGGATAGTGAAGTTTCTTGGTGACCTTGTTGAGTTCTCTAAAGTCACTGATAAGTCGACAGGAGCCATCTGGTTTGGGCACTACAAAGGTTGGCATTCCCCATTCAGTTGCATAGCATCGTTCGAGGATGCCAAGTTTTACTTGTCGATCGATTTCTTTCTTCACTGCTTCTTGCTGGTGCAGTGGAATGGAATATGGTTGTTTTACATGATATGGAGTTGCGCCTTGCTGCAGTTCAATGTGGAACGTTTGATTAGGGAAAATACCTAATTCTTTGTCATTCAAGCCTTCGAAAAGTTCTTCATTTTGGAGCAGTATTGGTAACAAGGCTTGTTTCTCTTGGTAGGAGAGATGAGTTTGGTCGGTGACAAGCTTGTGGAGGTCAGTTTTCTCATACTTGGTGGTTCCATCTACATAAGACTGTTGGATTGATTGGGCGGAGTAACTTTCTGCAATTGCATGTGGTTCTGCAGACATGACTTTGTGAAGCAAGGACTTGTTGTCGAAGTAATTTCGCGGGTGGAAGTCCATTGTCTTCTCATACCATTCTATGGTACAAGTCTCGAAGTCCATTTTCATTCCAAGATCTCTCATTGTCTTTCTTCCAATGAGGAGATGGTAGTTGATATTCTGAGAGACGACAAAGCATTTGATTTGTAGGACTTTCATGGAATAGGATAGTTCTGGGAATATGGTGTTCTCCAAGGTTACATAGTGGTTGCAAGTGGTTTTGCCATTTGTTGTTTGCATTTGAATTGGTTGGTCTAGGAGGTTCTTCTTGATTCCGGAGGGAATTGCTGATTCCACTATAAGATTGTCGGTTGATCCGGAATCGAAGAGGGTTTTCAAGTAGTATTTTCCAAGGGATCCATTGATGGAATTGCAGACGCTTACTGTGGTTGGAGCAAGGTCGATGTCGACGTTCTCCTTGCTAGGAGCAACATCTTGCTTGTTGTTGTCGGAATTGGTCTTTTCAGAGGGAAATCTTTGAAGATCCGTGTTGTAGTATTCTTCATCGATATCCATATCGACATGGAAGAGATCTGGCCAAGGGGTTGCAGGTATGGTTTCTTCTGGTTCATTGATGAAGACACACATGTGTTGTTCGGTTTCCTGATAGTTACTGCCGTGGGAAGAGGTAGTGGATCGATTGCTGTTGTTGGAGTTACTGCGATCATTCACATGCGAGTCGGTGTTGTCTCTGTTGTTGTTATTGGACTGATTGGAATTGGTGCCATACTTGTTGGTGTAGCATTGACCCCAGGTGTGATTGGTACCAGGGTGGATAGGACATGGTGAGTCGTTCGAGATCCTAGTTGATCCTTTGTTGTTGTTGTTGCCTTGGTTGTTGCTGCGTTGATTGTTGTTGTTGTTGCGTTGGTTGTTGTTGTTGTTTCGATTTCGATTATTGCGATTGTTGCCGTTACGGTTGTTACGGTTGTTGCCGTTACGGTTGTTACGGTTGTTGTTGGCATTGTTGTTGCTGTTGTTGTTGTTTTGAGACTGGTTGTCTGATTTCTTGTTCTTGTTTTTATTCTGTACAGATTGGAATCTTTCGAATCTTATCATCATTTCAGAGAGGGAATCTCTATGGGGAGAATGGTGTTGTTGATAGAGGTCTTTCCAGTCCTCTGGCATCGATTCAAAGACTAGATTCTTGAAGTCACTTTGATTGATCTCTGCATTTTGTGGAGGGTGTCCCGGTAGTAATGGGAGAATAACATGGTTGTGGAAGTTGACTTGTGCTACAAATTGGTGTACAGTCATGGAGGTTGTCTTCTTGATATTGGAGAGGAATCTTTTATGATTCTGGTAGGCATCGAGGTTGCTGTTGAACTTAAAGCTGATGAATGCTTCCACTGTCGTCTGGAAGTTGTCCACAGTTCTCTGTGGAACATTGGCTGTTACATAGCTGTTCCACCAGCTACAGTCGGTGTAGTCTCTGAGGAGGTCTAGAAACTTGTCATAGATTCTTGGTCCTGTGGTTAGGTTGAGAGTCTTCTTAGATCTAATGAAGGTGTTGATTGTGAAAAGAATTTGTAATTTGGTTGATCCTGCAGTAATCAAAGGGATTTTGATCTTGGTGACTTCTTGGGAGCCATTGATTTCTTGTGTAATCTTGTACTCAATCTTTTCAATAGTCTCTTGGTCAAAGTCATACTTGAAGGGAATGACTGAGTAAGACATACTGGTCGATTTCTTATTGTTACTGGACAATCTTCGGATCGGTTGTTAGTTGTGTATTAGTGGTAATTTGTTCGTGTAGTTGAAGTAGTCTTTACCGGTAGAAAGGGGTCGAAGCGGTTATTCGACTGTTTAAACAGTGTCGTACGCCTCTAAAATAAGGTACTAAAATAAGGTTTATGTATTGGTTAAAAACTAAGATTGTGAGCTAGCTCTGTCAACTACTCCGAGGAGCCGTTGAGAAAGCTTGTAACAGTAAAAAGCCGTTGAATGGAAATTCAACGTACATTGCACATAGAGAATTTGGATATGTTCTTCATCCAGTCTTCAATATTGAAGACCGGCTTGCTTTTCAGATTTTCTTGAATCGTGGGTAATTTCAATCGTGAGCGTTGGAATACCACAGTACTGTAGATACCTACCGGTACGTAGGGTGACACCTACCGTACTTGCACGAGTTTGTCATCAACTTGCAGCATAAGTACGGTACGTATCGGGTATGGTGCTGGTACTCTTACCTTTTGAGGTACCTGGAACGTCTAACGTACGTACGAGTACGTAAGATTACTCAATAGGACTCAAAAGGTACAGTACTGTACCCGGTACCGGTACCGTAGAGCTGCCTTCCATCTGAAACAGTTTTGATGTTTTGAAGAAAATAATAACACCGAATTTCGTACGAGTACGAGACTCCGTAATACCTTACCGTACCGGTAGGTACCGCACACTTCGATCAAATAGTGGTGTCGGGTGAATTGTACTGGGCAACCATATTTACGTCGTATGACTAGCTCCTCGGTTTTATTCCTCAAGCAGGTTGAGACGCAGCGACAATGAAAGTAACAAGTTTGAGCATCGCGCACGGGCCAGCCTTTGGAACGACAATTCTGATTGTTGTGGCGATGGCTGGTTATGGCTCCCTCGTCCACGGATTTTCGAGTGTGTCGTCTAGTAGCGTGTCCAACATCAAGAATCCAGCACAATCCATCACAAAGAAGAATTATTCTGCTCGGTCAACGAGATTGTTTGGAATCCTCGATGACATAATGGAAGAAGAAAACTCCGATTCGGAAGATGACGCGAGTGGCGATGATCAACGATTGGTTGGATTGTATCATTCACTTATTTTTTCCAGCGATTTGCAATCCGCGATTTCAAGACGACTGGATGACTGCTCCGACCCAAGCTTCTTAGAATATCTGGCTGCTTCGTCGAAGTCAACGAGCGACATGGACGAACAGCAAGGGCTTCAAGACTTGATTAATCAAATAGAGGAAGTCAAAACTACGATGGCAATGGAAGCTGCTGAAAAGGAAAAGGCTGCGGTTGCCGCCAAGGCAGATAGAGACAGGGAATTAGAGGCCGAAACAACAGCAGCCGACAACAACAGCAACAAACCAATGTCAAACACTGATATTTTGAGAAAAGCAAACGAAATCGATGCAGCTATTGCCTTGTCGGATGACGAGAAACCATCGGATTTTATGTCTGATTGTCGAGAAGTTGTGAATCTTTCGAGAGGATTCAATGATTCCGGGCGGATGAGAGTCGGTGGACGCTAAAAGGACTGGGAAGTAATTCATCGCTTCTTTTTAGGCCGGGCCTCTCGTCTCTTCTGGCATCGTGTGGAATGCATCGCACCTTCGACGCAATAAACGAGTAAGCAAGCGACAGTACTGGGTACGAGTAAGTGTTCTATTCTAGTAGTGAAAGGTGATGATATTGTACTACGATAATATTCTTTTAAAAGTACGACACTGAGCTCTCGAACGATGATCGTGAAATAATAATATTACTATGCCTTATGATGTCATCTATGACAATGTTGCGACAAGAGCTTGATCCCCGACCGCAAAAAATAATTCTGAAGCATTCATCTAGTACAAGTACCATCTCGCATCATTTTAATTTCGCTCCGAATGCCAGAAGCTCCAATTCGAATGCGGGTGTATCATCTGTCTATGTTTCGACAAGTTTTCCTTTACGATAGTTTAAACGTTTGCACAAGTTTGATTCCCATTCACATTATCTTCAGCATCATAATCCGATATGATGGGTCTTAAGGTAACGGACGATATGATTTGCTTGAGTAAACCCAGTCACTATCAACACTGTCAGCTGGATCATGGGCCAGTATTTAGTGGCCCGATTCATCGAAACGGATTGTTCATGAAATATGGTCTCTTGATCTTTGTTGAAATCGGCATTGTTCAAGCAAGCCCTGACACGGTTCTGCAGGGTCTGCAGATCTCGTTCCAATCGAGTCATTTTGGAGGATAATTCCCTGTGTTCTAAATGATCTGGGTCCTTCTTTGTTCCAGTCTCCGATATATGTGAATCGTCATCGTAGTAACCATCGTCATCGTCGTATTCGTTGTCGGACGCCGCCGTCTCCACCTTGAGATAAAATCGCGCGGGTTTCTTAGGACTAGCTAGGATCGATTGAACGCATACTTCGACGGTTCCTGCATCTTTCCCTGTCAAAAAATCAATTCGTCCTTTCGGTTGAGCCAACTCTTCCCGGATGCGCCCCGAGCCCGTTGTTACGAGATTGCCTGCTTCGTCATAAGATGTGCTTTGTTTATTGTGCGTGGCACTCAAGAGCGATCCTCTTTGCGTTACCGTGACAGATGTGTCTCTCAGTTTTTTTGATTTGATGCGGTCCAGTCTCTCTCTCATCTTTTGGTTCCACTGCGAATCCATGTCCATGCCTTCCTCCACTCCTGCTTCCCTTCTCGCTCTGTCGGTTGCGTCGACCATGCTTTCCTGGGGTAGTACTAGGTCTATTCAAAACAAAACAAAACAAAACAAAACAGAATCCACAATTTGAACAATCGATGAGACACCACAATAGTTAACTTTAAACAAGGGCACACAGAAACCGCAAGACTACGAACGCTTACCGGGTGCATCGTATTCGATCGAGATGACTTGATCGTGAGGTGCAATCACAGAAAAGCATTTGGATCGCGTATTGCTCAGTATCATGTATGGATGCGCTTGAGCAAAAATGGTATGGCGATTGACTTGGTTGCCACTCATCGACCGGGAATGAGAGCAGCAGTACCACAGAAACAACACGGCAAATTGTCGGATCATCCTGGAAGTTGTATCGAGTCTTCCTTTGACTCACTGGCTTGCTGAGTGCCGATTAACGTGACGTGAACGCTGACAATGTTGAGTTACTCTCTCTCTCTCTCTCTGGCAAGATCGATGGATGTCCCTATTATCGATAGCGACGAGGACAATGGAAAAGGCCCGAATGCTTTGACGGTAAAGTTATTCTGATCGTCTGCTTGTACCGGTACGTTTAATGTCCGATCTGGGGCTGAAGGGATCTGTGACTTCTCATGAGTTCTCGTGATAATCGTTGAGGCAAGAATGTTAAAAAACGGGCTCATCACTGAACCTGTACTGATACTCCGTAGTACGGAGTAGTAGTAGTGGTAGTAGTAGTAGTAGAGAGGCATCGTACGGTATGAGTCTATCAATAGGATCGCTTCTCGCAACGCGGTACTCGTACTGAAGACAAGGGTGCGGTAGAATAGCAGACGGTAGATCTTCGACTCGATCGACTTTAACGTTCGAAAGCTCTACTCGTACTCGTACTGGTACATAGTACGAGTACTTCTAGTACCACTGATGATACAATAATCCTTGTTGTAGTAGTACTAATATGATCTTTACTTCTGTTGGAGCACAGCACAGACGGTGGTCGCACAACCTCTTTACCAAATTACTAAAAACAGGGCCGTAGGTGGAAAGGTACCGGCCAGTACTGATCGACAGTACCAATGTACATGGGCCGGGAGAAATGAGACAATTGCAACATTTAGTCAATCGGCACATACTTTTAACTTTATCTCACTAATATGATATAACACAGTCTCTCATTAGATTCAACTTTATTCTTTAAGGTGTTCGCGTTTACCATAGCATCACGTGCTTGTAATACGCTGATTTCAACATAAAATTAAAAGTACCGGTAAGCAGAAATCACCACAGTTCTTATTTCTACCTTCAATCCAACTTATTTCTACCTTCAATCCAACTAACCCCGTCGAGGAATTCCGGGACGTTGGAAACAGAATACATTAGCCTCGCAGAGATTATCCTTGGCACATGTTAATCACTCACACTATCTGTCAGAGATTACTCCAGATTCACATTTACGGCGGAGTACCATTGCTACTAGTGGCCCGGCAAGCCAGTTGGGGAAGTGACAATGACAGTGAGAGTTCAGCCACTGAGGTGAGCAGCACGGGGTACTATACATCAGATGACAAATGGTCCATCGATGGATCAGCGATGAATGAGAAGCCCAGGAGTGAGAAGCCCAGGAGTGGGGACGATAGGAATGAAAAGCCCAGGAATGAGGATGACGCCAGTTGGGCCATGGACACCATTAGTCGGGACACAGAATTCCTGCTTGCTCAAAATCATGGCAAGCTTGACCCAAATCTCCTACTGTTGGACAGTCAGGCCTCTTGCAATGTCATCAGCAACAAGGCCCTCCTGTGCAACATCAGACCACACCCAGACAATGGCCGGATCGTGATTCATTGCAATGCAGGAAGTGTGGCCACCACAATGGTGGGGGACTTCCCTGGGCTCGGAATGGTATGGTACCTGGAGGGAGGAATCACAAACATCCTATCACTAGGCCTGGTGTCTGACAAGTACCGTGTCACGCTTGATACCAGTATTTCCCAGTCATTCTATGTGCACAAGGATGATGGCACAAATGGAGGTTTGACCGGGCTAGCAACAACTTGTACACCTGCAACCTCGCAAGCCAAGACGAAACTATCTTCGCAATCACCACAGAAGAAGGAAAGAAAGAATTCTACTCCAACAACAATGTCAAGAGAGCCAAGCAGGCTAGCCGACTACCGGAGATCATGGGATTCCCCAGCACCAAAGAGTTACTTCACATGATTGATAACAACCGGATACAAAACTGCTGCACAACCCAGAAAGATGTCCTCATGGCAGAGGAGCTCTATGGGGCCAATACCAATATAATCAAAGGTAAAACCGTGCGGCGGAAGCCAGAACATGTTCACACCAACGTGCTACCTGTCCCACCAGAAGTGTTAGCAATAATAATATATGTATTTAAGTAACTTTAACCACCAAAGGTGGATCTAAACTACTCAGTCTGTATCCAGACTTTAACGTCGCCTCAATCGAAGAGAGTTTAAGCCCCAAGTTGTAGAACGACAAATTTGTCAAACGAATCCTGAAAGCAAGCAGGGAGAGTACAAGTGAAAACTGTTGAAGGATACCAGTAGCATAATCCGAACTGGGAGCAGCTACCAACAAACAGGCAGGAGGAAGGGTAAAATACTGGGAGCAGCAGGGTGTGCAAAGGTGGGTGACTGGGGGAAGAACTAGGAAGGGCACCGGGTGCAAAACGTGGTGAGACACTGGGAGCAGCACTGGGTGCAGAAAGGGATGATATACTAGGATCAGCACTGGGTGCAACGCCAGGAACCAAACTTGGTGCAGCGCCAGGAGCAGCACTGGGTGCAGAACGTGGTGAATCATTGGGAACAGCACTGTGTGCACTGAGTGAAGAACTAGAATGGGCACTGGAGTCCGCGCTTGGTGAAACACTAGGAACAGCACTGAGTGCAGAAGATGGTGATAAACTGGGGGCAACACTGGGTGCAGCGCGAAGAGCCACACAAGGTGCAGTGCTAGGAGCTTCACTGGGGGCAGAACTTGGTGAGAGACTGGGATCAGCACGGGTGCAGAGCCTGGTGAGATACTGGGATCAGCACTTGGTGAAACACTAAGAGACACACGTGGGGCAGGGCAAAAAGCAGCACTGGGGGCACTTGGTGTAGCAATGCGAGCTGCACTGGGGGAGACACTGGGAAAAGCGCTGGGGATAGCGCTGGGTGAAAAGGTAGGCCCATCCTTTAGGATCCATTCAGCCAAGCCCTAAGCAAAGCAGCCTCCTGGCGATACGGCTGCTGGGACGGGAGAGGGACTGCATATTGTCTCCTGGCAAGCTGAATGGTCGCAAGCCATTGACGCTTGGCAGTAAGAGTGTAACCACGGAGCACTTGGAGGGGAAGCTGGAGGAGGGAGTGAGATTGAGGCAGAGCACCAGCTAAGCCAATGGCCAATTCAGATGAAATGGAATCATTGAGAGATTGGTGTTGTTCAGACTCAAGCAACCCTCCAGTGCCATGGAGCCGTTGGTTCCGGTATGTCCAGAGATCCCAACAGGTGAGGAAAAATTGATGAATCACTGCAGTGGCCCATCGATGAGGAGATCGCTTGCTACCAATCAAAGAATAGTAACCAGCTTGAATCTGATGCCAGAGGGGGGTTCACCTCCCAAGGAACCAGTTGTGCCATCCAATCGGACGCTGAGCCCTTATAGCAGATGCAATATCAGGGGAGTAGGAGGAAGGGTGGATACGTCTACCTTGACGAACCCTAGTGGTAACATCCACAATGGCGAGAGCCAGTGAAGGGTCTGTAAGCTCAAAAGTAAGGCGCTGTTGCAAAGGGCCCCAAAAGGAAGACAAGCAGTGCTGGACAGCCCCGGGGTCGGCACATGAAAGAACATGGGAAACCTTTTCCTCATCTTGGGCACACAGAGGGCATCGAGAGTGATCCTGGTGCTGGTAATGAAGTAACTGATTACCAACTCCAATACAACCCAAAGCAAACTTGACAAACCACCGTTGCATACCAGGAGGAAGGCGCTTGAAAGCAGAGTGATGGGCACACCAATGGATGGAATCGGAGACTTGTGGTGGAATGGAGATGTCGTGGTGAGTGTGCCAATAGTGAAGAAGTGGAGGACCCGAAATAAGAATGTGCAAGGCATCTCTGTCAAAGCGAGAGCATTTGAGACCGTTCTGTGAGAGAGCCCAGGGCTCAAACACAAGTCGGGGATAGTGGTAAGGAGAAGAACGATTCATGGAGAGAAATTCCTTGGCCATGCTATCAACTTGATGATTGCGAAGCGCCCACCAGTCAAGAGAAAGACCCTCTTGATGACCCTGAACCCACTTGAAGGTGACAGTGATTGGAAGAGCAGAGAGCATATTGCGAATGACATAGACATAGTCAAAAGATTTCTGAGAGATAGACAAGGGCCAGGTTCCCTGAGCCTGTTGAAGAGCCGTATCCCCATCAAGGGCAATGGTGAGGGAGCTGGAGGCTACATCATAGAGGTCCACCAGAGCCATACAGCAGGTGAGGACACCAATGATGCCAGCCAATTCGCTCCGGTAGGAAGACTGATCTTCAGGGGAGCCACTGACAAGGTTAGATCCAGTGAGGAACACCGTGGGAGACTTGGTGGAGGTGTTGGGGGAGAGGATGAAGGAAGATGTTCCTCGGAGGAGAACGGGATCATAAGAGCCATCACAGACAGCGCTGGCAGAGCCACGCAGAATGGCATCGGCAAGAGCTTGGCATCCATCCTGGGGAAGGGAGTATTGATGGAGAAGGACTCAGGGAGAAGCGCAGAGAGCATCAAATGCATCCTCTGGGGTGGCAGGGAGACCAGTAAAAGGATCGTACGTCAAGGGATCCTCGTCTGGTGGATGGGAGATAAAGGTGGATGGACCGACAATCCGGAACACATTCCCACTGGAAAGGAGAGAGACAAGAGTGTCAGCACAGGCAGATTTGGCGCAAAGGATGATAGTGTTGAAGCTATAATGACCTCGGCCTTGCGAAGAACCGACCTTCCAACCAGTGGGGCATTTGGAGAAGATCCGGTCAGTAGAACGACACAAAAACCAGGGCCACACAGAGGAAGATTCTGAGGACAGCCAGTGCCCCAGGTGGAAGGAGGGGTGGAAAGCTTGGTTGGAAGGCAAGGCCAACGGGGGTAAGAAGGATTTCCGAAGGGCACGTTGCCAAAGCTGAAGGGCTGGGAGATGCCACGGAGGGGGGCATCAAGGCCAGTCAAGATGGGCGCGAAGATGGTTGGAGGACTGCAACTGGAAGGCCATAGGAGAAAGCCGTGTGCCATCTGCAGTGCAGATATCAGCAAGGGAGATAGCCTGGAGAGACATCCTGATGAGATTCAGAAGAGACAGGTTGGCGCCCCGAAAGCCAGCAGTGACAAAAGCTTGCATGAGGTAGCAGTCATTCACTCGAAGCAGAGGAAGTGTAGGAAAGTCTTCAACCATACTCACAGGGTGCATAGAAAAGAAATGCCACACGTGCTTATACCAGCAAGGAGTGATATAAGATGCATAAGGCTGGTAGGGGGTAATACCGAGATGAAAAGGGAGCCCCAGTTCAAGCTGAAAGGCTTCAGCGGTAAGCCTGAGAACATGGCCCGTCTGGGAAACACGGACAGATTCCTGAAGCAGAGTAGCAATGTGGCTGAATTCTTGGAGAAGAAATGGGTGAATGAAACCAAAGCCTTGATACAAAGATGGACCATAGAAGACTTTGCAAGGAAAGTTGCGAGACATGCCAGCCTTGTTGAGCACTGGGACCAGAGTTGGTTGGAGAATTCGGGTCCAGGTAGAAGCGCTGAGCTGAGTGACAGGCATGGGGTATTCAAAAGACTTCATAAATGAGTACCTGAAGGTGTAGAGGGAGGTGTTCTTCTCACACTTGGAGGACCTCATTTGAGATCCAAAGGACTGGGACTGGGTCTGCAGGTGATCACTTGAGCTTCCTCATTCCCGTCCATGGAAATGTAGACACCCAAAGTCTTGTCAGCGTGATCAACCTGAAAACGGTCAAGAGGGGACTGGGCACCAGATTTGTCAGTGATGGTGAAAACACCGGGCATTTCATCAACAGAGCAATAGTCCCAACCAGAACCAGTCCACTTGAAATCAATCAAGTAGCAGAAGGACTTAGCAGGTTCAATAGCGCCACCAGTAGCAATGAGACTGCCAGCCCAGCGGTCTAAAGCTGCCTGAAAATCAACAGCCAGAGCCTCACCAGAGGTAGTAGAGGAGGAACCGGCACAGAAAAGATCAGTATCATCCACAAAAGCAAAACCAACCAAAGAAACCAGTTGAAGGGATAGGGAGGTGAGTAGGTGGACCCCATGTCCTGCATTCTGCATCATCCGGAAAAGAATGGTAGAAACCAGAGCCCACAGAGTAGGGCCGAGACCGTTGCCTTGTCCAATCCCACTTAGAGGAATAGATTCATCACCATACATAGGACCGGACCTGCCAAAGCCAGTTTTAATGTGATGGGTGGCACGCTGGAGAGTGGAGAGTAGAACCTCGCAAACATGAGCCGGAATCCCAAAGCTTTGAAGGGTGAGACTGGCAATGGGATGGGAGATTTGGTCATAGCAGCCCTTGGCATCATTCATTGCAACCGCCCCGGAGCGGCGCTTCTGACGAAGAACATCACAAATATGCTTCTTGTTGAGACAAGTGTTGATGGCTTTGTGATGCTTCCGGCTGCCATGCTGGTCAACTGCCACCGCGTTGGCTTGTTCAGCATGAGCGAGAATGCGTTTACCAATCATCTTGTTGTTGATCTGAAACTCAGGAGACATCAGTTGGATGAGTCTCATCTTGTCAACACGGTATTCACCAGGTTTCTTGAAGATTTCAACGTCGGTGATAACCTGCCAAGCAGAGGGCGAGAAGCCAGCCAGCAGAGGAGCAGTCCGCATCAAAGTGTCAAAGGAATTCAGCTGTGTGTCCAAAGCAAAGGATTTATGGTGGGCAAAACTGAGGCAAGAAGGCTCACCAGCAGTGCGTTCCTTCTGGCATTTCCAGGCAGCAGCATTGCCAGCAGGGCTAACAGAATAGTCAAAGGGAGCCAAAGACTGAATGGCCGCAGGCACCTGAAGGCAAGTAAGAAATTCAGTAAGGTACGGGTCAGTTCCTGAAGGAGAAACATAGGTGCCAGCATGGACCGCAGCTGAGGAAGGTCCAGTACCCAAGTAGCCGAAGGCCTGGATAAAAGAGGGAGACATGGAAGGAGTGTCTAGGCATTGTTGCTGACGGCAGACATTGGAGGCAGCCATGGCTGGCACCATGGTAGACTGAGACTCCAAGACTTGTTCAGTGCCATCAGATCCAACTGCAACAGCTTTCAGAACAGCAGGCTTTGAGAGACGACCACGGATAGCGCGAGCAGCAAGCCCTAGATCCCGTTGGAGCCGTTCACGGCGCATGCGTGCCCGGATCTGGGAGGCGATCTGGTTGTAGGGCTTGCCTTCAGTAAGAAGGGCCTCCACCAAGCCTTGGTTGAAGGAGTCACGCCACGAAGGAGCCAGAAGTTTGACGGCGCGGTATTGCTTGTAGGCCTGCTTCAAATGGAGGACAGCAGTGGCAAGATCACAGTGTTCACCCTTGTATAAGGAAAGCTTACATGCCAAGCGCTTCACCATGGTGTGACTGGTGGAGACACCTTGCCGAAGCTGCACGATCCGCCTCCAGAAATCAATAGTGTCATGGTAAACCTGGAGCTTGGGAGACCAAGGAATCATTCCGGTGCAAAGCCGGCAAAGACGTTGTTCAACAGACAGCCGGATGGAAGCAGAGGTAGCATGGAGGACATCATACGTAGTGATGAGAGTGTCGCGCACAGTGGTATCACCAGATAAATACAGTGCCACCAGGTGCTCAAGCTTAGTCTGAAGGGGGAACACACCAGCAGTAGCAAAGGCATGTTTGACCCGCTGGAGATAGCGCTGCCGAAGGTGAGGGTGGGAAGATTTCAGGCGAGGAATAGAGGATTGCACAGGAGGTGGAAGATATTTGCCCAAGATACTGCCATTACTTCGATCCAGAGCAAGCGATGGTCAGAAACCATGCCGTGCTCACCATCGGAAGACATCAACATGCTCAGTAGTCCAGATGGCATCAATGGGAGTCCTGGTAGTATTCCGATTGTGGGTGGCAGGCGGGGAAGTTGAAGGGTGGGTAGTCAAGATGGCATCCTTGAAGCCGAGTGCTTTGAGCTCAGAGGAAAGACCGTCAGACCCGACATCCGAATTATGGTCAATCCCTAAGACGACGGAGTCACCAGCCTCTAAACAAGCCTGAAGGGCAGCTGTGAGGTCACGTCGAAAGAGAATGCGTGGGTTGGGACAGCAACGATCCTTCTCAGCCTGGAAGTGACGACAGTGTTGGTTCCAAACAGAGCCAAGGTCCCTGTCATTTTCTACAGGGCAGTAGGCAGAAAAGATGGTAACCGTAGCTTGAGCCCTACCCTGAAACCAGACAAAGGTCCACCGGCCAAGCCCCGATGGATCAGCACCATGGGCAAGCTTGTGAGAATGAAAGAGCCGGTCAATGGTAAACCCCGTACCACCAGGGATGCGCCAAGTGCCGGTGGAGGCCTCATGCTTGTTGCTAGCAAGGAAGGTGAAACTGGAAGGGTAGGCCTGTTTGATGGGAGAGTGGAAGAGATCACAGAGGGGGAGCTGAGGTTCATTCAGACAATGCTCTGCGTAGAGGGCAACCCCAGCTTTACTTTGAGCAACACGCCGAGAGTTGTGACGAGAGCGAGACATGAAGGCTGACTTCCGCTGGGGACAAATATTTTGGAAGGTAATGAGAGTAGAGTTTGATGACGGAGACTGGGGAAAGGGATGACCAAAAGCATCAGCATCTTTAGCCACAAGGATATCCCCATGAAGATCGGATTGTACAAGGCAGGAAACAAAAGGAGCCGAGGAATGGGAAGAAGGACTGGAGGAATCCAGGTGGGGATTTGAGTTGGAGGGCATCCTACAGTGCCCCGTATGAGATATCCTAACCATGATCAGACGTATACCGTGTCTGTCACACGGAAGAGGAAGCTGGTGAGGCATAGGTGTGGAACACGGAAGGCCACAGCAGGTGCTGTGCCAGGGGTGGCAGCACAGGAGGCAACACAAGGAGAAGAATTGGCACTGAATGCAACCTTGGGTGAAGCACTGGAAAGCAGGCCAAGGGCATTGCTGGGGGAAGCACTGGGAGTGAAGACTGGTGCAGTGCTAGGAGAAACACTGTGTGCAGATCAGAGTGAAAAACTGGGATAACCTGGTGAGGCAACACTAAGCCCAGCACTGAGTGCAGTCCTGGGTGAAGCACTGGAGGACAAACAAAGTGCTTTGCTGGAGGAAGCACTTGGAGTGACGCCTGGTGCATCCCAAGTTGGAGCCGCTCTGGGTGTAACACTGGAGGCGACCTTGGGTGAAGCACTGGGAAACAGGCCAAGGGCATTGCTGGGGGGAGCACTTGGAGGGATGCCTGGTGCAGTGCGCGGAGAAACACTGTGGGCAGATCAGGGGGAAACACTGGGGGCACCAGTGGATGCAGCACTAGGTGGAACACTAGAGGCAACCCTGGGTGAAGCACGGTAAGGCAAGCTAAATGCGTTGCTGGGGGAATCACTTGGAGTGACGCCTGGTACATCCCAAGTTGGAGCCGCGCTGGGTGTAGCAGGGTGAGGCACTGGGAAGCAGAACGAATGCATTGCTGGGGGAAGAACTTGGAATGACACCTGGTGCAGGACTAGGGAAACACTGTGTGCAGAGCAGGGTGAAACACTGGGATTGCCTGGTGATGCAACACTAAGCGCAGCACTGAGTGTAGGCCTGGGTGAAGCACTGGGGGGAAAACCAAATGCATGGCTGGAGAAAGCACTGGGAGTGTCGCCTGGTGCAGGGCTAGGAGAAACACTGGGTGCAGATCAGGGTGAAACACTGGGGGCACCAGTTGATGCAGCACTAGGTGTAACACTGGAGGCAACCTTGGGTGAAGCACTGGGAAACAGGCCAAGGGCATTGCTGGGGGGAGCACTTGAAGGATGCCTGGTGCAGTGCGCGGAGAAACACTGTGGAAAGATCAGGGGGAAACACTGGGGGCACCAGTGGATGCAGCACTAGGTGGAACACTAGAGGCAACCCTGGGTGAAGCACGGTAAGGCAAGCTAAATGCGTTGCTGGGGGAATCACTTGGAGTGACGCCTGGTACATCCCAAGTTGGAGCCGCGCTGGGTGTAGCACTGGAGGCAACCTTGGGTGAGGCACTGGGAAGCAGGACAAATGCATTGTTGGGGGAAGAACTTGGAATGACACCTGGTGCAGGACTAGGAGAAACACTGTGTGCAGAGCAGGGTGAAACACTGGGATCACCTGGTGATGCAACACTAAGCGCAGCACTGAGTGTAGGCCTGGGTAAAGCACTGGGGGGCAAACCAAATGCATTGCTGGAGGAAGCACTGGGAGTGTCGCCTGGTGCAGGGCTAGGAGAAACACTGGGTGCAGATCAGGGTGAAATACTGGGGGCACCAGGTGATGCACCAGCACTAGGTGGAACACTGGAGGCAACCCTGGGTGAAGCACTGGGAAGCAGGCCAAATGAAATGCTGTGAGAAGCACTTGGAGTGACGCCTGGTGCAGTGCTAGGAGAAACACTGGGTGCAGAGCAGGGTGAAATGGTGGGATCCCTAGGTTGAGCCGCGCTGGGTGTAACAGTGGATGCAACCCTGGGTGAAGCACTGGGAAGCACTCCAAAGGTGTTGCGGGGAAGAGCACCTGAAGGAACACCCGGTGCAGGGCTAGGAGAAACATGGTGGGGAGGACAAGTGGGGAAACAGGAGGAGCGGAAGAAGAGGAAGGTTGACTGAGGGATGCAGAGGTGGAATTTGGAGAAGTAGGCATTCCACCAGGCCAGAAGCAAGGGTTCCTAACCATGATCAGAGGCTTACCGTGTCTGTCGCACGGAGAGGAGAGAAGCCAGAGCAGAGCTGGTGGAGGCATTGGTATGGCTCAGCTTGCTGATACTAGCATCGGTGCCGGGAGAAAAAGCTATGGAGGTAAGACCAGAGCGGAGAGGAGAGTTGAGAGCGGTGGGGCGTTTGCTAGCAGGAGACAAAATTTCAGCCATGGCAACGCCTTCGAGAGGGGCAGCAGTCGGAGGGGCACCCAGAACAGAAGTGATGTTGGAAGTGCCGGTAGCAAGAGTAGACATGGACTGGCCATCATCAAAGCCACACCCAGCGTAGTCCTCACAAACCTGAAAAGAGAAGTGCATATCGAGGTCAAAAGTAACAGCGTTGGAAGTGGAGTCAATGGACAGGTCATCATCCACGAGTTCCCAATCACAGACATCACCACGACCAAAGAAGGGCAGAGCATCCTCCGGCTCCTGGTCCGGTGCAGGGGCATTTTCAACAACCTGTCCTTCAGTGGGATCCCAATGAAAATCCTCCAGCTCAGTGAGACGCTCAGTAGAAAACCATTGGCAAACACAAGAGCCATACCGGGCCTCCAGGAAGATGGGGAGAAAGGACATCATGGTTTGAGCTTCAGCCGAGGTAGTAGTGTTGTACAGGGCCAGGATTTCACCACGGTAGGAGCTGGTGTCAACAGAGAGAAACAGTGGCCATGACCAGTTGTCCCTAGTACGGATTCCCAGAAGAACACGGCGCAAAGTGGTAGCACCCAGTCCCTGACCCAGATCTACAGGAAGATCCAGGTCAACAACACCTAGAACAGAAGCAGTTTCATGGGTCTGGATGAACTTGGCTTGCCGGTGCTTAGCTTGACGAAGGGTCTTCAGCTTGGAAGGGGAAAGGCAGCGGTCAGAGGGATTGGTAGCAGTCTCAATAAACTTGTAGAATTTGCCATCAGGAAGGGAGGCTATATCAGACGCAGAGCAGCAATTGAACTGGGCCTTCAATAGCTTGACAGTCTGAGAACGCTTAGTAGAATCACACAAGATGTGTGCAGCTGGGACAGGAGAGGGATCGGGGGTTCTGGAGTTGTCAAGCCGAATGTTCTTCCGTATGACAGCAATAGGAGGATGGGTCTGGAGCAGTGCATTGTAATGATTAAGATCAAAACTCTGCATATAGGACCCGAGCAGGAAACCACAGGTGACAGTAGTGGAGGCTTGAATATGATCGTACTTGAAGTCCATTTCACGGTCCTGGAGGCGCTGAAGGAGAGTGTCAGAAAGGAGAGCATCCACGGGGACACTGTGTCCAATGTAGAACCAAAGGTGGGGTGCAGCGCGAACCCGGAGCCAGAGGGAAGCAACATAGAGCTCAAGAGTGCGCCGGTCAGGCAGGGTAGACCAGAGTTTGGGGACGGGCTTAGCCTTGGGGTTAATGCTGGCGCGGGAAGGAAAAACATAGAGGACCAGCTTCCGGTCCACCGACCAGAGCAAGCTGAGTGCATCAGTCAGGGACTCCAGCATTTCGTCGTACAAGTCACTAGGGCGGGGTGACATCAGCCTGGGGAGAGACAGAGTGAAGTAGGAGCTGTAGGAGCACTTGGTACCTTCAGTGACATCAACCAGAGCCCTGGAATCACTGGAGCAAACCCTACGCCGTTGAAGAAAGTGACTGACAGAAGAAGAAAGGACTGAAGCAGCACCAACAGAAGGAAAAAAGGAGACAGACCGAGAGCCTGACACTGGGGTGGAAGAGGCGGAGGCAGCTGAAGGAGCAGGGGCAGGGGGCTTAGTCTTGAAGAACCAGTGAGAGCCAAGTACCCGGTTGGCAGACAGCCACACCTGCCCTTCAGTGCTAGGCATAAGGTTGCCTTCACAGTACAGGGTGTCAAAGCATTCGGGAGACATTTTAACAAGACCAATGAGACATTTCCGGAGGGCTTGGCCGGGAGGGGATTTGGTCCACGCAGCAGAGCCTTGGAAGCAAGCCGAAGTCAGGGAAACCAGAGACTCCACAGTAGCGGACCTCCAATCAGAATCATCGGGATTGACCAAGGCATACACTGGGGCAACTGAGAGACGGCACACATCATGAATGGATTTCTTGTCACGGCCATCCTTCTTGCTGAAGAAGTGGGTAGGACTGGGAGAGGTATTCCAAACCCGGGTCTGCGCTGGAGACTTCCGGAGGCGGTGGATGGAAGATGGGGTAGGGAAACGGCCATCACCATAGAAACGCCAAAGGAAGGAAGCAGAGTGGGCCTGGTTGGCAGCAGCCAGAGCCTGTTTACGAAGGGCTTGACGATCCAAGCGAAGGGAGAAAGTCAGAGAGGGGGACTGCTGGAGGAGAGACTGCTTAAGAGCTGGGACAGGGGCGGGAAGAGGGGCAGATGGTGCTGGCTGCTGAAGAGCTGAGGGAGTAAGGACAAGCTGCTTGAGAGCGGGAGGCTGAAGGGGAGGAGACTTAAGGGCGGGCTGTTTAGAGTTCTGAGGAGGAGCAGGCTTCTTAGCAGACCAAGTACAGGAGGCCACAGAAGAATCAGAGGAAGAGACAGACATGGAGGTGTCAGAGGACTGGCTGGCTGAGGAAGAGGAGGCAGATAGAGATGCAGTGTTCCGGGGGCGAAGAGAGGAAGGAGAAGGAGTAGCTCGAGTAGGAGCGGGGGTAGAGGGGGAGGACTTCTTCAGATGGGGGCGCTTGGGGTAACGAGAGCCAGATGCAGAGCGGGCAGACGAAGAAGATAGAGAGGGCGTAGATTGGAGTCATTTCTTGGGGGAAGAAGCAGAGGAGCGGCCCTCAGTAGGCTTAGTAGGAGTGGTGGGGGTAGGCATGCTGGAAATTGGTGTATAGCGATTGCTGGGAGAGAGTGCGAGCAATTCGATGAAGCAGCGGCGCCGGTCGGTGATTCTATAGCCACAATATCGATTGTAGTTGCAGTCGGTTGGTGAATCAAATGGATCAGAATCGATGCGCTTGAGGGGGCTGCTGCTGGATGGTGCAATTGTAAGCAGATCAGATGTGATTGGATTGATAGATCGGCGGCCAAGCGAGAGATACGCGGTTGGAAACAGAACAGAGGGAAGTCGAGCAATGGATCGGCTGTCGGATGGGGCGATCAAGGGAGCGATTGTTGGAATCAGAGCAAAACGAATGGAGGCTTTGGCTTGTAATCAAATCAGAGAGCAAATATCAACTGTCGAGGGTCGGATGGATCTGCGGGCCAAGGGGCGTCGGCGACAGAGAAACTGTGAGGGATCTAATGTAAAATGTGATGTGTCCTGGACCAAGGCGCTTCGGCTGTCGACTTCTGTTGCAAGCTGCAGCAAGCGTGAGGCTGTTGGTGGGATGGCGGCGGCGGCGGCTGCGGCTGCGGCGACGCGGTTGTAATTCAATCAATGAGTCTTCTGTTGGATTGCTGTTGCGGCCGGTGCTGTGAAGGAACGGTTGCGGCGGCTACATAGAAACTGTACTGGATGCAGCGTAGAAAATTATTTGGCGTCGACGTGTTGGCGGCGACAATGGAACCAAACGGTGGAGCCAAAGCAAACAAAGGAATCAAAGCAGGGACCCAAACGGATGGCAACAACAGAAAGAGTAAGTCTTAGATGGTAGGGGTGGGGCCTGGAGTCTGTAATGACAGAGTGAAAGCGAGGAGAGAGTAAAAGGAATTTGGTGTAGAAGTCTACGTATTTTAAGTACTGGAAATCCGGAACGTTGGACGAAGTTGCTCGACGCAAGATTGTCCCACAAGAAGTGTTAGCAAACTACCGCGAGATTACTTTGGCTGCTGACATCTACACTGTCAATGGCATCAGGTTTTTCCGAACCATCTCGCATCACATCAGATTCCATACCAGCCGTGCAATCACCGATGCACGACAGTCGACACTGCTACAGTGTCTCAAAGCCGTCTTTGGTATCTACCAGTGACGAGGTTTCACCGTCACCCAAGTGTTTGGGGACAATGAATTTGCATGTCTGACTGACGCCCTGCTCTCCCCATCCAGTCCAGTTACCCTTCATGTAACTGCTTGCAATGAGCATGAGCCTCACATTGAACGGGATAACCAAACCAGCAAGGAACAATGCCGATGTACATTTGCTGCGGCTCCCTTTGACCGAATGCCTCCCCGTATGGTAATTGAACTGGACCACGGAGTCGATTTTTGGCTCAACAGTTCCACTATGACCAGCGGCCTGGGGACCACCTTGTCGGCTCAGGAGCTCGTCACAGGGGAAAAGCTCAATGCCACTCGACACTGCAAGTTCCAATTTGGTGACTATGTGTTAGGACATGAGGATGCGCAAGATAATACAATGAAACCACAGGCTACCGATGCTATTTATCTACGGCCATCTAACAACAAACAAGGAGGATTCTTCCTTTTTGACCTCAAAACTGGCCGCCGGATTCACCGCCGATCTGCTACACTCGGCCGCATGACCGGCACCGTCATACGCAGGGTGCACTCCATTGCTGATGCGCAGCAGGCGCCTGCTGGTCTGTGGTTTGGGGACCATTTGGACCAAACCACCATTCTAGATATCGATGACACCTCTTTTGAACCCGTCGATGGTGCTACTGACCCCTCCTACCACCCTGACATCCCCGATGACGCTACCATTGACACTGTCCCCACAGGAGTGTCCCTTGCAAGCTGCGGTAGTTCTATTTTTGAGGACACTGCCATTCCCCCAGCACATGATCCGGCAAGTAATGATGTGGAATCAGCAACAACGGCAGAGGATGAGGCCCCAACAGAGTCTGTTCCTACAGCACTGCTCGATGATAACCAAAATATTGACAACGCGCCCGCCGCGCCGCTCACACACGATCGACCCAATTCCGATCCACCGCCGGGAGAGCCGGCCAACCCAAATAACAACCACTCGGTTGGCCCAATAGATAACACACATGCGTCAGAAAACTCAACTGATGAACCAACTGACACCGAGGAAGGCAAGCCAGATAACAATGCTGGTCCCCAATACAATCTTTGTCCCACAGTTCAAAGAACCCACAACAAGTTCAATGCAGGGGAGGGATACACAGACACCACCCACCACCGGTCCTTCTTCTCTTTGGGTTTCTGCACAGCAATCAAAGTACTCAAAAAAGAACACCACGCTGTGGTTCTGGTAGCTTCTGCGCTAGAACAATACAGTAATCTTGATGCCACACTGGCCACCAAGCAATATGGGGTAAAAAAGGGACTCGATATAGTTGGGGAGTCCGGTGTAGAAGCTATTCTGAGTGAACTGAAACAGATGCATGACATGGAGGTTGTGGCACCAATTCACCCTCGGGACATGACCAAGGAGCAAGTGCAACAATCCCTCCAATATCTATTGTTCTTGAAGCGCAAACGTTGTGGCAAAGTCAAAGCAAGAGGATGCGCTGATGGGCGATCGTAGAGAGCATTCATCTCCAAGGAAGAAGCATCGTCCCCCACAGTATCCCTCTATGTGTTGATGCTATCCTGTCTCATTGATGCTATTGAAGAGCGGGATGTGGCTACAGCTGACATCCCAGGGGCATTCCTACAAACACCAATGCCTGATGATGAGGAAGTCTTCATTCGACTGAATGGGACCATGGCTGAACTGCTGACACAAATTGACCCACAGCTCTACAAGCAATATCTAGTCAACTGGAATGGACGAAAAGTTATGTTTGTCAAGGCAAAGAAGGTGATCTATGGCACGTTTCGGGCGGCACTACTGTTCTGGGAAAAGCTTGTGGCTTTCCTGACAGCTGAGGGCTTCACGGCCAATCCATATGACATGTGCACCATGAACAAAATGATAGATGGACACCAAATGACGATAGTCTAGCATGTGGATGATCTAAAGATATCACACCGGCACCCAGCAGTAGTGGACCACATGCTAGAGCGACTGAACGCAGAATTTGAAAACTCAAGCCACTGTCCGTAACCCGCGGAAAAGTCCATGAGTATGTGGGAATGACCATCGATTACAGTGAGAAGGGCAAGGTGAAGTTCAGCATGTTTGACTATATAGCAGATGTACTGAAAAATCTACCACCTGAACTACAGGACAATAAGGTGGCTCTCACTCCAGCAGCATCCCACCTGTTTGACGTGTCTGATGAATCAGACACACTAGTAGACACAACCCAACAGGAAAATTTCCATTCCTGTGTGGCCAAACTATTATTTGTGGCCAAGAGGGCCCGGCCAGACATACAAATGACAATTGCTTTCCTATGTACACGCGTCCAGAAACCTAACCAACACGACCAGAAGAAGCTGAAGCATGTCTTTGCCTATTTGAGGGACACCATCACGCTGCCATTGGTATTGGGTTGGGATGGAACCGGAAATTCCTACTGGTATTTGGATGCCTCATTTGCGGTCCACTCCGACATGCGAAGCCACACCGGGGCAGTTCTGACCATGGGACAGAGCGCGGTGCTGTCCATGTCAACCAAACAGAAGATTAATACCAAGAGCTCGACAGAGGCAGAAGTGGTAGGAGTTGATGACCATCTGCCTTTCAATCTCTGGTGTCGGTACTACCTTCAATGGCAGGGATATCATTCACAAGGATGTGATCCCCTGAACGGGGATGACCCAGCCGAACCGGTTCTGGGAGAGAAGAACATTCTCTACTAGGACAACACTAGTTCCATATGTCTGGAGACCAACCGCAAGCGCTCCAGCACCAAGAGGACAAGACACATCAATATTAGGCACTTCATGGTAACAGATTGAGTGAAGAATGGAGAGCTTACAGTGGACTATTGTCCAACAGGAGACATGCTGGCTGACATTTTCACCAAGCCTCTACGAGGCTCCTTATTTGGGAAGTTTAGAAACAGAATTCTTGGAATTAGTGAGGAGGAATGTTTAAGCTACAAAGCAGAATTTGAAAACATTAAACAGATGCGCGCAGGGACCACACACCAGGGCTGAGCTAATTGATTTAACGCTACATCACCTGTTATGGAGACGCGTCGCAGGAGTGTGTTGGAGCACAGCACAGACGGTGGTCGCACAACCTCTTTACCAAATTACTAAAAACAGGGCCGTAGGTGGAAAGGTGCCGGCCAGTACTGATCGACAGTACCAATGTACATGGGCCGAGAGAAATGAGACAATTGCAACATTTAGTCAATCGGCACATACTTTTAATTTTATCTCACTAATAGGATATAACACAGTCTCTCGTTAGATTCAACTTTATTCTTTAAGGTGTTCGCGTTTACCATAGCATCACGTGCTTGTAATATGCTGATTTCAACAACTTCAGTACTTTTATGTGTTTACTATGTAGTTTGTAGTTTGGCTTATTGCCAATGAGTGATTCCCAGCAATAATAAAGTAATAAAAGTTTGCGACCAAAGTAATAAATCTATTCACATACGAATAGATTTATTCCATATTTAATAAAATTGGCAGTGGAGACTGTCTCTACTGCCAGATTTTATTAACTGCATAAAAAGAGAATAAACTCCAACGGAATCACTAAAATTAAATATTTCAGTCACCCAACGCACAAATCAATCATGTGCACCTCTTATTTTGAAATCATTAAGTGGTAAAAACAATTCCACTTAGGCCTACAACAGAAACAGGTTGAACTACTATTTGAACCAAGGCATCATTAAAGACCGGATCGACAAGTAAACACTTGGAACCCATATGTGCATTCAAAAGAGTACATCTGAAATGGGCCTCATTTATTCCATATATCATGATCAAGCAAAAGGCCCATTGAATAAAATACTTAACCTCGCCGGCCAGCCTTGCTTGCCAAAAGAGGCAGGTAGGTGGCGCGGGTAGTGATTAAACAGACGTAAACAGACAGTTACTGTTTTGTACTTAAAAGATTCCAAATTCCAAATCAGTCAGTTAATAAAAATATTCGTCGGTTGGGTGAACCAAAAAATCTATTCATCTATTTGTATGTGAATATATTTTATTACTTTGGTCTTTTATTACTTTATTATTGCTGTGAATCACTCAATATCTGATATGAAAGGTACAGGACATAATTGAGATGGCTTCAATTCTAATGTATTAGAAGTATTGCATATTTTCTTCTTTCCGTCACGGCAGGAAATCCTCTTTCTCCCCGCCAACAAGACTTCTCCTCCTCCCGCCTAGTAAGACAGCAGTACTACTAGTAATAGTAAAGAAGTAACTAGAGAAGAAAGTAAACCCCGCCACGTGATTCACCGGAATATAATCCCTTCACGCTACTATGCATGCATATGTGATACGTAGATTGGGACTCTTGACTGTAATGGATACTTTTATGAAAATCACGATTGCCAA